>SJYO01034137.1:33353232-33543588 GCA_006410555.1 Capra ibex | reverse complement strand
CTTCCGACAGAAAAGTGGAACGAATATAAAAGGAAACAACACGTCTTCGAAAATTAAAATTAATCTAGGGTAAACAAATAAAAACGAAAATAAAGGTCTTAAGACCCTCCACCTAGTATCTCCTAGGACGACACTAAATACAGACTCTCACAAAACGGATACAAGAGGAGATCCTCAAAATATCAAAGACCAGAATGTAAATCTAGAAATTAGGTAAAACTCAAATAAAAACACACGCCACAATCTTTGACTAGATACATACAGAAATTAATAAACAAGAAAAACAGAGAAGTATATGGTCATAACGTAACAAAATGAATGATTTCGAAGTATTTCATAAAATTATGGAAGAAGTATTCTCGTCTTGAAAGAATAATGAGAATATCTCAAAAGGAGTAATAAAATCAAATAAGTAAAAAGGAATAATTAACATTTTCCGACGACGACGACGACGACGACGACGATTTAGCGAAGTCAACACAGGCTGAGACACGCTGGGGTATCTGCCGTCGGGTGGTCCGAGGGGGTAGGGACCCTAAGAGGTCCGTTCTTGTGACCTCACCCAACGGTAAAGGAAGAGGTTACGTACTTTCACTTTTCACTTTCACTTCAGCGAGTCAGCACAGGCTGAGAATCGCTGGGGTACCTGACGTCGGGTGGTCCGAGGAGGTAGGTACCCTAAAAGGTCCGTTCTCATGACCTCACCCCACGGTAACGGAAGAGGTCATTTTTACCGATGACTTAAGTTTTGTCTTGTGGGATTCTTGGACAACCATAAAAGTGACCCCAACACAATTTAAACATTTAATTAAACCCCCTTTAACTATAGAAACGCCACAACAGAATGAAAGGTTCTTGTACATCAGTACAGAAGAAAATATAGTAAGTCGTCGTTAATTTTTTTTTTGTTGATACAAATAATACAAGTTCTTTTACTATCAACTTTAAAATTTTAAACCATTCTCTAACTTTTGATATTGTTTGGTTGGTAAGTACATCCAAAATTTTAAAATAAATAAAAACGTATGAAATGTATCGATGATTGTCGTCATTCCTTACGGTCATAAAGGTACGGTTATGTTCATGTGCCTTTTTCTACTCTTATCACCCTTTCCTCAGATCCGATGCATGGATTAGGGTCACCTCTTCCTCCTCTGGTACCTAGTTCTCCAACGGAGAATTTTGTGACTATTTATAATTATTATTGTGGAACGTAGGATATATGACGAAAGTAATTGACAGAAAATGTTGTAGAGTAATTAAAAAAAAAAAAAAAAAAACCGGTGTGGTGTACCGTACGCCCTAAAACCAAGGGGTTGGTCCCTAGATTGGGTACGGGGGACGTTCTCTTCGTGACTCAGAATAGGGACTCTGCGACCCTTCAAGGGGTGTTTTTGAGAAATTAATTGTCTTGGAGTATCTAAGACTGTTTTGTCTCACTTATGGGTAAAACCCCACCGTACGATCTTCTTTTTCTTAAATGGACGATCATATGTACATTTTCTTATGTTGTTGGTTGATACCCTCTCTCGGGATTATTTTACACTAAGAATTCAAAATAACCTTCATATTGTGTGTATATCTTTTTATTTCTTTTGGATTCAAAGTCGAGTTACTTAAAAGTGTTTAATTTACGGGGGTACATTGGTCGTAGGTCTAATCTTTTACTTTGTTTTGGTCCTAGAGTCTTCTGAGACTCAGAGGAAGGTCCGTGAGAAACATTTCCCATCCATGATAGGACAGAGTATTGTAGTTCATAAATAAAACGTATTCGAACAAGAAGTGTATTACCTTTATATGACATACATGAGAACCGTATAGGTTTACGTAAATGGGTATCGTACCTACTGGTAAACCTAGGTCACAAATGGACAATGTTTATAACGAAGACACTCGTAAGAACGTGTAAGAATACAACTAGTATATTCTCATAAAAACAACCAATTAATGAACTTTCACTTGTGAAAAAAGAATCGTATACATATATATACAAATCGATACCTTCTATTATACTCTCTTATAAAAGGTCCTATGTACAATTTAAATACGGGGCTGGACTCACATACTCGAGGTTAACGAGAATTATAAACGACAGAAGGAGTAAAATCGGGAAACCCAAAACCCCATTATACGGTAACACCAAAATCAAACATAAAGGGACTAATGATTACTCTAACTTGTAGAAAACATGTAAATAACTGACAAATTTATAGGAGAAACTTCTTCATGGACAAGTTTAAACAATAGATAAAAACATAACCCATATGACAGAAAATAAAAAAAATTATATTTAAATAAATAAAATTAACCTCCAATTAATGAAATGTCATAACATAACCAAAGCGGTATGTAGTTGTACTTAGGAGGTACCCATATGTGTACAAGGGGTAGGACTTGGGGGGAAGGAGGAGGGAGGGGCATGGTAGGGGGACCCAGCAGGGTCACGTGGTCGGGGTTCGTAGGGTATAGGACGTAGCTTGGACCTGACCGCTAAGCAAAGTATATACTATAATATGTATAAAGTTACGGTTTAAGTTACTAAGAGGGTTTAGTAGGGTGGGAGAGGGAGAGGGTGTCTCAGGTTTTCTGACAAAATATGTAGACACAGAGAAAACGACAGAGCGCATGTCCCAATAGTAATTGTAGAAAGATTTAAGGTATATATACGTAATCATATGACATAATCACAAAAAGAAAGACCGAATGAAGTGAGACATATTATCCGAGGTCAAAGTGGGTGGAGTAATCTTGACTAAGTTTACATAAGAAAAATTACCAACTCATTATGAGGTAACACATATACATGGTGTCGAAAGAATAGGGAAGTAGACGACTACCTGTAGATCCGTCGAAGGTACAGGACCGATAATATTTGTCAAGACGCTACTTGTAACCCCATGTGCACAGAGAAAGTTAAGACCAAAGGAGCCACATATACGGGTCGACACCCTAACGACCCAGTATTCCGTCAAGATAAAGGTCAAAAAATTCCTTAGAGGTGTGACAAGAGGTATCACCGACATGATCAAACGTAAGGGTGGTTGTCACATTCTCCCAAGGGAAAAGAGGTGTCGGAGAGGTCGTAAATAACGAACATTTGAAAACCTAGCGTCGGTAAGACTGACCGCACTTTCCCATGGAGTAACACCAAAACTAAACGTAAAGAGACTATTACTTACTACAACTCGTAGAAAAGTACACAAACAATCGGTAGACATACAGAAGAAACCTCTTTACAGATAAATCAAGAAACCGGATAAAAAACTGACCCAACAAATAAAAAGACCTTAACTCGACGTCCTCAACGAACATATAAAAACTCTAATCAACAAACAATCAACGAAGTAGGGTAAAACCTCCGACAGAAAAGTGGAAGGAAGATCAAAGGAAACAACACGTCTTCGAAAATTAAAATTAATCTAGGGTAAACAAATAAAAACGAAAATAAAGGTTATAACACCCTCCGCCCAGTATCTCCTAGGACGACACTACATACAGCCTCTGACAAGACGGATACAAGAGGAGATCCTCAAAATTTCAACTAGAAACGTACAAGAAATATACAGGACCCACACAGGAGACAACTTATATTCTTAATACCCCCTTTTTATGGTTTACCTTTAAGATATTGACTTTTTATGTGTTATTGACTGTAGTCTTTTTAGTTATTGGTCCAAATAGTAGTGTAATCTATGTAGACTTCTCTTTTCAGTTTCTATCTCCTATTAACGGTGTGACTTTGAGTATCCCTTTTCTTCTACCCTTTGTTTTGTTATATTTTATATAATTAAATATATTGTGTATAATACATTATATATGATACATACATATGTATGTGTCTATGACCAATTTTTCATCCACATTAACCTCAACATCTTCTTACTTTCTCTTCCTCGTCTTCATTGTGAACTTCTCTTTTTATTGAGTATCAAACAGTAACTTTGCAGGATTGAGTCAAAACCACACGAGTTATTTACAGTCGATAATAGTGACAGTTATAATAACAAAAAGGATGAGTACACTTTTTAAATATGATAACTGTTATAGTGACCTAGGTTTAGATGATCCTGTAAATAAGTAGTTTCTGAAATACAAGGACTCCAAAAAGAGAAGGACGAGGAGGAGGTGAAGGAGCACGAAGTAGTTGTCGAAATAGTACCGTTGGGTGAGGTCATAAGCACGGACCTCTTAGGGCACCTACCTCCTCGGTCCACCCGACGGTAGATACCCCAGAGTGTCTCAGTCTGACACGCTGGGGTCTCAGTCTGACTTCGCTGAATCGTCATCGTCGTCGTATGAAATTTAGGAGGATAAATAAAAAGGAAAAAACAATATAAATGATCAAATAAAAAAATAAGATGTACATTCACTATAGTACATCATAAACAGAAAGAGGTTGAATAAAGTGATTCGTATTATAAGAGATCCAGATAGGTACAACGACGTTTACCGTTTAAAAGTAAGAAAATACCGACTCATTATAAGGTAGAACTTGGTCCAATAGACAACTACCCGTGAACCTAACAAAGGTACAGAATAGAAACCGTTTATCACGAAGACACTTGTGACTCCATGTATATAGAAAACTTTAATCTCAAAAGTAAAAAAGGTCTATGTACACATCCTCACCTTAACGACCCAGTATACCATCGAAATAAAAATCAAAAAAAAAAAATTCCTTAGGGTATGACAAAAGGTATCACCGACGTGGTTAAACGTAAGGGTAGTTATCATATCTTCCCTAGGGAAAAAAGGTATGGCGAAGGTCGTAAAAAATAAACACCTGAAGAACTACTATTAGTGAGACTAACTACACTTCACTATGACGAAACACCAAAACTAAACGTATTACTTCACCTCGTAGAAAAGGACGCGGATGACCGGTAGAGTCACAGAAGAGACCCTTTTACAGATAAGTCCAAAAGACGGGTAAAAATTTAATCCCAAAAAAAATACAATACATAAAACCTATAATCGGGTAATAACTAGTTTAGTAAACGTGAAAGAGGGTAAGTCATCCATAGAAAAGTAAAACAACTACCAAAGGAAACGACACGTTTTCGAAAAGTCAAATTAATCAAAGGTAAACAAATAAAAAAGGAAAATAAGGGAAACGAACTTCTCTGTTTAGGTTTCTTTATACCGATTTTAAATACAGTCTCTCACAAGGTAGTTACAAAAGAAGACACTCAAAATACCAAAGACCAGAATGTAAATCCAGAAATCAGGTAAGACTCAAATAAGGGGACCCGAAGGAACCACCGAGGCCACCATTTCTTAGATGGACGTCAAGTTATGGACCCAACCCTTCTATGAGACCTCTTCCCTTGACGTTAGGTGAGGTCATAAAAACGGACCTCTTAAGGTACCTGTCTCCTCGGACCTCCCGACAGTAGGTACCCCAGTGTTTCTCCTGTGTCGACTCACTGATTGCGTGCTCCATATTCTCTTATAAGATTAAAGTAGAAAATGGACATCGACAAGTCAAAAGGGTCGTGGTAAATAACCTCTCTGACAAAACAAAGGGAACATATAAGAACAGAGGAAACAGTATCATTTAGGGTAAATTTCATGTGTTAAGTTACATAAATCATATAAGTGTCTAAACACATTGGTAATGTTTTAAAAATTTTGTAAAATTAGAAAGGTTTTTTAGTAGGGGAGGAGGTTTTTTTATTTTTTGGGTATTTTGGCGTGGGATCAAGGGATTCGACAGTTGGAGACCATCGACTATGAGATGGAAAACAGAGATGTTTAAACTGATAAGACCTATACTGTACATTTATCATAGTATATTATACATCAGGACATATTGATGGAAGAAAGTGAATTGCATCACAAAAGTTCCAAATAGGTACAACATCGACAATAGTTATCGAGTAAGGGAAAATAATATAAGACAACTTATCTACCTATCTACCTCTATATTACTTGACTCTACCCCTTCTAACTTACTCTTCGTCTAAAAATCCCTTTCTGATTTTAAGTTAAAACATTGTACAATTCAAACGGTACGGATTCTCGGTGCGTTCTTCTAAAAAGACCATCCGTCAACTTACATTCCCAAAACTTGAGTCTTCGGACCCTCCCGGAGGACCATACTTAGACTGTACCCCAGAAATAGATATTCTTATAGTGAACCATTATAAACAAATAAATAAAACTTAAACCGACGTGGCTTAGAGTCAACGTCGTGCACCCTAACAGGTAGAAGTAATTCCGTACTCTTGAGAATCGACACCGCACACCTTAGACCAAGGGACTGGTCCCTACCTTGAGACCCGGGAGACGTAACCCCAACATCTCAGAATCGGTGACCTGGTGGTCCTTCAGGGAGTCGACAATTGTAAATTTCGGTACCTTTACCCCCTTCAGTGTCTTTACCTATTCCGGTGGATCCTTCTTCCTACTCCCCTCCCGTTAGGGGACTTCGTACGGGTGTGAAATTTCCGGTCAGCCTCCTCTGTTCGTCGGTCTCTTCCTCCTCGTACTCCCCGGGACGGCACTCTCTTCATTGGTAGTCTGAGGTGGTCCCCCTGTCCCCTCCACTTCTACCCTTTGTTTGCCTGACAAGAGAGACTGTGGACTTTCGTAAACTAGAGAAAAATGTGAAAAATGAAAGGGGAGGAGGTGTCGACAAAGTTGTACGGGGAAAGGTTCGTGTCCGCGAGTGTCGGCAAATTCATGAAGTTCACAATTCAGAGTCACTACAAAGGTAAAAACCGAAAAAACGAATAGACAAAAGAATAGCGATGTCGTTATTCATAATACATCATTATTATCTTTTTTTTGGGGGTAGTATAATCTACTATTGTAGACGGACAAGGACTCGTGGGCACACCGGTCGTCTTGTCGTAGGGACATTCACGACAAAGAGGGAGGACCGGAGTCTACCCCTGGGTCACCGTTCTTGTTACGATCATTGGAAACGATGAATGAGCCGTGGGCGAACCGAAGTAAGACCCGATGTCTCGGCCCTCGAAACACACTCCGAGCAGGAGGTGACATACTTCGGTCCCCGTCTTTCTTTTCTCCCGAGAAATGGTATAGGTGGACCTCCGACGGACGATTCACGTGACAAATTAATCTGTACGGAAAATAGGATCCAGAGACCTGGCCGATTTCGACACCAGAGACGAGGGTTGTTCCTGATCCCCTTCTTCCCCACCTTAATTAATTTGGATCTCTTTCTCTGTAACTCCCCACCTCGATTCCCCCCCTTCTCTCCTCTTGGGAAATTTATGTCTCACGTGTCTCCCGATGGGTCCTCGCGTAGAAGATGACACAGGAGACGTTCTTCCTCGGTCGGGACTCGGACTCGCTATACTACCTTGGACTCCTCATGTCTCTCTCTCCACTCGTGCCCACAGGGACCGGAAAAGGGACACCGGTGAGAAGATCTTTACCGACGAATCTACAACCCCACAGAAGACTGACCTCGTAATCTCGACTGAGAACTCTCAACCGAAGACGTTTTAAAAAGGACTCTTCCCTTACACCCTAGTCTCAAATTTTGAAAAGGGTCGGAGAACAAGTAGTAGGGAGAGTCCGTGGCTTAGAGTACCTGTAGGTGTGACGACTCGGTGCAAGAAGGAAAGGTGAAAGGGTGTCTTATCCCGTAAACCTAAAGACTAGGTGATTTACCCTTTTTCCCCTAGTAAGTAAAAGACCTTCTCTTTTCTTAAGGAGAATCATAAGACGTCAGTGACGTTTTTAGAGTAGAAAGAAGGACAAACAAAGAGAGACACACTGAGACGGACCTCTCAAGAAAGTAAATCAGTAAGTAAGGTATAAATTTCTCATGGATGACAGAGAGTTTGGAACAGACTACTCGTTTTGGTCTACCAATAGGACAAAAAGTCCGTACCGACAGGATTCTCCCCTTTATCCATCAACGAATATTAAAGAGAAAAATATTCACAAATATAGGAGTAGGGGTGATCATTCAATAAAACGTCATTCAGTACCAGAATATAATTTTAGGTTGAAAAGGAGAACAGATGGGTCTGTATTGAGTGATTCATCTGTACAGACTTAAAGTCACCTGTAATTGAATAAGGTAACGAAAGGTTTCCGTAAGTCGGCTCTCGTCCAAGGACACCTGCAAATAGGACACACACCTTGTGTTTTTATAAGGTATGTCAGGGACCTGTACACCTCCCGATCCAGGTTCCGAGAGTCTCGTGACTCCCCTACGACGACGTTAGTGCTCTCCGTAGTCCGGTACCCTCCCAACCTCCTCTCGTGTTTCTTCTCTCTTCATGACCCTCAAAAGTGTCAAAACAGACCCCGATCAAGACAAGTATTCTTAAAAAGCACTCGACTATGTAGTAGTCTAAGAGAAAGGAAGAAAGAGAGAGAGACAACGTCCGTCTTTCCTCGGATCCCTCAGGATTCCTCCTTACTATCTATGACTCTCTCTGTCTCTCCCTCTCTCTGTTACTGTCTCTGTGTTTCTCTGTCTCCGAGACTTCTATCTCTGGGAAAAGACGTCTTTACTTTCCCTTCTTTCTATTAAACGTCACTGAAGTTATAAACTGAACCCACAAAAAGAAGGAATAAAAAAAAAAGGGACAATTTAGGAGTAAATTACTTCATATGGAGAGCTTGTATAGTGTGAACAAGTCCCTAGTTTGTAAACCCACCCATACTAACGTCAATTCCTTTTTTATCCCTTTCTGATGTCACTTCAGAATCTCATCTTAAACTTTTCTAAATATTGTATATATTATAAGTTAGTCGTATGGTGTAAAAGGATAATGTCTAAAGTAAGAAGAACCAATAAGTGACATTCATCTATATTCTTTTTCCCCTGTACTAAACTGAGAATTCTGTACTTTAGATAGATACATACTTTGTGTATTTTAAACAAAGATCTAATAAACCTTTTGTACATTTCCTCTTAGAAAGTATTATTAACAACGAAACCAATTAGTATAGGGTGTAATCGAAATATTCCAGACGTAAAAGAAGGAATAAAATAAACAAGTAAACTGTTTTAAAAAACTCGTAGACTTTTGACAAAATCCGCGACTCCACAACCACCTCTACCTTGACTCCCTCTATTCAACTAATTCTGTATCAGGACGTAAAGGGGTTCTAAAGTCGGATCACGTCGTAAGAATCAGACCCGGACGCCAACATGAAACCCCTCAGGTACGTGGAGTCTTTAATATGTGTTTTAGTATACACATATTTGGATGTCAAGATTAGTCTAAGAGTTTCTACAAGTGTCCAGGTTTTTACACTCCTTAATTACCAGGTCACCTTTACCACTTGATTATCTTAAAAATTTAGAAAATAGTCTTGGACCACACCTTCGAACGGTAAACACGGTTGTTTCTCATATCCCACACACACACACACACACACACACACACACACACACACACACACACACATTAAAGACCAATCTTTCTTGGTGTCACAAATATGACTTGGAGATTCCACTACTTATTTATGTATGAGACAAAAAACTTTTCTTTTTCTTTCCACCCTCTCAACAAGTCCTAACTATACCTCTTCCCTTCCCCTCCTTTTTATTTATGAAATGGAACCACTTTACCGTTGGGTGAGGTCATAAGAAGGGACCCTTTAGGGTACCTGTCTCCTCGGACCATCCGATATCAGGTATCCCAACGTTTCACTTTCAGCGAGTCAGTACAGACTGAGAAACACTCGGGTACCTGATATGTCAGGTACCTTAAGAGGTCCGGTCTTATGACTTCACCCATCGGCAAGGGAAGAGGTCCCCTGGAAGGGTTGGGTCCCTAGTTTGGGTCCAGAGGGAGTAACGTCCACCTAAGAAAAGGTGGACTCGGTGGTCCCTTCGGGTCCCAACGTTTCGTTGACTCGTTGATTGTGAGAGTGAAAAAATGGAACCAAAAGCTCAAACTCCGGAACCTTAAAAAAGGAGAACAAATAAATATATCAGTGTATGAGAGACGTAGTAAGTAAGTGAGGAAACGTGTGGAGAATTAAAAATTTAACTTCTGTTCGACACACGACCTCTAGTCTGGGAGGGACTGAGTCGGGTACTTAGGTAGAGGAAGGAGTGGAAGAGACCGGGATTGGGTTCCCGTTACCCGTACCCAATCGGTCCAGGGTCAGTCCCCTGTACTCCGACCGGAGAGACGGAGAGAAAATCCTTTCCTCTACCACCTGATGTAGACGGTCATGGATTGGTGACACGCCCTCGCCGCCCACTGAGGCCTGCACTCCGGACCGATGGACGCTCGGGTCGACGGACTCTCACGCGGGCACCTCGGGCTGTCGACCCTGTCGTAGAAACCCCTGTAACTCGCTTAGTAGTACGGACCCCACTCTACGTCAGTGGAGTCCCACTAAGACCTACAGCCCCACTTCCTCCCACCCGCGATCCGGACCTTTGGGACGAAACTCATTTGCACTCTACTGGGGGTCCGGGATCTGGTGGTTGTAGGGTCGGACAGAGGACCTGTGCACCTCCCGGTCCTGAACCTGACTTCAATCCAAAGACCACGGTCCTAACTGGACATCTTAACCCATCCCTCGTCCTTCCTCATTCTTGATGTAGGATCCCGGACAGACTGTCTTCCCACCTCTAGACTACCCTATTCTACTCACCACTTTTAACCCGGTCTCCCCCTTCCTACTGACACCCCTCGTTCTACCTCACCCACCACCCTCAACCAAGGACCACGAGGACAACCGTCTCGACCCCCGAGAGGATACCTTAGGACTATACACGGTTTCCCTTGGTCCCTTCGGTTCTTGTGGGTGGAGACTGCCGTAAGGCTAACAGTCCAACCCCCCGGTCCTTCGGTTCACTCAGGGTCAGTGAAAGGGGAGACTTCACCCTCGATATAGGAAGGACTGGTTCCCTATAGACTACCTAGACGAAAAGTCCTCATCCCTCCTCGAGGGGGACTCAGTAGATATGAGAGTCCCTGTTCCCCGTGTCGGATCACTGTCACGCTCCCCCCGGTCCCTTGACTGTCTCCGACCGACGACGGACCCCGAACACGACCCCGGCGGCACCCGACACTACCATAGGGCTTCGTGGTCCACTCCTCGACATGGGTCACGAGGACGACGTTCACGTGGCACGAGGAGGGTGCCTCCCCGACGGAAAATGACACGAGGTGCACGGTCCGTGGCATAATCGATGTAACGTCTGACCGAACAAAATAGGGATTTGACTCCGAGTCTGTCCAAGCAACTAAAAGGGTTTCACTGTCAAGAGGGACGCACCTCACGACCACAGAACTTGGGGTACACAGGTCGACGGGAAGGGGTCGTACTGAACTGTGAACGAGGGTAGTGGGGGCTTCTCAAAACCTGAATCTACTCGGTCTTCATGTGGACCTCCGTCCCCGCTCTATCAGAAGTTTGTGTCGTTCACTATCGTTTAAACATGTTTCCGTTTACGAGTAGAGACTGGTAAGTCGGATAAAGTGTTCGTAGCAAACTGTAAAAGATATAGTCGTTTCGAGATGGTCCCTCCGATCGAAGGACTATTCTAATAGAGTACCTAAAGTAAGACATTTTACATTAACCACCTCCGTGGTTGGCATTAAACGATCACTCTGGCTTTCGTTGACAGTCTTCTCCACCTTTACTCGACTAAGTAAACTGACTTTTTAAGGTCGTCAACGACCCCCACACCAATTTCTCCAAGTAAAGACCTGGATCTCCAGACAGACAAAACTATTCGTAAGGAGGTCGAATAGACTAGAGTACATAGAATAATCTTGTCTGTTAACGGAGAACTATTCCGGTCCTCCACCTTCGGGAAGAGACCCAAAGGTTTTATGACAGTGATTCGTGTAACTATTACTTCTGGGTTAGAAAGTAGAGTAGAGAGTCCGACGTGGTCGGAGACTCTCAACCGGACTTTCGTCAACCGGGAAACGAAAGAGTATACCCAGTCGTGGAGTAACTTTTGACCCAATTAAAGGGGGAGGTACGGTGCGGGATCTGTGTTTTCTTCTTTTTGAGAAAAACGGAATTAAGGTTAGAACCAATCTCTTTGGTTCCTTCCCTCCCTCCCTCTCTTCTCGTCCCCCTCTTCCGTCTCACGGTAGGACGAATCCACAACCCGAGACCTCAGTCCGTCAGGACCTAAAGACGGTAGACACGAATGGTCTACATACGTCAGTACCCCTACAACAGAGAGAGACGGTCGGGGTCAACAATAGACATTTTATCCCTACTACCATCTTTGAGGATTAACCTCATGACACTCTTAATTTATTCTATTTCGTATCTTTCACCTTCTACAATCAATAATGGATACTGTGGAAGACGGACCACTTTAAGTCTCCTTCTCCAGACAATGGATTCTCAGTTCAGTCCTACACTACGCAAATAGTGGTACACTAATCGAATGGTAATTGTAATAATCACGAAATGTAAAATGTTTAAAGAAGGGTTCGATTAAGTGTGTTGTTGGGGTCCTCTACCCTAAATAAAATACTACTCTTTGACTCCAACTCTCTCTCTCCATGTCCCCTCCTAGGACCAAAATACTCCAGAATTAACCTACGTTTTAAACCCTGGGGGAATTTAATTTTTTTTTTTTTTCTTCTTAATTAGAACTTTCTCTGGGTACGTTTGTACCCTGGAACTACGAATTTAAGTAATCGAAGTGTCAGTTAGATGTTCCAGTTTGTCGAACAATTATCGGTTGCCCATCCTGACCTTGGACACAGGAACCCGAATTTAGAACACGAGGAAGATGATATGTGTGAGAGGTCTTGTGACAGGAACGAGAACTTCCTAATTTCCCTAAACACGTGTACTTTATTGAGTCATTATTTGATGTTACAATAGAGTACCCGAGAGTCATCCCACTTTATAGATCTTACTCTGGCAGGGTACCAAAACCCCTCCCCTAGTACCTCCTTCACGTGGAAATCATCGAAAGATTCTTAATTATCCAAAACCTTGTAGCACAGACATACTCTTCACGGAAGGAAACCCCTTGTGTCGAAACGAGTTTCTACACTAGTGTCTATACTTACCCAGTACAAACATCTAACCACTCTACTTCGGTCTCCCCCGGCTACTCGGTAGTCTTTACAAAGACTCTAAACAACATCCCTCAGGAAGGACAGGTGACCGAGGAGGAAAGTAGACCAATCAGGTCGACACCCGCGTTCCCAATTGGACCTTCGTCCTAGGGTATAGGAACCTGACCGTAAAGAGAGGAGACCAGAAGAGAGAAGTAGAGATGACCCTTCGAGTCATGTCGAAACTCGGGTACGGACGGGTCCCTTGATCCCTACGGAAAACGTTTACTGACCTACTCTATTCGGTGGACGACGATGTCTCGTGTTAGAGGGGAAGGAAAATAATGACCTATCCTCACGACACCCCCGATTCGTAACCTCTGACTACGTTTGTCATGGGTCTTAGGGTGTCGAGACTCAGGGTATCGCTAAAAGTAGAACGTATAAGGGAAGGCCAGAAACGGATACACGTTTACGAGGTGACTACTCGCTCGAATCTTATCCTCTTTACACCCGTCGTTCTTGACACTTATACAGAATAAAAATACCTAAACACAGTGAACAAACCAACAGAACTTTCACAGTCGGTTAGAGATCTCACCCACGAAGGGGCACGGTCCCTCCCAGAGACCTCCTCCTTTCGGGACCGTGGACGGGGGACCACGGTGGACACAGATACGAGACGGAGGTCCACCACGTGACCGTTTCGGGGGTATACGTACGGATGATGGGTCGAGAGTGGAGAACCGGTAGTGACGACCCTCTGTACGACCGACTACGGTAGTTGACGAACCCTAAGTGGACCCACTCATTGTCACCGACACCGATATTGGTCGCCATTTCTCCCGTATCGTCCTTCCCTGTAGGACCCTGTCTGTATAAAACAGGACCGAAGACTTGTCCCAAAGTTCCATTTCTAATTGTTAACGATGAAAGAAACTCGAATTCTAAACATATTTACTAGAGTGAAATAAGAAATTGGGATACTTTGATACTCATAACCGGGGTAAAACATCCTCGGTTAATTCTTTAATTCCGAATTTATTGAATAGAGGGGCTCTGGTGTGTTGAGCATGTCTATCTCTACTCTAGACCTGACTGTAGACCAATAATGGCCAAACACTGTAAGAGATTCGTGAAACTATGGATTACCATTGTAACAGAAACTCCCCAATCCCTATAAGGGATTCTGAAGGGAATTATTCGAGAATTCGTGGTTAGTCGAAATTTAACACGGTCTTAGGAGGATCTTGTCGAGACATAAAATTCGGAACTGATAATATCCCACACACACACACACACACACACACACACACACACACACACACACANCCCCCCCACCCCACCCAACCTTCGATCCTCTTAACGATAGAAAAGGTCCTCCTTCACCAAAGAAAGAATCAGGATTTTGAAGGGGGACCGGAAATCTTACGAAAAGTCAACCTATAAAGTCCCTGAATCCCTCGGTTTATCTTCGGTTTACCTTCAAAGACCCGGACAAACAGGTATTCCGAAACCTCAGTGTCCTCTTAAATGGAGTAACTCCTACCGCACTTGGTTTCGGGACAAAAGAAAAGGGGAAAACCAGACCGTCCCTACCTCGTGTCCTGGACTTTCACCAGGGAAGAGGGAAGAGGTCCCTGTTCTGTCCAATCCGGCTCCCTTCCAGTTCCGTCTCTGTCTACACAAACCCCCCGGCCACCCCCGTAGAACCACGGGACTTCGTTAGGTCTACTTGACGAAGGGGAAAAAGTCCGAAGGTCAGGACGTACGTGCCTCGACCTCTACTTGCAGTACCTGACCGACCGTTTTTACGACCCTGAGGGACTCGTGAAGGACGTGGTGGTGGGGCCGTCGGTCCCTCCTCCGCAGAACGTCCACGGAGAAGTATCGTATCCCTGTTTCATCCTTTTCTATTCGGTCTGAACGGACCCGTCAAGAGCACAAAAGATACCTTAAAGACGGTACAGCGAGTGAGGTGGTGGTAGTGTCGGGCGACAGTGGTACTAGTGACGGTGACAGTCCGGTCTGTGCTGGTAGTGTCTACAGTGTCGGGGCGGTGTCCGGAACGAGGGCGGCAACGACAGCGATGGTAGAACTGAAGACAACGGAAATCTTCGTCGGTGGTGACAGAGGTGAGAAGAAAATCGAAAAAAAAGAAAAACCTTTTACTAATTTTACAGTTGTCCCGAAGACTCATCCTGTGTTGACTTGCTGATTCGTGTCGTGTCGTGTTTTACAGTCGTCCCAAAGGGTCCACCGCGATCAGCATCTCTTGGACGGAGGCTACGTCCTCTACGTCCTCTGAGACCAAACTAGGGACCCAGACCTTCTAGGGGAGACTCTCCCGTGTCGTTACGTGAGGCCAAAAGAACGAACCTCTTAGGGTACCTGTCTCCTCGGACCGTCCAATGTCAGGTACCCCGACGTTTCTCAGTCTGTGCTGACTTCGCTGAATCGTACGTGAGTGTGTGTGTGTGTTTTACAGTTGTACACTAGTGTAAAGACCCTAGTGGACTAAGTGCAAAGAATCAAATATTAGACTGTGGAGGGGAGAGAACAGGGGACTATGTGGAATACCATTAACCTTTTCTCTTCCGTTCGTCTCTGAAGAATGGGTGGGAGGATCCAGGTCCTCTAGGAACGGTCACTCTCTTTAATTGTTAGTTAAATAGAATTACAGATTAGGATAGAAAACTTATAGACAGTTTACTATCAAGAAGTTTATAATTAAAAAAACAGTTCTAGTCACGTCGTGTCTCCTCTAACGACCCACGGAGGGTATCCGACACGTGTAACGATCCATGAAGACGTTGACATTTGGGAACTGTAAGTACTCCCAAACCAAGACTCTGGAAACTCTTCGGGGTTTAAGAATTTAAGAAGACATTACACAGTAAAAGAACTAAAATACTAATCCATCTCTTTATTATTAGTATTAAAAATAAGGGAGTTTCCCACCTACAATCCTAAGTCACTTAAGTAGATAATTTATTTTCATCGACACGACGGGACCCTACTCTTGACCCTACAAACGACGGGGGTAAACGATCGATTCACTGACGGAGAGAGTGAGATCAGAAAATTTTTTAATAAGTAAATAAATATGTAAAAACTGACGTGACCCAGAAATAACGACGTGTGCCCGAAAGAGATCCACACCGCTCACCTCCGATGAAAGATCGACACCACGAACCCGAACAACGCCGTGTGTCCCAGATCCCACACGTCCGGAGTCATCAACACCGTGAACCCGAGCCGTCAGTACTGTGCGCCCGAATCGACGTCAGAAGGACCTGGTCCCTAGTCTGGACACAGGGGACGTAACCATCCGCCTAAGAATTGGTGATCCTGGTGGTCCCTTCAGGGTAGAGGAAGGTCAGAACATGACTAATTTAGACTAGGAGTGTTCTTTCTGTTTAAGGACGTACAACATCTGGAAGACCCACAATCGTCTATCAATGTCGAAGTCTATAATAAAGACCTTCTTGTACGATTTACAGACGACCCGTACTAGAACGAAAAGTAGATTGGTAGAGTTCTTAGGACATCCATTTGTCACAGTAAATTTGTAGTAGGGTCTACAAACTTTGGTCTCGTGACCTCGAGTCTCTCCAATTTTAAAACGAGGTCTAGTATGTCGACCACTCACCTTCTTACTCCTAAGTTTGGGGTCCGGACAGATTTAGGTTTGTCACGAAAGAGGACATAGGTAGTCGAGATGCTTGAACCAAATCAGGACAGTAGAGGGACTCGTAGTGACAAGAGTATACATCTGTCATTAGTACACTACGTCCAGACTACTCCTCGTTCACCCTACCGTCTTTCAAGAAACATTTGATACTTAACGATGTACCTATCTTCCACCATAGTAATATAATAATAATGATACGACGACCGAAGGAATAATACCTCATCAAAAATCGGTGACTTATAGAACACCCTAGACCAGATATGGTGAGAGACACTGTGTCAGACGGTCCGAAAAGTCTTCCCTGGTTAATCAACATCCAATGGACTTCTAAAGTCCTTCGGTCCTGTGGTTTCTGACTCGTTTGTTTACTGTTCCTCGTAGTTCTAAGAACCCTCCAAGGACTCCACCGGGGGTCCTAAGGGTGTCAGTGCCGGTCTCGTTTTAGGATGGATTATAAAAAACCTATTACTATCAGGGGAGACCCTCCGTCGCTTTCTCAGCGAGAGGTAAAATATTTACCTTTTCTCGGAAGACCTCCCCGCTATGATCGAATTCCAGTGTTCTCGGTAGTCGTCGTTGTGACTCCGGGTTCAGGAGAGCGGGTACCCGGTCCTGGGAGGGAGAGACCCTATAGGGACACCTTTGTTTGAGGTAAAGTGTGGATTATGACCCAACCGGTTTTTCAAACTCAAAGAGGTATTCTACCATCCCTTCTGGACTCGAAAAACCGTTTTCTAGACTTGAAAAACCGGTTTACTTATGTAACTTTCAACAAAAAAAATTTTCTGTGTCCCTTGCTTGTATAGATGTTCGTCTGTACATAGCTCGTAAGAGACCTGTAAGAGAAAAACCAGGGACACCGGATATTTCTACAACAACTTTTAACCTTTCAATATCCTCTCCCTCCAAAGGGTCCTTACGTATCCTCCAACAGTTACCTCTACCTCTTGTCCGTACGCTCGACCCCTCACCCCCCTCCATCGAGGAATCCGTCCTCGACACACACACGAAGGAGTTCTTATCGATAATGTGTGTGTGTGTGTGTGTGTGTGTGTGTGTGTGTGTGTGTGTGTGTGTGTGTGTGTGTGTGTNGGGGGGGGGGGGGGGGGGGTGCTTCGACCCCTTAAACAGTTCTCTTATGCGCCTCTCCGATGGTGACACTTGGGACGAAGGTGACGTCTCGTGTCAGTCGCTCAGGTGGAACTAGCGGAACGATCGTCGCTCCTTCTTGTCTTAGGACCTTTACTTTCGGAGACTCGGACTCCGCCTGCTCAGGAAGGACTTGCGGGCCGAACACCGGATACGGAGGCTGGTCCACTCAACGGGTTGTGTCCGGTTCGGAAGTCCGTCCCTCCCGACCCGAAGACCTCAGAATTAAGAACTCACTAAAGGGACATCTGTCTTCGAACAACGCAAGTCCCGATGAGTCCGGACCCTCTAAAAGGTTCCTTGGCACCCCCTTCTGTTTGTAGTCTATAACATAAACGAAGGGAAACAGACCAAAGTCACCAAAGACCCTCACGAGTAAGGGTCTGCTGAGACGATTGTCCAAAGGCACCAGGAAGGTCCGGGTGAGGAGCCACCTTTTCCGACCAGACTAAAGGGACCAGTTCCACTTTAAAGACGGACACCTACTCTTGAAGAGCGAGGCTCCCCTTCGAGAAGTCTTTCGGTAGCTCCTCCTGTCCCTTTCCCCGGACCACGGGTAGAAACATTCAGTCTGGTGTAAGAGTCGAATCTTGTCATCTCGACCTTCCCCTCCTTCCTTAAAACCGTCTTAAGTCCATTCATTGTCCGACGTTTGTTCTCGGTTTTCCAGGAGTTTATATGAAACAAAATGTTTCATACTCAACTATACAATCCTTTATTCAACACACCCAGTATTGGTCGTAATTTTCTTTTTTTTTTTGTTCTTTATCTTATCTTTTATACTCTCATGGAAGGACATAACTCTTATACGTACACACCATTTTGAAAATAAAGTTTATGTGTACACATATACAGGATCAACCGAGAGATTTTGTATAAAGAATGACAACAACAACAAGTCAACGATTCAACATAGGTTGAAAAAGACTAGAACACCTGACATCGTCCGGTCCGAAGGGAGAGGAAGTGATAGAGGGACTCAAACGAGTTCGAGTACACGTAACTCAGCCACTACGGTAGGTTCGTAGAGTAGAAGACAGCGGGAGAAGAGGAAGACAGGAGTTAGAAGGGGTCGTAGTCCCAGAAAAGGTTAATCAATCGAGACGTGTAATCAACTGGTTTCATAACCTCGAAGCCGGAGTCAGGAAAGTTACTTATAAGTCACAACTAAAGTAAATCCTAACTGATCAAACTAGAGGAACGTCAGGTTCCCTGAGAGTTCTCAGAAGAGGTCGTGGTGTTAAGCTTTCGTAGTCAAGAAATCATGTATTAAAGAACGACACCCAGTACAATTTTATATCACACTTTATGGACGACAAGGTCAGTCTACGTACCCCATCTATTACAGAGACGGTTTTAGAAAAAAGTCCGGCTTACACAGTGTATTCGGATAGAAGGGTACAATTGACGGAAACAAAAGGGGGTCCAGACACGTTGTGACCCCTGGTGGCCCCAGACACGTAAACTGACGGACAGTCTCGACCCGGGGCAGACATTCACAAACGGAGCAGACCGATCCTTCTGTTCACTACTCAAAATTGTACAAGGGATCTCATTCTCGGACTTCGGTCGAGTCACCTTAAGAGGACAAGGAGGAACCAGTTCCGTGTCTCACACCCTCCTCAGTGGTCTCCAGTGCTCACGGAAGAGGATCCGTCGGTCCAGTGGCGAAGAGGGTCACCCCCTGACCCGACTGGAGGGAACGGAGGGTAGGAGTTCCGTCGTCACCCTCCAGGAGTCTAGAGAGTGGCAGAGGGAACATACAACTTTATACGAATTTCGTCCCACATAGGTTTTGTCTCCCATTTACTCCGTATCACCTTATAAAAGATCAGAACCGATTCTTTTACTTTCCCCGTCCCGTCTCATTTGGGGACTCACGCCCCTTATTCCCGTCTTCTCTTCGGGTTTACACTGACAAGTCTTAAGAGTTCACTCTTCGGGTAATCCTGTCTCTCGGGGAGGGGGAGATTACAAACGTAACCTAGGTAATTGGAACAAGAGACCCGGTCACCATTTAACCGAAGACAAGGTCTTTCGAGACTCACCTCGGGTTCTCTCACAGCGGGGAGACCAACCACTCTCCTTTCCGGTCCCACTCCGAACATCCGAAAGGGGTAGCCCCACTGGGACGGAGGGACTCAGGGTGAGGAACGTGACTGTGGGAGGGGCACGGGTGTACGGAACCACAGAATAAGGCGGGGCCCGTAGGAACGGATCAGGAAGGGAGCGTCGGTCCGGTCTACTTTCTACGAAAAATCGACGACCACTGTTGGTTGCGGGGGGGCGCGACGGTAGGGGTCGTCCACTGCAAACGGAGGAGTCCACGGGCACTCGTCGACACCGAGGTGTAACTGCGACGGATACGTCCGTGACGAAAGGACACGGGGCTCAAGGCCCCAAAAGACTTCCCGTAGCTCATACGGCTAAGGAAGTGGAAATTGGGAAGGTTCACCTACTACCACGTGAAACTAACATGGCCGAAGACCACTCACACCGTCGGCTCGAGGGTCGGACACCCTCCCGGAGTGAAGGAAGTCTCTCCGGACTCGGGTGACTACGGGTAAACCTTGGGGCGTCCCAGTTCCTGTTCATGTTCGACGTCGTCTGGAAGTCGCATCTGGGGCAGATGGAGTCCGTGCGACTGAGCCCGCACCGGTGGCTGAAGTACCACTCACCGCCCGTACCTGTCGGACCGCCGGAGACTCTACCTTTTGACCGACGAAGACTGGGGGGCTCCCAGAGGAAGGGAGTGTAAGACTCGGGTAGGGTGTCATAACGGCGACACGTGGAAGTCTAAGTTTGACACGGACTCGTATGTCTTACTTTGGGTCTTTTGAAATATTTTTTGGGATTTTTTACACTGGTTGGAAACTCCGTCACACGTTCAAAGGATTCATAGACACCGTAAACTTTTAAGAGGGTCAAGGGAAGACGGAGGTAGGACCCATTGGAAAAGACGAATGAGGGGTCGTCGTCCCGTCCTTCCTCTTAAAGATGTCCGTCCTTTTCTCCGAGGAACGAATGTGGTGACAGGAGGAACTCAGGGGTAGCTCCACGACACCCTTCGATGCGCCACCCCTACCCCGTTACCCATGGGAAGGACTTCCAGACCTACGGAGGTTCGCAAGGACAGACGGGTCATCGACGTGGAGTCAGAGAACTACGACATGTGTAAGAGTCAGAGATGACAGAGAACCCCTTTATTGAAGAAGTCTAAATGAAGAGTCGGACTTCTACTCAGGAAGGAAATTAAAATCCCCTCTGTCCCTACATTCTCGAAGGGTCCACCACGATCACTATTTCTTGGGGGGACGGTTACGTCTTCTGCATTCTCTACACCCAAGCTAGGGACCCAGACCTCCTAGGGGACCTCCTCCTGTACCGTTGGGTGAGGTCAAAAGAACGGACCTCTTAGGGTACCTGTCTCCTCGGATCACCCGATGTCAGGTACCCCAACGTCTCAACCTGTCCTGAGAATCGTTGAATCGTACGCGTGTGGGTCACTACATTTGATCATTTAATGTATATTGTATCGGTTTCGTTCCCTCTCACCCTACTCGACCGAGACTCTAAGGTATGTTCGTCACCCGAAAACCCTTTGAATCACTTGGAGAGAGTCGGAACTGAAAGAGTAGACGTTTTACCCGAACCACTATGACCAAAGTATCGCATAACACTCCGACGTTACCTTTGTATTGTACATCTAGTGAATAATGACCCTTACACCATGTACGAGGTATTTACCATCCGTACTGTAAAGATTTTCGAGAAGAAAATTCGACGTCTCTAAACAACATATCATTTCTCTAATTCATACATCCATGGTTTCTGTCTACTAGACACAAACTTAAGACCGAAGAGATAAATAATTAAACACACCTGAACCCGTTTACTGAATTTGATAAATCCAAAAGAGTAGATATTTTACTCCCACTATTATTGTCATGATAGAAGAATCCGAACGACACTCCTAACTTACTTACTTAAGTCTCTTCGGGTCTCTCGCTACGGACAATAGACACTCAGTAAAAAACACTTCTCTGCCAAGACAGAAGAGTGGAACCCGACTTCGTAGATCCGGAAAATGAGGATTTTATTAGTGAGATAGTAGAGAACTAATATAACCAATGATAGGGAACCTGGTCAAGCATAAAGAATTCTAAAAAAAAACTTCGAAAAACTAATCTTAAAGTCAGTTATTCGAATGTCACCAGAACCTCCTGGGAGGTCTTCAACTATTTTTATCTTATTACCAAGAAAGTAGTGATGACAGGACACATCACCCAAAAGTCATAAAAAAAAATTATTTTTTTTATATCGTCGGGTTCCCGGTCTATAGAAATCCCTATTAAGACCCAAAGAGAGGACTCATACTATACTACGGATAAAAGGACATTCATTTGAACCTAGTAGTATTGAATTCTCGTAAAAGAATGGAACCGGGTAAAACCTAAAATACAATGAAAACCACAAAAACAGGTGTTAGGATGGAGTCCTAGAAGAACACCGAGTAAGGGTAGTGAAAACTCTAAAGTACCACGAGACAGAGAACGTCTAGTGAGTATTCTTACAATTTAACTCGAAAAGAATCGTGACTAGGTCCCCTTAGATTGATACTTATAAAGATGTTGGTCTTCCACGATGAAATAAAAAAGGAGGGGGGTGGAGATTAGAATACCTAAAATTAAAAGTTTAGAACTTCGTTAAGGATCTTTTCACTTCAACGACAGACAACCTAGGGTCCCCAGAAGTGACGACGAGACTGAGTATGGAGTTCGAGAAAAAGTCGGTCCACTGACTTTGAAATTTATTTTCGAATAGGTAAAATTCTACTCGGTCTTTATCTCGTCGTTGGACCATCTCTTCTGAACTCCTGAAGTAGGGACCCTGGGACCTCGGTGGATTTTAGTCCCGATCTCAGAAGACTGTAGTCCTTCGAAGGAGAAGAGGGGTGTCAATCACCTCTCCCGTAACAGAACAGGAACCGACCCTCTGACCGTTTTGGAACTATCCTGTATCTTTTCTAGACCACTATGGAACTCAATTTCTTCTCGGTACAGGTTTAAAGGACAAGGTTGTCTTTTATAGTCGATCTTAGTGGGAGGACCCAGTCGTACCTAACTAAAGTCTTATCACTGTTCTCTTTGTTGACCCCCTATACCTGTCTGACATTTCTTTAGTTTTACTTTTAGTAGAGACGAAGAGTAAATTAAACGACCAGTCAATAACATCAGTTAACCGGTATCGGTAGACCTTTTGATATAAAAATCCTTTCTGGTGATAATAGGTAAGTTATCAGATGTAGGCCTCACAGGTAGATTGATTCCCACCTCAAATGTGAAAGGAACAGTGTCCCTAAAAACAGGACATAGGTCCAAAACTACGGGAGACGACCATCTCTTTCAGGGGTTCGACCAGCAGTTGTGTTCTCACAAAACGAACCTTTAGTTTCCGAATCATGAACTATGTCTCTTTATAACAGGTAGTTGGTTCCCCAGTACAGGTTTGACACGGACTCAGCCCTTGACCCCACTTCCAACGTCTACACGTGTCAAAACTCCTAATCCGGTAAGACACTTCCTGGTCTATTTATAAACTACCTTGTTTATAAATAAAAATCAGTTGTCTTTAACACCGTTTCGAAAGACTGCGAACTCCTCCTCCAGTAAATTTGAGTCTCATGAGTAGTCTGTTAACGTTTATAAAAGGTTTGGGAAACGAGACAAAAGTCTGGAATCTCTAACCACACCTTAACCAAACTTGTAAAAGTCGAGAAACCACGGACGTCGGAACTTGAAATTCGAGACAACCTGAACCAGTGGTCCTCGTTTCCCAGTTAAACTCAGATTGTCTCCGACTCTATACGAACGAATAAACTTTAGGTTCCTGACCTTACGACGGAGGACTCCTGTGTCCTTACAGTGTTCCTTCTAGTCCTGTCCTGTCACTATAATTCATTGCTAGTAGAATCAAGATCCGTCTTTACGGCGACACTAACCACCGAGTGTAAAATAGTAGATTTATCGGTTGTAGATGACTGTCAAAGGACACTACGAGAAGTGGGCCCAAGAGAAGTGTGGTGAAGGGACCTCCACGACGAGTAAGAACAGAGTGCTCCTCGGGCACTCCGTCGTGACGGGTTCCCATGTCCATCAGTCTCCGTCTCGAACTCCTCTTTGGGTCCAAAAGGTCTGAGTTCGTAGACTCGAGAACTGGGGGTATGAAATGTAAAAACATTATCTTTATTTTGAAATAAAAGACGTTCAGTTCACTAATCCAAGAAAAACCTCTTTCAACATAAAGCGGGATAGAACCTAAAGTCGGACCCTACTTTGCAAATTTCATCGTAAATTCCGTTTTACAGAAGAGGAACCAAGTCCCAGTACCTGAACCACAGGCGGACACGGCGGGACTCCCGGTTCGAGTGATCCCAAACCAGTGTATTACGTCGCCGGAGGTCCATTGAACGGACCGAAGAATGGTCGTCCGAACCCTCAGTACCACTGTCGCGCGCAGGGACCTCCCGACACACCCGTTGCCTACTACTTCGGGTCGCCCCACACACCGTCGTCGCCCCCGGGACAGAAATTGGTACTCGTGACAGAAGGAAACAAGATCGTGACCGTCTAGGGGAACTCGGCCGCGAAAGCGAGATAATTTGAGACCAAGCACTAAGCCAGGAAACCCCACTTCTTAGAAGTTCGCGTACAGTCTGTACATACATCACCCGTCTACACCCGCCTCGGACCCGAGAGAAATACCGGATCACCCCTCCTTCCGACCAAAGACGAAACGTCTGGACGGGATCCCCGAACACTACATACCGAGTCTACAGACCCGGACAAGGACTTGAGGACCCTGAACTAATAAGTCCCACCGGTAGACAAACAATCGATCTCCTAGTGACTCGTCTTGCACTGTGGTTCCCGACAGACCACAGACACGACGGGTAAACTCACAGAGTGGTAGGGAAGACGATGATACCTCGTGGCCCCCCCGTACCGGACTCTCGGACCAAACGTCTCTTTCTTTGTCTCTCATTTAGTTTCCCGCCGTACACGGGTCCCATCCTCGGACACAAAATTTATTAATGAGTCTCTCAGTGTCGACAGACCTTTACAATCAGTGAGAGTGCCAATACGGTCTTTGGACCGATAGGACCGAATCTGTACATCTGGATGGTTCAGACCTTGTTTGAAGGGACGTAATACAGTTATTCATAAATTATTTCCGCATAAACCATGTTAAATAAAGTTGAGTTAAGTTCTTTTTTTAATAACACAATCTTTTCTCTGGACCTCCACTGACTCTATCCATGGCAGGGAGACGGTAAGAAAAAAAACAAACAAACATTTGGAAGTATAAATAATTTGGACGTGTACACTATTTTACCGTGACTAGTTTTATGTGTGTTCGTGTATGTGTCCACTCATAACCATTGGGGGTTAGATATTTTAAGTATCTAACACAGGTACAGTTATACGACCACCACTATGACATCATATTTAAACGTCCGACAGTAGTAACATTATTTTACTCATTCTCTCGTACACTAGATGCTAAAGAATATTCATGGACACTTAAATATTGATGTACTTTTATTTTCAAATTTAAATAAGTCTGGTGTAAATTTAAAACAACCATTTAAAGTGTTACGGTCAGAGTGACACTGTGGAGACATCCCCGTGAAGTGTCCATTCTTGACTCGGTCCACCCACGTCACTGAACGTTAGACATAATACAGATTCTAAAAACAGTTCGTCGTGATCTGTTTTGCCGATTCCGAGACAGTATAAGAAGGACCTTTCCCACCTTGAATTGATTCTTAAAAACAGTCGTCACAAAAGGAGAGTAAAAATGTTCATGGGTACTCTTTCTGTTCCAACAACTTATTTTCGTCGTCCGAATTAGGTTTTTACAGTAGGAAACAAGGAGACACACAGAAAAGGACAGGTGGAAAGGAGATCCCTTAAGGAAGGAGGAAATTGTTTATGTTTCGGGTTAGTTTACCAACTTAGTGATTCCTACTGACCGAATGACGACCATTAAAATGTAAACAATAATTGTAGTTCCACAACCAAATGACCCACGACTAGTTACTCGCCGACAGTGGGTCGGATAACTCCCTATACTCCGTGAAAACGAGAGAGATCTAACTAAAAGTCTGAGTTCTGACTTTACATCAGCGATCCCCTACTCCACCACCTCCAATGTTTAACAGTCCTTTTACGAAAACAAAGGTCAAATCCTGACCGATAACTGGACGTCCACGACCGGGTGAGGGGAGTACGACGTAGAAGGGTTGAGTTTTAGGAGCTAAGGGTAGTCGAGGGGAAAAGGACGTGATCCGGGTCTGGGACCCCGGACCGAAAGTTCCTGGGTCAATAGTCGGAGATTCGAGTCCGAAGAGGGACCGGGTAAGACCGACGTAGGAGTCACACGGAGACGCGGAAGTGGACACAAAGTGAGAGGACTTGGTGGGAGAGGAGAGGTTTACTACGGTCGTCTAATTCAAGGCGAAGAGGGTCCTCGAAGGGAGTGATAAGGTGGACGGTAGTAGAGATCTAAACATGGACTCTACAGAATGAGTACATCTAAGTTCTTTTTTAAATGTGTCTTTCAAGAGTTTTAACCATCCCGTTCTACCTTTACCCAAACCTCCCTTCCTCCATACCCCCTTTACTACTGTCTTAATCTTTCATTTAACACTTTCATATTTGGTCGATCTTTTGTGAAGCACCTCACGAAGGGGACTCTCTCTCAAAATCCCGAACTTTTACTTTTCACGAATCCCTCTCTAACCTCTATTAAAATTTGTCTGGTACGGAACCTCTCTCTTTCACCAAGACCTAGTTTAGTTTTCCTAACAATCGATTTAGGAAAACTGAAGAGAACTTTATCTCATCGGTCACACTCTCAGTCCATCATCGTTAATGAATCGTTTATCAAATAATTCTAGGAAGACCAATGGACCCCTTTAAAAATTTTTACTTTCTTTCCCGTTTTTTTTCCCCGTTTAAAATCGGAATAAATCAATCATTAAGATTATTTTTTTATCCTTTAATTTTTACTATTGAAGTCACTTTCTAGTTATACCATGTTTCGAAATTTTAATGAAATAACACCATTTTATATCTATGTATTGGGAATTTAAAATTAGAATTTTTTAAAAAAAAAGAAAAAATTTTTTTGTATAAAACATAATCCCATCTCGGTTAATTGCTACCATATTATCAAAGTCCACTTATCGTTTCCCTGAGTCGGTATGAATATTGTACATAGGTAAGAGGGGGTTTGAGGGGAGAGTAGGTCCGAAGGTATATTGTAACTAGTCTCTGTTGAGATTGGTAAAAATGCACGTGTCAAGTCACCATAATTCATGTGAGTGTTTCACAAGTTGACAGTAATGATAAAGGTCTTGAAAGGCAAGTAGGGGTCGTCTTTGAGACATGGGTAATTCGTCCAAATTTCGGAAGAGGTACTCCTATTATCCATTTTTATATAAGAAACACCTTACAGTCTTTTTTTCTCCTATTTCCCGTAAACTCCACTTTTACAAACTCTCCAATCCCCTTCTACCTCTGAATCCTATACCCCCGTCCCGACAGTCGTCGGGTGTGACACGGAATTACACGTCCTCTTTGTTTACAACGAAGGAGACTCGTAGACGTGGGACGTTCTCCGTGGACTGACCGTCACATCTTACACCCGACCCACACCCGGGAACGGTCGGAGGAACCAGTCAGACCTTCGACTCTGTGGACTTCGACCAAATACTCCCGTGTAACGGAATTACCGTTCCGTTCACCGAAGACCCTTAAGGAGCCACCAGGTACCAATCGTGAGATGAAAGTGACGACTTCCGGCCGCAAGTTTGGAACGAACCCTTTGATCCTAGGGCGTACGGAAGAGAAAGACCCCCTCCCAACTCTCTCCCGGAACTCTGTACTCAAGAGTTTCACCTCGATTACACTGTTCTTTATGTCTCGGTGACCTCCAAAATGTCGAACCTTGTTTTAGTTTACCTCTTCCTTTAGTCCGTCTTCAGTGAATCCAGAGGTACCAAGTGTCCGTACTGTCGAAATTTGGACAAATCGTCCCGCTTCAAAATACGTGTGAGAAGAGAAGGACAATTATTAAAGTCAAGAGAGCTACAAGTGTTAAGATCCCGTGTCTTTACCGATTCATAAAACTTAGAGACCAGTCTTTACTGGGAAAGAAACTTTAAGGACGGTTCTCCGTGGAACCGGACCACCAAAAAGCAGAGTTCCATTACGCTAGAAGACAGAGTGTGCTTCCCACAATAAACCACTGAAAGTCGGAGAACCTTTACATTTATGACCCGAAGACGCCTACGAATGACCCTTATTACACCATACGAGAACAGAAATAGGAAGTTTGTCCCAGGATTGACGGAGTGTCTTTCGCACAATTTCCTTTATCGATTTCGGCCGGTAGAGAAGGAGTAAGGTCGGTGATAGGTCCTGTTCGACTAGTAGGCAAAGTGACACTGTAGGGTCAAGTGGTGGTCCCTACTGTAGGACTCTCTGACCTTAGAGTAAGTCCTGCGACGGTGAGAGTAGGACTCAGTCGTGACATGAAGGGTTGGGTCGGGAGTCCCCCACTTGGAGTAGAAGGTTTGGTCCCCGGGGTCTCGGAACCGGTTCCTCTACAGGAAAGGGGGACAGTTGCCCCGTCCGCTACTGGGTCGGGTAAGGTCCTTCTAGTAGTTCGTCGGAGGCGCACACCCTCGGTCAGGACACTCGGCGGTAGAACTTTGGCACGACCTGGGTGACCTACTGACGAAGAGACTTCTCCGAGGTCTGCAGTGGCTCGTGTTCGACAGGAGGAAGGACAAGTCAATAAACAGACACGTCTTGTTCTTCTTCCGTCATGCAAGGGAGTCAACGTTATCGCACGGACACTCACGAGTCTTCGTTGACTCGAGTCTTCCGAGACACTTCTTACCACCGAGGACGGCCCAGTCTCAGAAAAGATCCAAGGGTCTTCTCTACTACGACGACTTCTTCTCACGGAAGTTTTTTGATTAGTTCAAGATGTCACAGGGGTTGAAAGGACTTACGTCGAGAGTCACACCCGATGTCGACGGGACGACGGGAGACGTCCGTTACCAAATCTGGTCGCCCAAGTCGGACCCAGGTATTTACACGAAGTTCCTCAGAGACTTGGAGAATTTTAACTAAGACTTAAATACACGAATATACATACACGTAAAAAGAACCCTTTTTCGGTTACTAAAGAGTACTTGGAGTATCTCCAAGTACTGGATACTATCCTAAGTTTATCTTTTAAATTTGGTCGTACCAGGTCTTCTGAGGTCGTCCGACCGCTCTCTCTTTCCCAGATCCCACCCCGTAACTACCCGTCGAAGACACCAAATCGAACACTGTGACTCTGAAAGTTCAAAGTACTTTGTATTACACCTTTATTTAACACGAACAGAGACTTTTTTTAATAAGACACAGTTAGTTAACTGGTGACTTTATGAACAAAACGAAAAAGGTAATACCAAATAATGTCCCAAAACTTATATCAGGGGACACGATACGTCATCATGTCCCTTTCTAAAACAACAAATAGGTAAGACCTATATTATCAAACATAGACGATTAAGGTCTAAGAGTTAGGTAGGGGGGTGGGGGATGAGGGCAGAACTGTTGGCGTTCAGACAAGAGAGACACTTAGACAAAAGTAACGTGTCTATTTAAGTAAACACGGTATAAAATCTAAGGTGTATATTCACTATAGTATACCATGAACAGAAAGATGAAGACTAAATGAAGTAAATCATACTATTACAGATCAACGTAGGTACAACGACGTTTACTATCATAAAGTGAGAGAAAACACCGACTCATCATAAGACAACACACACATATATACACACACCCACCATATATATGTCTGTGACATAGAAGAAATAGGTAAGTAGAAAACCACCTGGACATCTAACAAAGATAAAAAACCGATAACATTTATCACGACGACACTTGTAACCCAACATACATAGAAAAACTTAATATCACAATAGGTTTCTATACAGACCCTCACCCTAACGACCCAGTATACCGTTGAGATCAAAAAACTCCTTGGAGGTAGGACGAAAAGTACGTGGTTAGATGTAATGGTAGTTGTCACATCCTCACAAGGAAAAACAGGTATGGGAAAGGTCGTCAAAAACAAACACCTGAAAAATTCCTACGGTAAAACTGGTCACACCCACCATTGAATGACATCAAAACTAAACGTAAAGAGATTATTAATAGCTACAACTCGTAGAAAAGTACACGGACAACCCACCGACATATAGAAGAAACCTCTTTACAGATAAATCCAACCCAACAAACAAAAAACAATAACTGAACATAGTCGACATATAAAACCTCTAACTCGAGAACAGTCAACGTAATAAACGTTTATAAAAGAGAATCAGACGTCCAACAGTGAAAAAAACAAATACCAAAGAAAAAGACTGGTGATTTTATAACCAAATAATTGGTCCCGTACAAGACCTCAGATTTACTTACATGAATGTCTAAAAATCATACGATTTCTAGACTGAAATTACACTCTTTTTCAAACCTCTTCGGGAACCATCCTTTTTGCGTCTGTCAAACTCGGTCTGTGACACTGAATGTCAAATATTTACTCCTTTATCTCTGTGATCCAGTGTGTTGAATGTTTACCCGTTCGGGTCCTGAGGAATAGAAGTACGATAAGGGTGGTCTAGTATGACAAGTTCCAACAGGAACTAGTCTTAGAGTGATAAGTAGTCTGGAGAGATCAAGAAGAAATGTCTATTTACAAGGGAGAGATCCAAACCTTGAACACGTAAAAGAAAAAAAAGACCTGGGACATCAGTTTACTTTCAAAAAAAGGGCTCGTCGAATGGGTACCACTCAAGAAAGGTAAAGTCTACCATGAAAATATCCCTCATCAAGACTTTAACCAATATAATTGTGACGATTTCTATTTCACCGACGATCAATTTTGTCGTTCCTATGTAAAGAAAAAAAGAAAAAAAAGAAAACCGACGACCCAGAAACAACACACGTTTTCGAAGAGAGATGAACGGTACGCGTCTGAATTAACGGGACACCGTACACCCACCCTAGATCAAGGGACTGGTCCCGACCTTGGGTCTAGGAGACGAAACCTTCCACCTAAAAATTGGTGACCTGGTGGTCCCTTCAGGACCATTCTTGTCTAAAAGTTAGTCATTATCGATAAACGATATCTTTTTACTCAGGTCACACTTGATCCGAATTGATATAAACATGTCTCCAGTGACCTGTGAAATCTCCCTCTTACACCCTTGTCCCTCTTTCGGACGTCCCCAAGTCATCCCAATTCCTTTACTTTTTAATGGTTTTCGTCCTCTCCCCAAACTAGGTACCTTTCGGGTGGACCCAAACGATTGACCACGAATAGCTTCACTCCGGGGACGGGAAGTTTTCTCCAACCCTCTATCCCTGGGATAGAAGTTCACAACCGACCTTATTCACCTTTTATGAAACCGTCGGAACCCAAAAGAGTCCGTCCGTGAAATTCCCCTACATCCTAATAGACTCCCCACACCGGAACTTGTGAATCTTTGAGACGAGGATAAAATAAGTTCAGAAATATTCAGTTCCAACACCGGGTCAACACTTCTCCTGAATCTCCTCGGATTCATCTCAAAACCAGTCCCACTCTTAGAAACAGTTCTCAAATATGAACGTATAATGGGAACAAGAGTTAATCAGGGACTTGAAACGGGTATGACCTTAGTGGACCCTTAGAAATTTTTTTTCATGACTATGGACCACGAGTGAGGGTCTTTAGAACTAGATTGACCATAGTCTACCCGGATTCCGAAACCCAAAAAAATGGTCAAGAGGTCACTAGATTTTTCGGAGTCACAAGATCTCAGCGAGCGACAAGATTCTCCCCGTACACGTGGTCTTCGTGACCGTAGGGGTGCGTGAAGAATACGTCGAACTTCGAACTCTTCGGGACGAGGTTCGGTCACCAAGAGTTCAACTCGGGCGGCGTCAGTTGTCGTCCCGAACAATTTTGTATCTACTGACCCGGGGAGGGGTCACCAAGACTAAGTCATCCAGACTTCCCCGGACTATTAAACGTACAGACGGTTCAAGGGTCGACTATGACTACGACGATTAGACCCTTGTACGAGACCAGATGTTTCTCCACCAGAGAAGACGTCCAAGACCCACCCTCGAATTACTACGATTACTCGACGGACATGTAGAAGAGGGGTCCGAAGGCAACAACAAAACAAAACAAAACAAAATAATTTCTCCAAACTGATCTGTGAGAGATCCTAACGAAAGTCAAAACGACATCGTTTATTATTCATACGCACATAGATCATTTATCTGTGACAATTGTACTTAAAAGTTCTTGTTAACTTCCGATTTCTACTATCTCACGACGAAATACGACCTGGAAGGGACTACGGACATGAAACTCAGTGAGGTTTAGATTCTAGGTTTAGATTTAGATTCATTTACTTTCTATTAGGTGTGGGCTTCTTGACTTAATATGATTCGTGTGTACTACACATTGAGTCCTACGAAAAGGAGACACAGTCACCAAGAGTTTTACGTCGGGGACTAGTTGTCGTAGTCGTAGTGAACCCTTAAACAATCTTGACGTTTAAGGTTAAGGTCAAAGTTGAGACCTCTTACCCAGGGTCGTCAGACACAGAAAAATTTTTATACAAATATACAAATAATAACCGTCCCGACCCAGAAGGAACGATGAGTCCGAAAGAGATCAACACCTCTCCCCTATGAGAGATCAACGCCACGTAGTCGAAGAGTAACGTCACCGGAGAGGACAACGTCTCGTGCCCGAGATCCACCCGTCTGAAGTCATCAACGACGTACACCCGATTTTCATCGACGCCGAACACCCGAGGCCTCGTGTCCGAGTCATCGACACCGCGTGTCCGAATCAACGGGACGTCGTACACCCTAGAAAGGTCTGGTCCCTAGTTTCACCACAAGGGACGTAACGTTCCGCCTAATAATTAGTGACCTGGTGGCCCCTTAAGGGTCAGACACAGGATGGTTTTGAAAAACCACTTCCACTGAGAGTCACAAGTTCAAACTCTGAGTGAAGACATGGACTTGATCTTCTGAGTCTATTAGGTAAACCGAGTAGGAGAGACGGAGATTGTGTGGAGGGGTACGGGGTGTATATATATATTTTCGAACGTACACCTTGGTCCATAAATAGTCCCAACGGATTATTTTATTAATAACGGAGGGTACATACTCCGTGATCTATGTATTACTACTCGTTTTATCTACTTGAGAGATGACAGTACCTCGAATGTCGAAGTATCTACATACTGTAGACAGGTTTTCCTTTAACTGGTAGTATCACCTTACGTGGTAGTCGACATATAGGTGTACTGTTATACCATGAGACACGTGGACCCCTCTGCCATGGGTACGGCTGATCTTTTGGACCCAACCGGTCCGTAGGTCGAAAGGGGACGTGTCCCGACGTCACTAGGACTGACTGTAGAAAGGAGAATCGACAGAGAAATGTCAGAAGTACGTCCGGGTGGTTGACATTACTGTTTTATTAATAAAAGGTTTTCAGTTTTGTGAACCTCTTCTGAGACCGGAAGGAAGATCCCCAGAAAGGTCAGTCGAAGGGAATTTCCAGACTGGACTGAAGGATTTGTCGTCGAACCTTTTGAGGTAGTGTGACACGACTCGAATAGACAACCAGGAATCGTCCCTGGGTGATTTACGAACACCTCGACCACATGTTTACTTATTGCACACATTGTAGTAGAAAATCCCTCCCAGTGACACAAAAATATGACTAAGAAGAATCGAAAATAAAGTCTACGACTGTAAGTGATCAAAATGGGGGTTTAATAAAACCACGGACATCGTCGGATAGATGCGTGAGTAATATACAGAGGTTGGTTACGTGAACTTTAGTCTCTGGACAACCTACTAAATGTACCCACCACCACCACCAACAATAAATCAGAGAGTTAGGCTGAGAAACGCTGGGGTACCTGATATCGGATGATCCACGGAGACAGGTACCCTAAAAGGTCCGTTCTTATGACTTGAACCAACGGTAAAGGAGGAGGTCCCCTAGAAGGGCTGGGTCTCTAAGTTCGGCACAGAGGACGTAACCGTCCGTCTAAGAAAATGGTGACTCGGTGGTCCCTTCGTAAATGTACCCATAGTCACATAATTTTTTTATAGGTAAACACGAAAGTTTAGTTCTTCCACTAAATGTGTCTGTTAAGATACATGTGTTAAAAACTGGGAAAATTTTCTCTTTTTAGTCAGAAATTTTAACTAATGGACAGTGTCCTACCCAACGAATTTAAACAAATGTGTTTACGTTTGGGTCCATAACTCCTATAACATCCACCACGGAGACAAGTAGGGTTGTCTCGACACAAGGACTGAACTTAGAGTCTGCAAACCCCTTCACTCTCTGACTCCTCCGGTAGACTCAAAGAACCCTTCAGATTCTACACCCAGTTTCCACCAGTCCGTGGTCGTCCAAAACCGAGGACCTTGAGATTACCGCACTACATTCACGACTGGAGAGTGTACTTTTACCCAGGGTACACTACACCTTACTGTCCTAACGAAATTGTATTAGTGACGCATGTTGTACTCAGTGAAATTGTTCTAAGGTTTATTGTTTTAACGTGTCACAATGTAACAGTTTTCGAACCGATAGAGGGTAGTGGACCCAATTTTAAAAGTGTTCCTCTAGTTATTTCGTTTCCGTCTCTATCGATCATAAAACGTTTTGAAGGGTTTACGACTGGGTGTTCGGTGGTAGCAGGATGTACTAACCGTTTAAGTGTCTACGTCACCGTATGCATCAAAGGGAATCCGGTAGGGGTTCATGGACCCGACATACCGGGGTACTGTCATTAGTCGACTGACTTTGACACGGGACCGACAGGGGTTCAAAAGGTACTAGTAAACACTGGAGAGAGGAGTAGGTGTAATGGTTTTGTTCAGGACTTCTGTGACCTCAAACGCTGGAAACGATATCGACTTTTCAAACGACTTGTGGAAAAATACATATCTTGAGACTATGAGATCTGAATTCGGAGAAGACTCTGATATCCACCGAAATAGTGAACCACTTATTACGACACCTGTCACCGGTCCTACGAGAGCCCCTCATCCCAACCGGAATGTCATCTAGACCTGGAGTAACCCAAGAAGGGACCTCTGGATGGGGGAGTGGAGGGTGGAGGAATAGGAACAAATGAATTTTATGGTAATCGTAACATTCACCCTCTGTACACTTTTTGCTGGTCAATCCGACAGTCCAAGTCCCAAACGTAAATAAAAAGTCAGAACATAATAAAGAAAAAAAATTTCTTAAAAAAAAATAATCTCCTATGTGTACCTGTAGTGGTCTACCAGTTGTGGTTTTAGTCTAACTAAAATAAGAGACGTCGTTTTCTACCTCTTCGAGATAGGTCAGTTGTTTTTGTTCTGGTCGTCGACTGACACCGAGTCTAGTACTTGAGGAATAATGGTTTAAGTCCGACTTTAACTTCTTTCGTCCCTTTGGCGATCTGGTAAGTCCATACTGGATTTAGTTTAGGGAATACTAATATGTCACCTTCACTCTTTATCTAAATTCCCGGATCTAGACTATCTATCTCACGGACTACTTGATACCTTACTCCAAGCATTGTAACATGTCCTCTGTCCCTCGTTCTGGTAGGGTACCTTTTCTTTACGTTTTTTCGTTTTACCGACAGACCCCTCCGGAATGTTTATCGACACTTTTCTTCTCTTCACTTTTCGGTTCCTCTTTTCCTTTCTATGTTCGTAGACTTACGTCTCAAGGTCTCTTATCGTTCTTCTCTATTTCCGAAGAAGTCGCTAGTCACGTTTCTTTATCTCCTTTTCTTGTCTTATCCTTTCTGATCTCTAGAGAAGTTCTTTTAATCTCTATAGTTCCCTTGTAAAGTACGTTTCTACCCGAGCTATTTCCTGTCTTTACCATACCTGGATTGTCTTCGTCTTCTATAATTCTTCTCCACCGTTGTTATGTGTCTTCTTGACATGTTTTTTCTAGAGGTACTGGGTCTATTAGTGCTACCACACTAGTGAGTAGATCTCGGTCTGTAGGACCTTACACTTCAGTTCACCCGGAATCTTTCGTAGTGATGCTTGTTTCGATCACCTCCACTACCTTAAGGTCAACTCGATAAAGTTTAGGACTTTCTACTACGACACTTTCACGACGTGAGTTATACGGTCGTTTAAACCTTTTGAGTCGTCACCGGTGTCCTGACCTTTTCCAGTCAAAAGTAAGGTTAGGGTTTCTTTCCGTTACGGTTTCTTACNTGTCTGACCAAGGTTTATCCTTTTCCTCATGCAGTTCCGACATATAACAGTGGGACGAATAAATTGAAGATACGTCTCATGTAGTACTCTTTACGACCTGACCTTCTTTGTGTTCGACCTTAGTTCTAACGGCCGTCTTTATAGTTATTGGAGTCTATACGTCTACTGTGGTGGCAATAACCGTCTTTCACTTCTCCTCGATTTTTCGGAGAACTACTTTCACTTTCTCCTCTCACTTTTTCAACCGAATTTCACGTTGTAAGTCTTTTGCTTCTAGTACCGTAGACCAGGGTAGTGAAGTACCCTTTATCTACCCCTTTGTCACCTTTGTCACAGTGTGAAATAGAAAAACCCGAGGTTTTAGTGACGTCTACCACTAACGTCGGTACTTTAATTTTCTGCGAATGAGGAACCTTCTTTTCAATACTGGTTGGATCTATCATATAAGTTTTCGTCTCTGTAATGAAACGACTGATTCCAGGCAGATCAGTTCCGATACCAAAAAGGACACCAATACATACCTACACTCTCAACCTGGCACTTCTTCCGACTCGTGGCTTCTTAACTACGAAAACTTGACACCACAACCTCTTCTGAGAACTCTCAGGGAACCTGACGTTCCTCTAGGTTGGTCAGGTAAGACTTCCTCTAGTCAGGACCCACAAGAAACCTTCCTTACTACGATTTCGACTTTGAGGTCATGAAACCGGTGGAGTACTCTTCCCAACTGAGTAACCTTTTCTGAGACTACGACCCTCCCTAACCCCCGTCCTCTTCTTCCCCTGCTGTCTCCTACTCTACCGACCTACCGTAGTACCTGAGCTACCTGCATTCAGACTCACTTGAGGCCCTCAACCACTACCTGTCCTTCCGGACCGCACGACGCTAAGTACCCCAGCGTTTCTCAGTCTGTGCTGACTCGTTGACTTGACCTGACTTGACTTACTGAAATGTTATAACACTACCAAAGACGGTATGTAGTTGTAATTTATCGGTATCCATAGGTATACAAGGGAGAGAGAACTTGGGGGAGGGTAGAGGATGGGGTAGGGTCGGGAGATCCAACAGTGTCTCGTGGTTGAAACCGAAGGGACGTAGTATATCGTTTGACGGTGACTGGTAGAGAAAATGAATGCCATTACATATACAAAGTCACGATAAAAGTGTTTAGTAGGGTAGGAGAGGAAGGGTGCAATATGGGTCTTGAGACAAGAAATATAGAAACAGAGGAAACGACGGGAAGTTCATCCTAGCAGTCATATGGTAGAAAGAACTAAGGTATATATGCACAATTATATGCTATAAACAGAAAGAGTAAGACTGAATGAAGTGAGATATATTATCCGGGACCCAGTAGGTAGAATAATCTTAACTGAATTTACATATGAAATTTCGACTCTTTATAAGGTAAAACATATACACGGTGTTGAAGGAATAACTACGTAGACAACTACCTGTAGGTCCAACGAAGGTACAGGATCGATGACATTTATCGTGACGTCACTTGTGACCCCATGTACACAGAAAAAGTTAATATCAAAGGAGTCCCACATACGGGTCATCACCCTAACGACCCAGCATCCCATCAAAATAAGGATAAAATTTTCCTTAGAGGTATAACAAGAGGTATCACCGACATAGTTAAATATAGTTAAATAGTCACGTTCTTCAAAGGGGAAAGAGGTGTAAGAGGGGTCGTAAACAACAAACATCTGAAAAACTACTACCGGTAAGACTGGTCACACTCTACTATGGAGTAACATCAAAACTAAACATAAAGAGATTATTACTCACTCCAACTCGTAGAAGAGTACGCAGTTATTCGGTGGACATGCAGAGGAAACCTCTTTACAGACAAATCCAGAAGACGAGTGAAAAACTAACCTAACAAACAAAAAGACCATAACTCGACGTACTCGACGAACATAAAAACCTTTAAAAAGGAAACAGTCAACAAAGTAAACGATAAGAGAGTTAAAGTCCCAACAGAAAAGTGAAACAAATATCAAAGGATACCGTAGACCAGGGTAGTGAAGTACCCTTTATCTACCCCTTTGTCACAGTCTGAAATAAAAAAACCGGAAGTTTTAGTTCCGTCTATCACTAATGTCGGTATTTTAATTTTCTGCGAATGAGGAACCTTCCTTTCAATACTGGTTGCATCTGTCGTATAATTTTTCGTCTCTGTAATGAAACGGTTGTTTCCAGGTAGATCAGTTCCGATACCCAAAAGGTCATCAGTACATACCTACACTCTCAACCTGACACTTCCTCCGACTCGCGACTTCTTAACTACGAAAACTTGACACCACAACCTCTTCTGAGAACTCTCAAGGAACCTGACGTTCCTCTAGGTTGGTCAGGTAAGACTTCCTCTAGTCAGGACCCACAAGAAACCTTCCTTACTACGATTTCGACTTTGAGGTCATGAAACCGGTGGAGTACGCTTCTCAACTGAGTAACCTTTTCTGAGACTACGACCCTCCCTAACCCCCGTCCTCCTCTTCCCCTGCTATCTCCTACTCTACCGACCTACCGTAGTCACTGAGCTACCTGTACTCAAACTCACTTGAGGCCCTCAACCACTACCTGTCCCTCCGGACCGCACGACACTAAGTACCCCAACGTCTCAGTCTGTGCTGACTCGCTGACTTGACTTTACTACGTCACGTTTACGAAAATTCCAATTAATCTAGGGTAAATTAAAAACAAAATAAAGGTAATGAGATCCTCCACCCAGTATCACCTAAAACGACACTACATACAGTCTCTCACAAGACGGACACGAAAGGAGAATCTCAAAATACCAAAGAGTAGAATGTTAATCCAAAAATTAGGTAAAACTCAAATAAAAACACATACCACAATCTTCCACAAGATTAAAGTAAGAAAAAAAAAATTATACATAAAAATAAATAAATCAATAAACTGACTCGATCCAGAATCAAAGTTGTACTTTTCAGTAATCTACACCCTAGATCAAGGGACCCGTCCCTATTTTGGGTCCCGGGGACGTAACCCTCGTGTCTCAGAATCGTGACCTGGTGGTCCCTTCAGGGATTAAAGTAAGAAAATGTACGTTAACTGATCAGAAGGGTCGTAGTAAACGACTTCCCAGACGTAAATCTTAGTTCAGTCCTTTTTCACGGTAAAGAATAGAACCACAAGTAGATAAAATAACGTATAATTTTTTTTTATTGTGGGACGGAGATTGTTCGAATCAAACGTTATGTTTGTCATCCACGTTTAACTTTTTATTAATATAGATCTAGAAAAGTGAATGTTTCCAAGTCCACACTAAAATTTTTCAGAGGGGAATGACGACATGTAATTTTTTACGTAGTATGTCAGAAGTTTAATTTCCACCTAATATAGTCGTCAACCGACGTGATCTAGGTAAATCGAAGAAAAACCTTTATGTAACTCAATAGGACGACCATTATAAGTCTCAAAGTCTTAAAATAATGATTACCGTAATATTTACAGGAGTCAGTATCCGTGTATGTAAAGACGAAACAGTAGGTTCTTTATGTTCCGTAGAAACTATTGACGTCCCAATTTCGGGAGAAGGTGCTCCCAGTGAAAAGCCACAAATTTTCAAGGTCACTAGAGTTACCACAGGACTTTTTGTAGTTAGTAAACTCTCGACACTCCGCCCAAGACACCCTATGGTCATGTCGGACAGAAGTCTTGGAGGTGATCCCCCGGGAGACACCTCCATAAAAACGAAGGGAATTTCGAATTTCTAGTGAACTCGCCGCCTTCCCCGACACTGTCACCTTATACTTCGTCTTCGTAGAAAACGAGCCGTTCGAAGTCCATAACGACCTTTTAAGACTAATTACCACTCCACCCCTTTCGTTAGTAGATGTGTGTCTGTTTAGACGAAAAAGTGTGAAAAAGACAAAGAACAAAGATGAAGTTATTTATCCCCCTAAACTCCTATAAAGTTGAAACTACAGAGAGTTGCAGAGTAACATTTCGTTTACAGTCTCGAAATACTTATAGTTGTCTCTATTAACATATTGGAATCGTTATAGACCATTAGATTGTGACGAAAAGAATTTAGGAGTCGATGTCTCAGTGTCACGGGTTCTAGGTTTTCACTCAATTTGATTCCCCAATTACAAACTCTTTCTTTTGTCAGGGAGATAGTCACTATCGAATCGAAACCTCAAGACTGACCGATTACTACGGGTTAATTTAAAGTCCGGCGTGTCCACGTCCTGAAGTCACTCCCAAAAAAAAAAAAAAAAAAATTGGTAAGAAATTTTGACCTTTGTTATTCTTCCAGTCTCGTAAAGATAAAATACACAGACAATATGACGTAGTTTGTCTGTAACACTCAATAAACGATTGTAAGAACGACTTACTTGACAGACAGTAAAATTCCTCTTTCCCTAATCCTAAGTCAAAGTCGATCAAAATAGAAGACCATAAAGACGAAGGAGTAACTCGAGGGACTTTTCCCATTACTTTTAAACCGACCGTTCCAACGGTACCATCTCTTCTCAACAAAGGATTCTCCGTCCCCAGAGGTTCTCTTTCCTATTGACTTGAACTATTGTCGTCCCAGAGTGGACTTAAGAATCTTTGGCCCCGGAACGTATTGATCCGTCCATTAGCTGGTGCACGAATTTCTCAAAGACAGGTAGTTTAAGTACCAGACGGAAGTAGAACTAGCTCCGGTACGGTTAAGCTGGGAGTACTGGATCTCAATTTCCCTTACTTTTAATCCACACAAATAAAATACCACGAAACGATCCAGTCTCCTATCACTTGACTCTGTTGTAATACCGTACCCAAAGAAAGCCTGTCGACCTTAAACATAAAGTTTTATATAAAACTTCAATTTAAGACTTCACTTAATTACCATTTTGTTGTTCGATGTGTAACTAACTTAGAAATAATGTACGGTCCGGGAAATGCTTCACACAAAAGTATAGATAAATAAAAAACTGTACAGATGTGACGATATAAATAAATAACAAAAACCGAACACCCCAAAAGCGACGACTTGCACCCGAAAGAGATCAACGCCACGTCCCCGAAGGGTAACGTTACCGAAGAGAACGACACCTCGTGTCCGAAATCCGTACTCCCGAAGTCATCGACACCACGCTCCCGAGTCAACAACACCGGGTACGCGAATCGATGGGAAGTCGGACACGTTAGAAGGACCTGGTCCCTGACTTAGGTACAAGGGACGAAACCGTCCGTCTAAGAATGGGTGACGTGGTGGTCCCTTCAGGTACTTTACACAAAATACATGATAGAGTAAATTGGAGTACCGTTGACATACTTCCCCACGTTTGCAATAGAGGTAAAATGTCCACTTCTATGACTCCGAATCACTGTAATTTTCTGAACAAGTTACCTACTTGGATCTCGGATAATATGTCTCACTTCATTCTGTCTTTCTCTTTCTATTTATTGTATAAGATTGCGTATATATACCTTAGATCCTTTTTTCATGACTTCTTAAATAAATGTCCCGTCTTCACCTCTTGGTCTGTATCTCTTATCTGAATACCTGTACTCCTCTCCCACTCTACATACCTCTCTCATTGTACCTTTGAATGCAATGGTACACATTTTATCTATCGATTCCCCTTAAACGACATACCGAGTCCTCTGAGTTTGTCCCCGAGACATAGTTAGATTTCCCCACCCTACCCCTCCCTCTACCCTCCCTCCAAGTTTTCCCTCCGACTAAGTACAACGCCAAACTGTCGGATCTACATTTGATGACATACCTGTTGGTCAACTTGATCTCGGATTTCCTTTAAAAAACTTGAGACTACTTTTTGAGAACAAGTCCCTATTGACCCGAGTCCAACAAGAAATCCATCGTCCAGTCTAGATGACACGAAGTCCATGTTTACAGTGGAGACTCCGAATCAATACATTAATACCAAGGATTGTCGAAACGGAGACGTAAGGTCTCTCCGACTGTCTGCCCTTCCACTTCCGTCTATCTCCCACCCGACACAGTGGGGATCGGAGGTGGAACTACGGTATGATCAGGCCTCTCCAACCTGAGAGGTGTCTCTTTTGTCTAGGATATTCCGTCCCGACATTCGCCTCTCCGTAAGTCTTGTTAATGGTAACAAAAGAACACTCCTGTCACCATTAATGAATATTTATGTAGAAGATGGACTAGGTCCTCTGGGTCACCCTCAGACCCAGGTAAAAAGACTTGATGAATTGACATTGGTCTCTTCCTCTAACTCGGTGGGAAACAGTGAACCCGGGGTCGAAAGCTTTAGAGAGGGTACCACTAACGTACAAATGGATACTGAGATTTCTTTTGGTCTCCTTTTGCATGTTCTTTCCTTTACGTAGGTGTAAACGAAACGGAGAACAGACTTCCTCCCTCCGTCCCGTGGCCTGGGAGAAAGAAATCCCAGGGGACCATCGACACAGTTTCCGTGATCAGAGTCCTTAGAACTTACAGAGGTCACTCGAGGGAAATCTTACTTCCGTCTCCGACTACGTTGTCTTTAGAAGTCACAGTCGACCGTGGAACGAAGACTCTCCGCTACCCCGACTACCTAGAGTCCAGAGACAAGACTAAGGGTCTCCAGCCGACCCCGATCAACTCAAGGTCCCCCTTCCGAGGACAGACGTTGTTAAATTCGGTCCCCAAGAGATCTCGATATGATTGTTGTACCAGTGGTGACGAGTGTACATCGATAATTTTAATTAATTTATCTTACTTTTTAAGTCAAGGAGTCAAAGTGGTCGGTGTAAAATTGACGAGTTGTCGGTATACCATCGTTAACCGACTCTCACGTCTATATCTTGTAAAAGTCTTGTAACGTCTTTCAAGACAACTATTATATTTCAAAATGTCTCCTCGAACCGTCAAGACTACAGTAGAGTTTCGACTCTAGACACTTTCGGAACAATTCAGGAAACCTTGACTCTTAGTGGGGTCGCCTGAATACAGAAAGAGATATACTTGACGGTGTAAAGTTCCGACGACCCTACTGCGTGTTCGACCTTAGTTCTAACGACCCTCTTTATAGTTATTGGAGTCTATACGTCTACTGTGGTGGGAATCCCGTCTTTCACTTCTTCTTGATTTCTCGGAGAACTACTGTCACTTTCTCCTCTCACTTTTTCAACCGAATTTCGAGTTGTAAGTCTTTTGATTCTAGTAGCCCGGGTAGTGAAGTACCGTTTATCAACCTCTTTGTTACCGACTGAAATAAAAAGACCCGAGGTTTTAGTGACGTCTACCACTAACCTCGGTACTTTAATTTTCTGTGAATGAGGACCCTTCCTTTCAATACTGGTTGAATCTGTCGTATAATTTTTCGTCTCTGTAATGAAACGGTTGTTTCCAGGTGGATCAGTTCCGATACCAAAAAGGTCACCAGTACGCACCTACACTCTTAACCTGATATTTCTCCCGACTCGTGTCTTTTTAACTACGAAAACTTGACACCACAACCTCTTCTGGGAACTCTCAGGGAACCTGAGGTTCCTCTAGGTTGGTCAGGTAGGATTCCCTTTAACCAGGACCTATAAGTACCCTTCCTGACTACAATTCCGACTTTGAGATCATAAAACCGGTGGACTATACTTCTCGACTGAATAAAATAAAATAAAATATAAAAATTTATTACTGAGTTAAAATAAGTTGAACGTACCCCATTTAAGTTATGTTAGACAAAAACCTAAGAGTTCGGTAGAAAAAAGGTCATATTATGGGACTATAACCCTTTCTAACTCCCGTCCTCCTCTTCCCCTGTTGTCTTCTACTCTACCAACCTGCCGTAGTCACTGAGTTACCTGTACTCAAACCCCCTTGAGACCCTCAACCACTACCTGTGCTTTCGGACCGTACGACGTAAAGTACCCCAGCGTTTCTCAACCTGTGCTGACTCTCTGACTTGACTTGACTTGACTCTGAGTGTCTTAGACTTTTGTCCTCTCTACAACCCTAAACATGGACTAGAAAGTGAAGACACTCTTAAGAGTATCCTAAGGATCACCTGTCGGTCGGAGAAATGTGTAACCACCCTGTAACAGACAGAGTCCTCTGTCACGTAAAACAACGACCAGGGAGTCCAATGTCCTCTCCAGAGTCCGATTTTCAACGAGGGACCAGTAAAGTTAGGTAGGTAAAAGTAAGACAAGAGGTCTCGTTATACTTGTGTGGACGAGGAACAAGAAAGACTACAGAGGGTTAGTAAACTTTGGGTAATCGGAGGAGAAGAAACAAGATATAGTCACCGAGGCTTTGTAATGACCAACAATCTGGGTGAACCCTTATTTTAAAAATTTTTCTGTGTTTTCTGACTCAGGGTTTGGGGTCTCCAAGACTGAGTAATCTAGGATCGAAATTTTTCAAAGAGTCTACTGAGACTTCTGACCGATCTAAAAGTCTTGGTGATCCGGAGGTACGAAGAGTCTGAAATCACAAAAAATTTTTAACACTATTTTATTACTTAGCAATAAAATTGGTAAAATTTCACATGCCAAGTCACCGTAGATGTTACAGCACGTTAAGAATAGTCATAGATCAAGATCTTTTATAAGTAGTGGAGTTTGGTCTGAACTAACAAAAATTCTTAGTGACCTCCCGAACAATTTTGTGTCGAAAGACCCCGGGATCGGGTCTCTAAGACTAAGTCATCCAGACCCCACCCGTAAAAATTATACTCTTTATCGTGTAAAAATTGTTCGAAGATCCGCTACTACGACAACGACCAGGTCCCTGGGGTGACAGTCGGTTTTTTTTTCTTTTTACATGTCATATTCACCACCAAATCAACGAGTCAGTACAGACTGAAAACTTTGGGGTACCTGACATCGGAAAGTCCGAGGAGACAGGTACCTTAAGAAGTTCGTTCTTATGACCTCACCGACGGTAAAGGAAGAGGTTCTTAATTTGGGTCACTAACTTGGGTCTAGAGGACGTAACGTCCACCTAATCAACACTCAATTCAAAAATCCCGTTTTACTCCCGATATCGGATCTTCTATCGTAAAGTCTACCGAGACTCTTTGACGAGGTTCCTCCATCACCCTTTCCAGTCATATATGCTCTGAAATCACTTACCCCTCATGTACGTTAGTTCGTGTATATATATATATATATATATATATATATATAAAAAAAAAAAAAAAAACGTCCAATGACGATCAGTACTCCTCGTCTACAGTGGTACTTCTTAAATCACGAAAAGATGTTTTCTATTTCCTCTACGTTCTTAATCCAATTCTTTTAGAAGACTTTTATAGATAGACTTCTGGACGAGATGATCGAAAAGGGTTTCGTGTCTAACGGATTAAGGACTAGAGATGGGACTTGAGGTCGACATCGTCGAGTATTAAACTAGGAACATCTCCGTCTACCGTTCACGGTTACCGTTCAAGGTTAAATATCCACTGTGGTGAAACTTCTTGTACCTAATCCGGAAAGTAAGGTAAAGGGTATAAGAGAATGGAACAGTATGAGTAAGAAAACATAACAATGAATTTTTTTTTTGGGTCGTAAATCTTCACGTACGTTGTAAAACCCACCCTAGACACTCTTGTACCACACTACCGACTGTTGGTCCTATACCCGGGAACACTATTTAGTCGGACTTCAGGTTGTACTCTTCAACCTGAACCCAGTCTAAGACTGGGTTCTACACCGATGTAAAGGATAGTACAGTGACAGTGTCTCGACCTCTCCTTGTCCGTTCTCTTTCGGAGTTTATCAGAAATTATTTGTTTTCCTGTCGTACTACAGTACACTTTGGTAGTATTGAGTTCTTTTTCCCTGAAACCCTAAAGGTAAGACTTATATCTACTCTTAGGGTTCATGACTCAAGATCCTTTGTGGTAATGGGGAGCATGGAATATAGACCTATCACTAAACCTCCAAAATTAGGAGGACTGTAGATTTTAATGTTACTAAAGTACTGTTGGGAGTACATGTATAGACTATTTGTATATAAATCATAAATACATTAATTTTACTTAATCAAAAGAACCGTTAGAATTGACGTCCCAACCATAAGAGGGATTAAATGACCGAACGGATTTCAGTTTGTCGGTCGTCCACAACCTCAGTCCTGGGGTTTAGTCTGGGGTGTGTGGGGAGAGAGAATCGTCTCCGACTAGTCGTCTGTGTCCGAACCACTATCGTGAAACACACTTCGAAGAGTCTGAGTCACCCCGTTCGTCCCTAGTCCTTGAACGACAATTTCAGACCCTTTTGAGTCGGGGAAGAACCGAAAAAAGGATATCGTTGACGTGAACGGACAATAAACACGGAAGGTCAAGTCTCCGGTTCTACGGTAAAGATTCGAGAGTTCTCACTGTGCAGAAAAGAGCTCCGTACGGCTTGCGACGTACCCGGGACGTAGAGACCCTCTAAACAGAACGACCTCTCAGAGTCTTGTCGAACCCTCGACTTGGTGTCTCCTTCCGGTCCAAGTCTCCCTGAGTGCACCGACCAAATCTTACGTGTATTTGGTCTGTACTCGGGAAATGAGGGTCCTCGACCGTTTCTCAACAAACGAAAAGGTCGACCGTCCTTTTTCACTACTGTTTGAAACGGGACCCCAATTTTAATACAAGTCAATCACATCCTCAAAACCGAAACTAAATCGTATGTAACACGTATGGACCGTGTCTGTGTGGCATTTGTAAGTGAAGAAGCTGTTTTAGTTGGTCAGGATGACACAGTCGCTGAAGTCACCACCGGTGTAAAAGGGGAAAGGTGGACCTTCTTTTCCGTTCCAATCGTCTCCAGTAACCACCAGACACCAGGTCCACCACACACCGTCCACAAAAGAGGTCCGGAGACACCCTACCGACGTAAACAGAAGGAGTGGAACCAGGAGTTTGAGAGGTTGAATTGAGTACCCTCTCCGTAGGACGGACTCCGTACTTTCTGTTTCCGTATCTGGATTTATTATTTTACACTTTAAAATTGGAGGTCTGTACTTTACACCATGTGTCTTACTACAAGATTACAATTTTATGTCCAAACCGGATTCTTTCCGTGATCCTTATTTTGTTTAGAGTCACTGAAAAACAACGCAAATCCAGAGAGGGAAAGGATTAAGTGATTGAAACGATAAATTAAGTCAATCGTTTAAAGATAATTTATCTTAAAGTATGAATATAAAGTCCCAGAATCCAGATACTTTTACGAAAATCATTCTTTCTTTTGTAGTATGAAATAAACATCCCTCTTATTTTACAACTTAAAATCAATTTAAAACTGAATGTAAATTTTAAGAAATCTAGAGGGGTTCCATAGAAAAATCAGTGTACTTCCGTCGTATTTGATTGTTAAATCTAGGTCTCAGTGCCCCACAATCTCTACCTTCCTTGGGATTCCTAGTGACCCTGGAAGTAAAGAACCCACTTCATTGACTCCACCTCTTTCCAATGGGCGGAACTATTATGTAGACGAGTGTCCGTTTCCTTCGGACTCTCGACTCAAGAGTAAGTATAGGTACGAGAAAGATGATCTGTTGAGGGTAGAGAAGCAATAAGTAAGTACGTTTTTCATTAGTGACACGATCCACGATCCCACGACAACGACTCTTAATTAAAGTACCAGACAATGTTACTGAAAGTTACAAGTAACACGACTGAATTCCCAAGACACCCTTTGGTAAACCAACCCCTACCTTTCACCCTCCCTCTCCGGGTCCACCCCGAGTCTTGGGAACGGAGGAGTTGATCTAGTAGAAGTATAATTAAACGTAAACTAAAATAGACTTCTTTTCGGAATACTATCTTTTGTCACACTTGTAGGGACCGACTGGACTCACCGACCATTATAGACTACTATTACTCTCCTTAACTTGTCTGATTCAATACCTCCACGGGGTTTCGTCTGGTGTCCATAAGAGAGGATCAGAGTAGACCAACGAGTCGGTTCAAGTGCCGTGTCACGTCTCACTGTGGGATACATAGAACAAGGTATAAAAGACCCTTATACACACACACGATTCAACGAAGTCAACGCAGGCTGACAAACTCTGAGATACCTGATATCAGGCGGTCCGAGGAGACAGGTACTCTAAGAGGTCGGTTCTTATGACCTCACCCAACGGTACGAGAGGAGGTCCCCTAGAAGGGGTGGGTCACCAGCTTGGACACAGAGGACGTAAGGTCCACCTAAGAAATGGCGACTTGGTAGTCCCTTCTGGAAAGACCCTTATGTCCTCCAACTTGACTGTACTGTCTCTCTTCCTTTACCTTGTGGTGTTGGTTTTACCTTGTACTAAGATTAAATCTTCATTCGGTTTAACACGTACACAAACAAAAACCAAGTTATTAAGTCTCTTTGGTTGGCCTTACACAGAGGTTGAGACAGCACCTTCATCTATTTTAAAAGCACCAGTTAGTAATTCTCTAGAGGTGACAATTTTATCTCCAGAGGAAAGAATTTCTGTAGAGAGTCAAAAAAGAAGAGGCAGACTGAGAAAGGAGGCCGTATCGGTAATTTACCACGATTGAGACACTAAAACGTTTGGTCCTCAGGTCCAAGTGGATTCTGTCTTCCTTCTTATATCGATAAAATACACGACGACGACGATTCAGCGAAGTCAGCACAGGCTGAGACACGCTCGGGTATCTGCCGTCGGATGGTCCGGGGCGGCAGGAACCCTAAGAGGTCCGTTCTTGTAACCTCACCCAACGGTAAAGGAAGAGGTTACGTACTTTCACTTTTCACTTTCACTTCAGTGACTCAGAACAGATTGAGAGTCGCTGGAGTACCTGACGTCGGGTGGTCCGAGGAGACAGGTACCCTAAAAGGTCCGTTCTCATGACCTCACCCCACGGTAACGAAATACACGATCGTCATCCTTTTAAAATAATAATTGGACGGAAAGTTTGTCTACCGTATGTTGGGTGACCATTGTTCAACCGACGTCTTTCATAGTAAAATGTACGTGTACATACACATAAAGGTACATGTAGTATATGTCTGTATACATGTGGTACATGTGTGTGTGTCTCATGTATAAGAGATACCAATGTGTAAACATTAAGAAAATTATGATTATAAAATGACTTATTACTAAATATATGGATTAAACTGTTTACGTACCATCAAATTCGAAATTTCATTTTCGGAGGATTTTGATCGATATCAAAACATTGGTATTAATGTATAGGGCAAGTATTACTTCTTCAATGATTCGTTCCAAAGTTTAATATCAATGTAATGTACACCAGCATTTAGTAACGGAAAACCTTAAAGAGATAAAGGTCTCCATGTTTCATTTGGAGAAGGGGGTGGGTGAGACCTTTTACAATGTACAAGTAAAATCGTCACTATACAATCAAGAATTCCAAGTGAGCCAATTCTATTCTGTACTGTCCAATTATATTGTTTTAAAATGACATGGAAACCCTTGGAACTACGTCATAGGTAAAGGTAGAGCTTGCCCAAGTAGAAAGAGATGCAGTATAAATTAGTCGAGTATTAAATACTGAAAGATCATTTTAATTTTACCTAGTAAAACTCGTGTATAAGAAAGTGTTTAAAAGTAACAAATAACACAATATCGTATGTCTTTCATATATTTCATGCCTATGGTACTCACATGTCGAACTACTTAAAAATGTATACGTATGTGAATGCATTGATGACAGGTCTAGTTCTATGATTTGTAAAGATAATGGAATTCTTCAAAGGAGGACGGGGAGAGAGAGTTCAGTGATAAGACTAAAAATAATGATAGTTCATCAGAATTCGTAGTTTATGTACTTTATTTATATACGGAAGTATAGACGACGAAAGTGAGTTGTACAGACACTATAAGGAGGGAGGGACGACCACAAACACAGTCACTATATGAAAAATAACTGTACGTTGAAAGGAACATACTTATATGGTATGAAATAAATAGAGAAAAGGACAATTACCTGTAAACCTAATAAACATCAAAATCTGATAATTTATATTTCGACAATACTTATAAGAGTATGTACAAGAAACTACCTATATAGTGATTACCCGAAAATTTCAGAATAAATTGTGGGTGGGGGGGTGTGTGTTTTTTAGAACAAATTACAATTATGTGGTGCCAATTTACAAAAGACAAGGTCCCTGTACAGGAGTTTATGTAAATTCTAAGTCACCATGTTACCATATTAAACAAAGTACGGTACCGATATTTTAATAATTTTAAAATGACATAAAGAACAATGATATTAGGTTCCCGTATTCTTAAATTTAAATATATTGAGTCATTCTCGTTATTCATATAATAATAGATGGGAACGTCGTTTTGTGTTTGTAGTATCATAAATCTGAATTAATAATTGATACTAATGATACAGGTAAAGTTTAAATATAAGTTTAGATATGTATTTAATTGGTTAGTATACGAAAACATCATCGTCTATTGGTAATTTTTGGTTTATCATATATATCAGTTGTTTACATCTAGAACAAATAAACGTTCTTACACTTTTTTTAATTCCCACCATTGATAACGAAGAAAGGGATAGTTTGCATACCATTAGAAAAAAAATTCAATATTTTATACCAAAACAAATTTCATCTTTTACTGTTTTGTACCGTTAGTCACCTACTCTTCCTTTCTTGATCATTATGTGTTGTAGTTGAAGAGTCCAAACCAAACTTACAAAGGGACTTTGAGTGAAAAATTTTTCTATAGAAAAAACTACACCTGATAAAATTTTCAGAAATAACTTAAACAATATTATAATACAGACAAAATACAAAACCAAAAAACCGACGTTCCGTACACCCTAGAATCGAGGAGATGGTCCTCGACTCGGACGTGGGGAACGTAACCTTCCACTCTAGAATTGGAGACCTGGTCGTGTCTTCAGGAACGTTGAGTACAGAAACTCACAGTCATCACGGGACCACCGAGTCTACCATTACTTAGGCGGACGTTACGTCCTCTGAGTCCAACCCTTCTAGGGACCTCTTCCCTTACCGTTGGGAGAGGTCATAAGAACGGACCTCTTAGGGTACCTGTCTCCTCGGACCGCCCGATACCAGGTACCCCAGCGTTTCTCAGTCTGTGTAGACTCACTGATTGTGAATTCACTGGTGTATCTATAGAACGTGGTCCGGAGTCGAGTCGACAGACGGGAGAGAACAAAAACTTGACGTAAATAGGACCCAGAGGTTCCAAACCTGAGTGGGTCCAACCGGACTGGGACTGATCTCTTCTAACTGGGAGAGTTGTCACTAAGAGTTCAGACATCATCTCGACGGGTCATCTTAGAAGATACCACTACCTTTACAAGATATTGACATGATCAGTTGCACCATCAGTGATTTGTGTACACCGATGATTCGTAAACTTTACACCGATCCAGTTTACTTCTTGACTAATTTTTAACTGTATTAAATTTATCGGTACACATCGATCACCGATGACATGACCCACCGTGTCCATATCTACTGTCACCTCCCTGTACACATCATATCCGAACCGAGAATAACAATCTCTCCACGGAACCTGAACCTTTAGGGTCCTCTAGTCCGGTCCTATGTTTCTTACCTTACTATTATTAGAAATGTCGATAAGTTCCGACAATATACCGTCCGTAACCCGATATAAGATAGATTACATTAAGAAAGTTGTTGAGAAAGGGGAATAATGTATTCAAACCCGGTCCATGATCCGAGATATAAAAGGGAAAGACAAAATAAAGACTTCAACTCCGTACTGGTACCCTTTCCCGTACTGGAACCCGATCAGACCCTACCATGACCTTAAACCAGAAAACCCGGTCGAGAGAATACGTGCTCCTGATAACAGGAGACATGAACCAACGAGTCAGGGACCCCCGTAGTCAACGGACCCTCGAGACCACACCGACAAAGTACGGGTCCGTCCTACTCCACGAGTTCCGTATTGTTGTCATTACTGACGAGTTCAGTCACTTCTAAGTCGTAAACGACTTGCAAAGACCTTAAAACGTCTTATCCACCAGTAGACCTTCTGACGAGTCTGTGTTATTTTTCGTTTCTCTAACAGACCTCTACTCCGTTATTTTACTGACTCTCCCTTTTCTTTTACGACGTACTCGACCGAATGTGTATTCTTTATAGAAAGAGCATATCAATGATACCGCACCATGATTCAGTGAAGTCGGCACAGGTCGACACACACTGTGATACCTGACATCGGGCGGTCCGAGGAGCCAGGTACCCTAAGAGGTCGGTTCTTATGACTTCACCCGACGGTACGGGAGGAGGTCCCCTAGAAGGGTCGAACACAGAGAATCAGAGGACCTAACCGTCCGTCCAAGAAATGGTGATCGTGGTGGACCCTTCGGGTCACACCAATGGTCCACTTGTTTTAACGTAGGATCTTGAGCCTACGTAGGACCAAGAGAGTTTCCTCGTCAAGAATTAGAACCAACTTATCGAATTTTTTTTATGATGGATCTTCCCACCCTATACTCCACCCACCCTCCCTCCAAGTTCTGTCTTCTATTTGTGTGTATGTGTGTGTGTGTGTGTGTGTGTGAGTATCGACTAGGTACAACAACATACCGTCTTTGGTCGTGTTGTAATATTTCGGTAATAGGAGGTTAATTTTTGAAATAAAGATTTTTATGATTTTTTTTATGACTACAAACCCGGGTGGGAGGAAACTTGTTTTCTTTCACTTTCACTTCAACGAGTCAACACAGGTTGAGAAACGTTGGCGTACCTGATATCGGGTGGTCCGAGGAGGTAGTTACCCTAAGAGGTCCGTTCTTATGACCTCACCCAACGGTAAAGGAAGAGGTCCCCTAGAAGGGTTGGGTCCCCAACTTGGGTCCAGAGGGCGTGACGTCCGTCTGTGAAATTGGAGACTCGGTGGTCCCTTCGGGAGGAAACTTGTTTCCACTTGTGTTTCCACTTGTGTTCCACAGGGAGGAAGGTTTCGAGACCCCTGTCCCGGGACGTGGATATACATATTTTTCTGGGAGGTGGTCGGAGAACTACCACTGTGTACAGTGTTACACATCAATTGTATGTCTTGACCATTGGAAGTTCACAAAAATTGTATATGTTCATATTTACCGTAATTTCTGAAGTGTGTTCAATATCTACCTTTTGTATCACCTAACAGTAATTATCTTTAAGTATACACTTTTAATTTCCTGGGACAGTCAAAATCCAGTAACAGTATCTCTTACTCGTTTTGGAGAGAACCACTATATCTACCCAGTACCTTAAGAATATTCTCGTAGTAGTACTATGTCGAAAGTTCTTTAGAGGTACATGACTTTCGACCGATGTCTACGGGAGTAAAAGGTTGTATGAATGAGAGACATCCATCAAATGAGAAGGTTGACGTGGTTAAAAAGAGCACATTAAGTATTTAGGTTATAACGGAAGTCACCTTCGTATCTTGAGTAATTACACTTATAGGGGTTTAGAGGACTACTTAAGAGAGGTGTGTAGACGAGCATTCGGTAAAGGGTAACGGTAAGACTGAAACACCAGTGCTAGTAAACCAAAGACATCGTCCTCTTTCTTCTCTGGTTTGACTTTGTAGAACCCTCCGACATGAACGTATAATTATTACCGGAAACACAAAGATGTATAAATACAACCAATACTTAACTGGAATCACGTGCGGAAATAACAGGGGGTGTGTATGGGTTGGGGAGTGAGGGTAGTGTCGTACCCGGCTGTGACCCTTGAATTATCGGCTTTCTGAACATAAAAGGGTAAAACTAAAAATTCTCCACTATACTCTGTTGACCTGGTTTTTGATTCACTACGGTCATAAATTAGGGGTAGGTTAGACTTCGAACTCAGTGTACAACAAAAGGAAGATTTAAAATATAACTTCATATTAATAAAATGCTGCAATATAATCAAAGACGACATGTTACTACACTTACTCGATGTACATACGTATATAGGGGAGGGAGAACGTGGTGGTAGGGTGGGAAGGTCCAGTAGTGTCTCGTGACTCGATTCGAGGGACGCGTACAACTGACAAGAGAACTACTCCGACCGCTTAGAGTCACTTAGCATCCACGGTACCCTTCGCCAGACAGTCTCTCCCTGTGTTAGACTTCGATATCAGAAGTGAACTGTCACTTCTTCTTTTACCCTTGTGTCAGGTCCCTCTCTCTCTCTCCTAGTAAAAGATATCTCAGTCAGTTCTCGCGAGGGCACTCCCGGACTACCCTGACCTGTCTTCTGAGAACGAGTGCGTAAGTAACAGATCTCTCTGGTCCACTAGTGTTCTCGTCCACCTCCCCTTTTCCCCCGCCCTTGACCGAAGGTCGACGGAGTCCACCGGACCTCCTTATACGAAACGATATTTACCTTTAGTGTTACCTTTTCGATAAAACTTATGTGTTGACTTTCGACTCGAAATAGTTAGTCGTTCTCTCCACCTATTCTTGACCCGACAAAAGGTAAGTTAGTGTAAATACTCCGGGATATTTATACGGGCTTGGAATCCATTAAAATTACTATAAAATATAATTACTCTGTAAACTAACTCCAGTCCGCTAGTGTCGAACCTCCCTCCCCGTCCATTTATTCATATTAAAATTGAACGTTTTACACATCGAGCTACTGGAAACTCTCTTTTGTCCTACCTCTCTCCACTTTCACGATCCATTGATACCGAGAGGAGATGACAGTTTATGCTTACAGAAATTGACTTGTCGCTAAACGAATTTTCTCGTCTGTAAGACTTCTCGTAAAGATGTAATAAAGTATGAGACACTTTAGTGACACTTTACTAAAACCTTATTCTCTGGGAAAAACCCTTGTTGTTGTTGTTTTTTTTGACAAACGTCACTCTCCGACCGTCAAGAGACTGTTCCCCTCTTGGAAACTAGGCCACCAATTTTTGGTTTGGTTTGTTTTGAACTTACCAAAGGTACGTTCTCCACAGTTCCTCGGTCACCTCGTCACACACTCGTAAATTAAAAATTCATCGAGGAACCAGTTTTAAGTTCACTGTTTCAAGAAAGTCCTCTAGATTGGTCTCTCCACCTGTTATGGACAGGGATCAATTTTCGCCCGGGGAACACGTCAGAATACTCCTCCTTTACACATCCGTCTCTCTGTCTGATCCCCGAAGTACGGTCACCAAGGAAAAAAAACCGGGGTGGTGTACCGAACGTCCTATAATCAAGGGGTTAATCCGTAGTTTGGACGTGGGAGACGTCACCTTCACGTCTAATAATTGGGGACCTGGTGGTCCCTTCAGACTCGGTCACCAAGAATTGGTCACATAACTCTTCAGAATGGACTCTTCGGAAGACTTGAACGTGCTTAGATGAACAAGACTCACCCTTGGATAAGAGAAGTAGTCGAGAGAACCAGGGATCCAATGAACCTAGGGAAAATATTAATAGTTCATGGCTATTCAGTCCTACCCGAAACGTCCACCGAGTCACCATTTCTTAGGAAGACGGTTACGTCCTCTGTGTTCAAAGTAGGTACCCACCCCTTCTAAGGGACCTCTTCCTTTACCGTTGGGTGAGGTCATAAGAACGGACCCTTCAGGGTCCCTGTCTCCTAGGACCACCCGATATCAGATCTCCCAACGTTTTCTCAACCTGTACTGAACTACTAATTTTGTTATTGTTGTCGTCAGTCCTGTGGTATGTCGACCAAACGGTCCCGGCCAGGACCAAATGTGGACAACAAGGCTACACGATGAATCGCTGTGCGGAAGACGAGAGTTTACCGGGACAAACCTATCACTGAATATCTATCCCAGTGGAACAGATATTCCGTGATAAGGAGTCGTTCCTGACAGTCGAAACGTCTCTGATAGGAACGGGGTTGTGACCACACGGAGTGACGGTGAGACTCTTATTTTGTAATTTTTATAAACGAATTTTTATTGGTGGACTGAACCAGGGTTCCGGACACACTCTTCAAGTTCTCATCGTTAAGTCTTACATTTGGGTTCTGGAATGAAGAAGATGTACGTCAGGTGGTAACAGGAGAATCAAGTAAAGAAACAGATTAATCTGACGTCCGAGGAAAATCAGGTTTAAAGAGATATATAACAGGTATCACGGACCGGGACACGAAACGTATCTCATATTAAGGACATCATTTTCTTCTGTATTGGAGGCGGTACTTTTGTGGTCGGTAGGACAAGTTGTCAAGTGTCGACCCTGTAGGTGTGGTCCCTCCCGAATCCTACGTCCTCTGACGTCGCGAGACTTTACACCCTTCACCCGACCGGAGTGTCCACGTAGACAGTGGACGTCCACGGTCCATCGACCCGAGTGTCAGTGTTATGGTGGTCGAATCACAAGTAGTATTTGGCTCTCTAGGTTAATGTGGTCGTTTTCCCTAATTCCGACATCCGATCTTTACAAACTCTCAAGGACCTCGGAAACCTCTACAGACCAAGAGTGGATTCGAAAACTAGTGGTCCCGGACACTCATCGTCACAAAGAGAAAAACCTTAAAGGAGTAATGGTCTCGGTGAGGGGTTTCCTTGACATAAAATCCAGTTCCCAGTGGACGAGTAAACAAAAAAATTTGTTTCTAGTTTGTAAGATAAGGTGCAATGTCCACTCCACGTTGTACGTTTGTGTGGACCCCGTAAAATTAGGTGGCGCCTAACTTACTGACTACTTCCCAGTCTCCAGTCCCACAAGTCTCTCCCACTTCCCACGGTCCATTAGTCTTCTTCGTCTTCTGAAAATAATTCCCAAAACGATACACAGTCCGTTAACGGGACATAATAGAATTCCAGGCTTCCTCGGGATGACTTTACATTCTCTATTAGTTCATAAACGGAGTCTAATGTCAACTCCTTTGTCTTGAAACTTTTCAAATTTCATTAAACGGGTTCTAGTGTGCCCATCTTTGTGTCACCGAGGTTTTAAGTTTAGGTTTAGATATACTGAAGTCTCTCGTACGAAAAGGAATCAATTTTTTTTCGCTGTGTGTGTGTCTCAAATTCTTGGGTCGTCATGACTTTCCGAAAATATACTTCTTTACAATAAGGTAAATAGACAGAAGTAGGAAACTGAGGTCGGATGATGGGTCTCCGTCTACGAAAATTACGAACAACGACGACGAAGAGTGGAGGCACAAAGATTTACTTTTCTAGACGATAGAAAGCTCATTTGTGAAATCTGTAATAAATGACTAAAGGGTAACACGACCTACCCCTAATTTGAGAGAGAGTTAAAAGGTTATAGTGTTAAAAACCAATTTTGTTATAAGTTACAAGTGTAATAAGACGGGGATTGAGTGGTGACTACTTGAGTCATTGTATGATACTTGTTTAAGAACTTGTTTACAAACAAAAAGAATCCTTATTAAAGGAGGGACGGGTAAACGAACTAAAAGAATCAAAAATAAACATCAAGAAAGGAATAGGAGGTTTTCGTAGATTTATGTTACTATGAGGAAGATAGTCTACTATATTAAAGGAAAAAAAGGTAAAAAGAAGGAAAATAGGAAAACAAGGTTAGACCTGATCAACAAGAGGACCGGATCCTTATAGGAAACAGAGAAAAGGGACCTAGGACCTAGAAGGAAAAACCAAAAAGTGAGAGGACAAACCTACCTTATAAAAGAGATCCTTGAAGGATTTCCTGCCATATGTCCTCCATTCCAAAAAAAAACTCTGAAACTTACAGACTTTTTAGAATAAAATGGGAACTAATTATTAAACCAACATATATTTTAAGATCTAGTAATTATTACAAATGAATCTTAAAACTTCCGTGTCGAAGGACACAGAAGATCGAACTCACAACGACAACCGTTCAGTTTACAATAAGCATATCTTAGGAGAGAGAGAAAACTATCGGAATTTATTGTAGTATCACATCAAATTCGAAAATTTTTTTAAGGTGATTAAAAGAATCCATGAGTTAATCGGGAAAGTTACGTAGGAAGTCAAAACCCTTCAAAAGAACACAATAAAGAATTAGTAAAGGAGGAGAGGTAAAAACGATAGGAAAGGGATTACAGGATAATTAGTCTATGACTTAGAAAACCTAGGAGATTAAAAGAATAAAACAGAGGTGAGTACAGATAGTGAAATAGAAAGGAGGTTAAAAGACATTCTAATGAGTCGAAATAGACCGTTGAAAAGATACCTAATTCATTAAAAATTTAGTATAAAAATAAAAAGTCCTCCGTAATAAGACCGAAAAAATCATCGTATGATAAAACCAAATACCTATATTATAGATGAGATTGTAAAGATTCTTATAATTAATAACTAAAGACCTTCAGAAGAGGATGACAGACTTAATTACGAGAAAGAAGAAGACCAAATTTTTACTAGAAAGGACAATCTCCAAAAGGAAACCTTAGACAAGTATAAATCCTCATTCTATTGGGTCCACCGTGATTTACCATTTCTTGGGTGGACGGTTACATCCTCTGTATTTTCTGAGTCCAAACTAGGGACCCAACCCTTCTAGGGGACCTCCTCCCGTGCCATTGGGTGAGGGCATGAGAACGGACCTCTTAGGGTACCTGTCTCCTCGGACTACCCAATGTCGGGTACCCCAGTGTTTCTCAACCTGTGGTTACTTCGTTGACTCGTGCGTGTTCCGTTGTTTTTCTACGAACTCGACGAGACAGATTCGGTTACAGGTCAAAGAAAAGACCCTTTCAAATCAAGAGGGATTCTTACTGAGGGATTCTACCGACCTACCGTAGTGGTTACCTTACCTGTACTTGAACCCGTTTGAGGTCCTCTACCACTCCCAGTCCCTTCGGACCGCACAACGTCAGGTATCCCAGCGCTTCTCTGTCTGTGTTGATCCCCTGACTTGTCGTTGTTGTTTCATATGGAGAGGAGGCTGTAGAACGGACGTTCGTAGTGAATGATTTTCTCAAGACTTTCGACACGTCCCCTTCCGTCGACCAGTCATTCATCTGTCAATGAGTCAGAGACGAGAGTCACGGAGTTGGGGACGGGAGGAGACGAGGATCCCAGGAACTCTTCAAGTCTCGAAGAGATCCAGAAGGGGTCTGTTATTCAGAGGACAGAGACTATTTTCTAACTCTCTCCAACTGGTACGACGAGTTTACCAGTCTCAAGTCTGGACGACGGAGGTCTCAGGAACGAGAATTCGCGATATAATTCGGACAACTCGGTTTTGACTTGAGGACGGAATCCCACCGAGCACGTAAAGAGGGATCAGGAGACGAAATGGTTCCCTCGATGGCCTGTACTAGGTCCTCTCCCTTCTCTTCGTAGAAGAGTTATAACGGGGTCTAAGAGGACTACTTGGTCCAGTAAGACACCTACCCACAGTAAACCAAGTATACGAATCGATCCCATCCTCAACGGAGGGACTATAGGTCACGGACCGCCGACTGCCATCTAAATCGACGAGGTCCTAGTCGGTTAAAGTCTTCGAACTTTCGACTCCCGTAAAGACTACTATAACTACGTCTTGGAAGGTGGTAGTCAAGATCAAATATAGGTGAAAACGACAATAACGACGTTTACCGTTATAAAGTAATGTATATATAGTAGAGGAGAAAAAATTGAAAAATAAAAAATCACCTCATATCAACTAATTGTTACGTAACTTTCAAAGTCTACAAGTCGTTTTACTAAGTCAATATGTATATGCACAAAGATTAGAAAATTTTTGAGAAAAGGGTAAATCCAACAATGTATTAGAACTCGTCTCAAGGGACACGATATCTCACCCAGAAACAGCCAATAGGTAAAATTTATATCGCGACACATGTACAGCTACGGTTTGAGGGATCAATAAGGAAGGGGACGACCGTTGGTATTTAAACAAGAAATTCAGACACTCAGATAAAGGCAAAACATTTACTCAAGTAAATATATAAAGAAAATGCTAAGGTATAAATTCACTATTGTCTCCTACAAAGAGAAAGTGACAGACTGAATGCAGTGAGTCATACTGTGGGAGATCCAGGTAGGTATAACGACGTTTACCGTAATAGAGTAAGACAAATTACCGACTCATTATAAGGTAACATATGTAGACGGTGTAGAATAGGTAAGGAGATAACTACCTGTAAATCCGACGAAAGTACGGAACCGATAACATTTGACGACGTCACTTGTGACCCCACGTACATAGGAAAACCTGGTACAAAAAGAGACCTATATTCGGGTCCTCGTCCTAACGACCTAGTTTCCCATCGAGATAAAGATCAAAAAATTCCTTAAAGGTATGACAAGGGGTATCACCGACATGGTTAAATGTAAGGGTGGTTGTGATATCCTCCCAAGGGAAAAGAAGTGTGGGAGAGGTCGTAAATAACAAACATCTAAAAAAACTACTACCGGTAAGACTGGTGATACGATGGAGTAACATAAAAACTAAACGTAAAAGATATGTTTTCTAGTATTGTAAAATTTTTTGGAAATTGACTTCCAAATAACTCTACTGAAACTCGTAAAGAATGTTATGATTATTCATAAAAGGTCTGTTTGGTCTGGTCTTGAGTCCCCACCCCATTTAGTTCCCATTTGTCTTTGAGGTTTAGAGAAAGATCTAATCTCCGACAGGTACATGATGATAATATGTGGTTTAGTATTATATAAAACTACTACATTTTGGGGTTAGTTTGACTTACGAAAGGTCGTAGACTCTGTTATAATTATTTTTCCTTTACACCTTCACACACATACCCATACTTGGACTTTTTCACTGTATACTTGTACAAAAGGAGCTGAGGTTTCCACCGAGGGGAATCTTGATTGTCCTTTTTTTGGATTGTACGAGGGAGGGAGTCCTCTGAAGATTGACTGTTACTCCACAAAAATTCCGTCTCTTCTTTTCGGTTTATCGCCCGGGATATACCTAAAGACCCCAAACTATGTCTCCGTACGTTAGAAGGTCTGGTCCACCTTATAAGTACACTTTTTGTCTTTAACGATACCCTTTCCAGGAGTGGGTTGAGTATCGATTAATACTGGGAGTCCTTAGACAACTGAGACGAAGTACTTAATCTTATTACACACGATTCGGGTCTATAAAACCCCCTTGTGTAATGAAGGGAGTTCAGTTAATATATAGAAAGTCCTCGTTCTTAAATCTCCAAGTAAGTCGTTTTAAACAACTACGGATCTTACACGGTCTATGCCTAGAGTCACGGTCTCTAGACCGTTAGTTGTTTCGGGGACCACGTACCTCGAAAGTAAATTGACCTCCTCTTTCTGTTGTCAGTATGTTTGGACGGGACACAGTCTTCACTGTCACGGTATCTTTCGTCATTGGGTGTTCTACGTACCACTCCCCGTCCTGCCACACGAACTCTTAGTCATCCTTCCTAGAGAGATTACTTCACGGTACACCCGTCTCTGGTGTACTTCAATCTTCCCTTTCTTGATTCCGTTCTCGTAAAATATGAAGAAAGTCAGTGTGACGAAAACAATGTCCGTATGGGACGAAGTAACACGAAACGTCTATAAAGAAATAAAAAAAGTGTTTAACTTCCAACCACCGTTCGGTCGTAACAATCTACTACCAATTGTAAAAATCGTTATTTCATAAAATTTTAATTCCACATATGTGACAAAAAATTTCTATATTACGATAACGTGTGAATTTTCTGATGTCGTACCATATTTGTATTGAAAATACACGTGAGCCTTTGGTTTTGTAAGTACACTGAACGAAATAAGACCTTAAGCGAAACAACACTACCAGACCTTGACCTAGACGTTATAAAGATTCCATCGGATATATATTTGACTTGTATGACGATGACGATTCAGTGAAGTCAGCACAGACTGAGACACGCTGGGGTATCTGTCGTCGGGCGGTCCGAGGGGACAGGGACCGTAAGAGGTCCGTTCTTGTGACCTCACTTAACGGTAAAAGAAGAGGTTACGTACTTCCACTTTTCACTTTCAGTTCAACAAGTCAGCACAGGCTGAGAATCACTGGGGTACCTGACGTCGGATGGTCCGAGGAGACAGGTATCCTAAGAGGTCCGTTCTCATGACCTCACCCCACGGTAACGGAAGAGGCTTTGACTTGTATTGACCACGAATATTTATCGTCAACTAGTTGAATCACTAGGAAACTCAAACAAAAGAAAACTACTCATTTTCCTAATTTCTTTCATCTTAGACCACTCAAATAACGTAACGGATCAAATCACCAGGATTACTTCCCAACTAAAACGGACGGTCCCCTATAGACCGTTACAGACTTCTGTAAAACTAATACTACTGGACCCTCCTACCCCTCCCATAGTGACCGTACAGGACGCATTTTCGGTTCTTACGATAATATGTAGGATACCACGTGCCCTATTTAAGTATGTCATTTCTTACTCATCCACGTTTTATTACCCACATTTTTTAACCCTGGAACTATACCAGGGTCCGTCCGACGGGAGAGACTACTCTCGACTCTTGGACCCGTCTTGCTCGAGAAAGTTTGTTGGGGTAGTTCTATACACCCATAGATGTCCGTCCCGTCTAGGTGTCATGAACCTCAGTAATGGAACCCTGTAGACAAGATTCGAACCATTGTCTAAACCAGTCTACCAAGGATTCAAATAAGTGATTCGTTGTAATTCATTTTCAAAAGACGTACTTACACCATATTCTCTCCCGTTCCGCTACTCTACACCAGGGTACCCTCCGTACTTCTGGTTGTGAACGTTTCATTGTTCCCGGTGTTTCCTCCTCTTTTCTTTACTCCATGTCCTTCCTTCGTTACTGAAGACAAACCCACTGAGTGTATTCAAATTGTACACTCCATAGTGACTTCGACCCGAAACTGTCACTCATTCCAAATTTGATCTCCTCCTTCGTCTCCTATACGACCATCTCCCATTCCATACTTTTGTCCATGTTTCCGTCCCTTATTGTAATAGTGTCGTTGAAACGAAACACACGTACGAGTCAGTATAGACTGAAAACACTGGAGTCCCTGATATCTGACAGTCCGAGGAGACAGGTACTTTAAGAGGACCGTTCTTATGACCTTACCCAACGGTAAGGGAAGAGGTCCCCAGAAGGGTTGGGTCCCTAGCTTGGACACGGAGGACGAACCGTCCGTTTAAGAAATGGTGACTCGACGGACCCTTCGGGATAATGTTACTGACGGTAGTTCATTACCGAAAGGACCACCGAGTCTGTCATTTCTTAGACGGACGTTACGTCTTCTGGGCCCAAACTAGGGACCTAGACCTTCTAGGTGACTTATTCGCTTACCGATGGGTGAGGTAATAAGAACGGACCTCTTAAGGTACCTATCTCCGTGGGCTGTCCGATGTCAGGTACCTCGACGTTTCTCAGCCTGTACTGACTCGGTGATTGTGTGATTGGTTGTCTAAGGGATACCATCCACACGACGGTTCTGAAATATTACTTTTTGATATCATATTTGACTTTTGACTATATACTCTTCGTCAACTTTGGATCGTACTAGGTTTCACTGAACTTAAGGGTAGAATTCGTAAAGTTTTTCTATTACTTTGTATCCTTCACAATGGACTCCTGTCAACGTATTTATAGCTTCGTCAAGTGGTTATATGACTTACTGTCACTACAATATAAAAGACGTCAGTAGGGTTTTGACCGACCGACTTTTAAACCAGGCGTTTTGTTCTCATCGTGGATCGCTCTTCCTTATCTTCCATGGTTATTTCCTAACGATGGTTTTGTCAGGGTTCAATATAAAAAGTGAAAACTTTAAGTATACACTTAATGTAAGTATTTGTTCACAATCCCTGGTTGATATAAGTTACGTTTTTTTTTTCTTATTCTGTACCAAAATAAGTTATCCTCTAATGTCATATCACCCCCTCTTCTGTATTCCAAAAGATCGTTTTCAGTCGAACGTTATTTATTTGTGTCAGGTCACTTCGGGATTCACACACACACACAACCCCCTCCATCTAATTAAAAAGGACCCGTTCCGACTCTTTCTGTATAAAAATTTTTCCATCCTAAACTTAATCCAGAACTCTTTACTTCTACCTCTTTTTACTCTCTGAAGGACCGTCTCCTTTTTTGTACTTGAATTTCTATCCTGTCAGGTCTTCCAACCCCCTACCGGTTCTAAGTCAACCAGACACTGGTCTCACCACTTTCCACTCACCCAGTTTCCTCTACTTGCACCTCTTCGTCGATCCCAACGTTAAGACCTCTCAAACATTCGCAGAACTCGTTCGTCCTCTATCAGAAGATACCACCTACTATATCTGTCTTATTACCAAGAGTCGTGTAGGTGTAGGATTAGAGATCTTGGGTACTTATACGATGGAATGTACTGTTTTCCCTGATACATCTACACTAATTTGATTCCTAGAACTTTTCCCCTCTAATAGGAAGAGGTACCCTCCCGTCTATCTAACTTTTGGTGTTAGTGTCTTTTGATTGGTTAGACTAGTGTACCTGGTGTCGTAACAGATTGAGTTACTTTGATCTTCGGTACGACCCATCCCGGTGGGTTCTATCTACCCAGTACCACCTTTCAAGACTGTTTTACACCGGGTGACCTCTTCCCTTACCGTGTGGTGAAGTCATAAGAACGGAAATCTTGGGGTACTTGTCATTCTTTTCCGTTTTTCTATCCTGTGACTTTCTGCTTGAGGGAACCCAGCCTTATACGATGACCTCTAGTCACCACTTCATTAAGGTCTTTCTTACTTCTCTACCTCGGTTTCGTTGTTGTTGTGGGTCAACACTTACACTGACCCCTACCTTCATTTCGGATACTACATTTCTCGTTATGACGTATCCTTGGACCTTACAATCCAGGTACTTAGTTCTGTTTAACCTTCACCAGTTTGTCCTCTACCGTTCTCACTTGCAACTGTAAGATCCTTAGTCACTTGATTTTACCTGACCTTATCCACTCAAATTGAGTCTACTGGTAATATAGATGATGACACCCGTTCTTAGGACATCTTCTTTACCCCATCAGCAGTACCAGTTGTCTTCTTAGACTTTACGTCATGAACCTACGTTAGAGTTTTTGCTGTCTTACTAGAGACAAGCAAAGGTTCCGTTTGGTAAGTCATAGTGTCATTAGGTTCAGATACGGGGTTGGTCATCACGACTTCTTCGTCTTCAACTTGTCAAGATACTTCTGGATGTTCTTGAAGATCTTGATTGTGGGTTTTTTCTACAAGAAAAGTAATATCCCCTGACCTTACGTTTTCATCCTTCAGTTCTTTATGGACCTCATTGTCCGTTTAAACCGGAGCCTCATGTCTTGCTTCGTCCCGTTTCCGATTGTCTCAAAACAGTTCTCTTACGTGACCAGTATTGTTTATGGGAGAAGGTTTTTGTATTCTCTTCTGATATGTACCTGTAGTGGTCTACCAGTTGTGGCTTTAGTCTAACTAATATAAGAAACATCCGTTTCTACCTCTTCGAGATATGCCAGTCGTTTTTGTTCTGGTCCTCGACTGACACCGAGTCTAGTACTTGAGGAATAACAGTTTAAGTCTGACTTTAATTTCTTTCATCCCTTTTGGTGATCTGGTAAGTCCATACTGGATTTAGTTTAGAGAATACTGATATGTCACCTTCACTCTTTGTATAAATTCCCTGATTTAGACTATCTGTCTCACGGACTACTTGATACCTGCCTCCAAACACTATAACATGTCCTCTGTCCCTAGTTCTGGTAGGGGTACCTTTTCTTTACGTTTTTCCGTTTTACCAACAGACTCCTCCCGAATGTTTATCGACTCTTTTCTTTTCACTTTCCGTTTCCTCTTTTCCTTTCTATACGGTTAAAATTACGACTCAAGGTTTTTTGTCGTTCCTTTCTATTATTTCGGAAGAAGTTACTAGTTACGTTTCTTTATCTCCTTTCGTTATCTGACCTTTTCTGATTTCTAGCGAAGTTCTTTTAATCTCTATCGTTCCCTTGTAAAGTACGTTTCTACCCGTGTTAGTTCCTATCTTTACCATCCCTGGATTTTCTACGTCTTCTATAATTCTTCTCCACCGTTCTTATGTGTCTTCTTGATATGTTTTTTATAGAAGTGTTGAGTCTATTAGTACTACCACACTAGTAAGTGGATCTCGGTCTGTAGGACCTTACACTTCAGTTCACCCAGAATCCTTCGTAGTGATACGTGTTTCGATCACCTCCACTACTTTAAGGTCAACTCGATAAACTTTAGGATTTTCTACTACGACACTTTCACGACGTGAGTTATACCTTTTGAGTCGTCACCGGTGTCTTGACCTTTTCCAGTCAAAAGTAGGATAGGGTTTCTTTATGTTACGGTTTCTTACGAGTTTGATGGAGTGTTAACGTGAGTAGAGTGTGCGCTCGTTTCATTACGAGTTTTAAGAGGTTTTGTCCGAAGTTGTCATGCACTTGGTACTTGGAGGTCTACAAGTTCGACCTAAATCTTTTCCGTCTCCTTTGTCACAAGTTTAACGGTTGTAAGTGACCTAGTAGTTTTTTCGTTCTCTCAAGGTCTTTTTGTAGATGAAGACGAAGTAACTGATACGGTTTCGGAAACTGACACACCTAGTGTTGTTTGACACCTTTTAAGAATTTCTCTACCCTTATGGTCCGGTGGATTGGACGGAGGACTCTTTAGACATACGTCGAATCCTTCGTTGTATCATCTTGACCTGTACCTTGTTGTCTGACCAAGGTTTATCCCTTTCCTCATGTAGTTCCGACATATAACAGTGGGACGAATAAATTGAAGATACGTCTCATGTAGTACTCTTTGCGACCCGACCTTCTTTGTGTTCGACCTTAGTTCTGACGACCCTCTTTATAGTTATTGGAGTCTATACGTCTACTGTTGTGGGAATACCGTCTTTCACTTCTCCTTGATTTTTCGGAGAACTACTTTCACTTTCTCCTCTCACTTTTTCAACCGAATTTCGAGTTGTAAGTCTTTTGCTTCTAGTACGGTAGACGAGGGTAGTGAAGTACCCTTTATCTACCCGTTTGTCACCTTTGTCACAGTCTGAAGTAAAAACCCCCGAGGTTTTAATGACGTCTACCACTGACGTCGGTACTTTAATTTTCTACGAATGAGGAACCTTCTTTTCAATACTGGTTGGATCTATCATATAAGTTTTCGTCTCTGTAATGAAACGGCTGATTGCAGGCAGATCAGTTCCGATACCAAAAAGGACACCAGTACATACCTACACTTCTTCCGACTCGTGGCTTCTTAACTACGAAAACTTGACACCACAACCTCTTCTGAGAACTCTCAGGGAACCTGACGTTCCTCTAGGTTCGTCAGGTAAGATTTCCTCTAGTCGGGACCCACAAGAAACCTTCCTTACTACGATTTCGACTTCGAGGTTATGAAACCGGTGGAGTACTCTTCTCAACTGAGTAACCTTTTCTGAGACTACGACCCTCCCTAACCCCCGTCCTCCTCTTCCCCTACTGTCTCCTACTCTAACGACCTACCGTAGTGACTGAGTTACCTACACTCAGACTCACTTGAGGCCCTCAACCACTACCTATCCCTCCGGACCGTACGACGTCAGGTACCCCAGCGTTTCTAAGCCTGTGATGACTCGATGACTTGACTTGGCTTGACTAACCCTCTCTGGTTACATTAGTGTTCCCACACTATTCTTCAGTTCTTCCAGTTCCCAACATCCTGTTTCGTACTGTTTTTGTTTTCTGCACTCACTTTACGAAACTTCTACTTTTTTCCCCGGTGTTCGGTTTCTTACACTCGTCGAAGGTCCTCGATCCTCTCCGTTCCTTTACCTGAGAAGGGATGTTCGAAGGTCTTCCTTACATCGGAGTGATTGTAGAACTGAAAACCTGAAGACTGAAAGTTTTTTCCCTCTCTTGGTTGGACACAACAAAATTTGGTGTTTCAAGTACCAGTAAACAATGTCACCTTTATCTTTTGATTATACTATCCATTTTTGTTACATGGATAGTATAAGTTGGATTGTATTTGTACTTTACATCTTTTCACCTTATTTTTATAGTGTCCATAAAAAGTACAATAATCAAATAAAGATGAGGATTTGTACGTTTTAGTTCACAAAATCCTCTTTAAATTTTTTTTATGATGTAAAAGGAAGAATCGTAAATAGATAATACGAATTTATCTACATACTGACTAACTAAATAGGGGTCCTCCCGAAGTCTCAGTAAGACAAAATCTTCCCGGGTTGTCATGCTAGTCTGGGTCCGTAAGGAACGACTAAACCTCCGACCATAACTACGACCTAATTCACAAAATATCGGCTAGTCATTCGACTACTCCTTTTCCTCGTCTCCAAACCCGTCAGTACACATAAACATATACTTAATTATATACGTATACAATGACATATATGTATACATTAATGAATTTTACAGTGTACCCTCTTTTTCAATTCAAAAAATCAAATCAACCGTTCAATCTCCATCAGAGGACTTCTCCACCTATAACCCGACTCTGAAATACATGTGTTCCACGTCTTTAGGACAACTGTCATCATTCTTACCGTTTAGATTAAATTTACATTTCAAAGTCTTCCTTTCTCTTCTCTACCCCTTTAGATTCATAAGACTGGTCTCGATTCTCGGACACCCTTCTCCCTTCTTACTTCATCTTACCCGGTTGACTTACTCTTCAAATTTGGTCCACGATTACCTCTAGTTGTACGTCTAAAGACTTCTATCTTTACTGTATTCTCTTAATAAACACCTTAGTTTCCTAGCTCATAGAATTGGACATATTTCTGGATTTTCTAAATTTTCTTCGAACGAGAAACTATACGACTTGTTAATGTCGTAATATAATTTTCTGTACGTCCGTACTCTTTTACCTTTAAGAAAAATAAATAAATAAACCGGAACCCCGACCAGCCTAGAAACAAAGGACTAGTCCTTAACTTGGGTCCGGGAGTCGTTACTTTTACACCTCAGGATTGGTTACCTGGTAGTACTGTAAGTGATATTTAAGAAAATTTACAAACGATACACATTCGGTTTGTTTGAGTCATAATTGTACCTTAATTTGTGATAAGGATCGTGTGTCCTTTTGTCTTTTAAAACATAATGAAAAGGAATACCGACCTACCGTAGTGGCTGAGTTACCTACACTCAAACTCACTTGAGACCCTCTACCACTACCTGTCCCTTCGGACCGCACGACGTTAAGTACCCCAGTGTTTCTCAGCCTGTGTTGACTCACTGACTTGACTTACTCGTGTAACTTACACATGACCCGAAGTTATGGAACAACTCTTCTTTTCGAATGGTCAGTGATATGTAGGTACATTCGGTTAGTCTTCGCGTCGTGACACCATGTTCCCATCCCCCCATATCTAATGTAGTAGGGGACATTGGAGCCTCCGTTCTCGTTCCGGTTAAGGTATGGTTTACGCAGCTACTAACTAGAAACGTCGAAAACCCTCTGGACGTATTTCCATGTTCTCTTCGTACACACTTAGTTCTTACCAATAAGTGTCTGTGTACTAGACCCTCTCTCTACACAGAATCCTTCTAAGTAGTAAATCACTAATCTTCTAACGTAAACCACTCTGGTCTTCAAGTGTCAAAAAAGACATTTCCTGGTCTACCATTTGTAAAATCCAAAACGTCCCGGTATTCAGAGATAACGTTGATGAGTTGAGACGATAATATCGACTTCCGTCGATTTGTGTTTTTCATTACTTGAACCGGGACACCTGTACCTTGAAATAAATGTCTTGAACACCACCACACCACAAACACAGGGAGACCGATACCAAACGACTGGGGACTCAATCGACCAATAATCTCACCATTCTACTCCTTTTTGCTCACTGACAGATAACTTAAAGACTAAACCCAGATGGTAGAACGATTCGTAGGAACTTCCTGTCCCCAAACTTGACAAACCCCAGTGATATACTCCTAAAAAAGTCACCATTTGTGTGGGTACCAACCAACTTAGGTACCTACTTTTTAGCGTCTACCTCTTCTTGGATATACCTCCCGGAAGATACTCAATACACATCTAGAAGCCGACACACCTGGGAACATGACAAGTTCCCAGTTGACATAACGGTTCAAAAGTGAGTTAAGAGTATTAATTACTATATTCATCTTAATATAAGAGATCAAGTGTCTACTCTTCTGACTCTTAGTCTCTCTAATGTATCGGGTAGGTAGGATAGAGAAAGGAAGTATCGGTGAAGATACTTAAAGAGTGTATGAGAACATCTCAAAAAATACATTTATATCCGAGTAAACGAAGATACAAGAACGGGAAAGGGGGTTAATTTTTTTTTTTCGTATGATAAGACGTGAAGGGGAGAAGTGATTGTTTCATAAAAATTCAAGACAGGTATAAACATACATCTTTAAAGGGAATAAAAAAGTAGGTGAATAAAAGAGACGTAAATGAGGAAACACACACACAAAATATCAAATAAATGTGATAAAACGTTAAAGTTTACTGCGACCAGGTGTACACCTTTTTGGACCAGGTGCGCCGTGAAGTGTGACACTTACTACGAGGTAGACATTCTATTTAAACAGTTACACTCTGACGACCCGGTTTTCCGTAGTGTGGAATATTAAAACTATCTGTGACGGTGAAACGGTCAATAATCCCGACAGGGGTAACTGAGGGGGTAGTCATTATGTCCTCACATGGATAAAGGAGTATCGGGAAAGTTTACAACTTTAAAAACGGTTAGACTTTCCACTTTTTTACCATAGAGTCATATAAAAATCATGTGATTCATGTAAACATAAACCTTTTAAGACTTTCTCTACCCTTATGGTCTGGTGGATTGGACGGAGAACTCTTTTGACATACGTCCAGTTCTTCGTTGTCAATCTTGACCTGTACCTTGTTGTCTGACCAAGGTTTATCCTTTTCCTCATGTAGTTCCGACATATAACAGTGGGACGAGTAAATTGAAGATACGTCTCATGTAGTACTCTTTGCGACCTGACCTTCTTTGTGTTCGACCTTAGTTCTAACGGCCGTCTTTATAGTTATTGGAGTCTATACGTCTACTGTGGTGGGAATACCGTCTTTCACTTCTCCTCGATTTTTCGGAGAACTACTTTCACTTTCTCCTCTCACTTTTTCAACCGAATTTCGAGTTGTAAGTCTTTTGCTTCTAGTACGGTAGACGAGGGTAGTGAAGTACCCTTTATCTACCCCTTTGTCACCTTTGTCACAGTCTGAAATAAAAACCCCCGAGGTTTTAATGACGTCTACCACNAATTTTCTGCGAATGAGGAACCTTCTTTTCAATACTGGTTGGATCTGTCATATAAGTTTTCGTCTCTGTAATGAAACGGCTAATGCCAGGTAGATCAGTTCCGATACCAAAAAGGACACCAGTACATACCTACACTCTCAACCTGACACTTCTTCCGACTCGCGGTTTCTTAACTACGTAAACTTGACACCACAACCTCTTCTGAGAACTCCCAGGGAACCTGACGTTCCTCTAGGTTGGTCAGGTAAGACTTCCTCTAGTTGGGACCCTAAAGAAACCTTCCTTACTACGATTTCGACTTCGAGGTCATGAAACCGGTGGAGTACGTTTCTCAACTGAGTAACCTTTGCTGAGACTACGACCCTCTCTAACCCCCGTCCTCCTCTTCCCCTACTGGGTCCTACTCTACCGACCTACCGTAGTGTCTGAGCTACCTGCACTCAGAGTCACTTGAGTACCTCAACCACTATCTGTCCCTCCGGACCGTACGACGCTAAGTACCCCAGCGTTTCTCAGCCTGTGCTGACTGACTGACTTGACTTGACTTGACTTGATATTAAATACATCTAAAAAATATTCTGAGTTAACTTTCTCATACGAATATAACAACGGGTACCCTCAGTCAAATCAACCCCATCGGTACTTCAGTAACGTGTCACCTACTCAGATCTCAAATTTTGGTCTTACCCAGTTAACCGAAACACTTCTCTTTCCGTTAAGACAAATCTAATTTTACGGAGTTATAAACTACCATAACGGATTTATTTTCGTTAAACAATATTCCGTTTCGTCATACTGACCGTTTGATGGTGGTAACATTTGTGTCAAGTGTCGACTACCAGAAACTACAGTACTCATAATTACGAGGTAAGATATGATTATTACTCTTTGTCTTCTTTCTTAGTTGTTTAGTTAACATAAGTGGAACTTTTTTTTTAATAGGTCTATCATTTTTGAGTCTTAATATAAAAATTTTGTCTTTGTGTGTAGAAAACACCACAATTCGTGAAAGTCTTTTGAAGGACTATATTTGAAAACATAATTACTTCTTTATTATAAACCATTGATAATATATTAAAACACGATTACTGACGGAAACTCCGTGTCCCTTTTGTACAAGAGACTAACGAATTTCCTTAAGAAAAATAATTACAAATATGATCATTGAAGGTCATATATTAGTATTCCCTAAACTAAATCCAGTATGGACTTACCAGATCACCAAAAGGGATGAAAGAAGTTAAAGTCAGACTTAAACTGTTATTCCTCAAGTACTAGACTCGGTGTCAGTCGAGGGTCAGAATGAAAACAACTGACATATCTCGAAGAGGTAGAAACGGATGTTTCTTATATTAGTTAGACTAAAACCACAACTGGTAGACCACTACAGGTACTCATCTCAGAAGAGAACACAACAACCTTCTCTCACAAACGATACTGGTCACGCAAGAGAACCGTTTTGAGACAATCTGAAACGGGACGAAGTAAGACATGAGGTTCCGGTTTAAACGGACAATGAGGTCCATAAAGAACTGAAAGATGAAAACGTAAGGTCAGGGGATATTACTTTTCTTGTAGAAAAAACCCACAATCAAGATCTTCAAGAACATCCAGAAGTATCTTGGCAAGTTGAATCGAAGAAGTCGCAATGACCGACCCCGTATCTGAACCTAATGACACTATGACTTACCAAACGGAACCTTTGCTTGTCTCTAGTAAGACAGCAAAAACTCTAACGTAGGTTCATGATGTAAAGTCTAAGAAAACAACTGACACTACCGATGAGGTAAAGAAGATGCCCTAAGGACGGGTGTCATCATCTATATTGCCAGTAGACTCAATTTAAGTGCGTAATATCAGGTAAAATCAAACGACTAAGGATCTTACAACTACAAATGAGAACGGTAGAGGACAAACTGGTGAAGGTTAAACGGAACTAAGTACCTGGATTGCAAGGTCCAAGGATACGTTATAACGAGAAATGTCGTAACCTAGAACGAAGATGGTGGTCAGTATAGGTGTTGACCCATAACAAAAACGAAACCGAGGTAGGGAAGTAAGAAAGACCTCAATAGTGTTATTTGACACCTTCTAATACTTTCTCTACCCTTATGGTCTGGTGGACTGGACGGAGAACTCTTTGGACATACGTCCAGTCCTTCGTTGTCAATCTTGACCTGTGCCTTGTTGTCTGACAAGGTTTATCCTTTTCCACATATAGTTCCGACATATAACAGTGGGACGAATAAATTGAATATACGTCTCATGTAGTACTCTTTGCGACCCGACCTTCTTCGTGTTCGACCTTAGTTCTAACGGTCCTCTTTATAGTTATTGGAGTCTATACGTCTACTGTGGTGGGAATACCGTCTTTCACATCTCCTTGAGTTTTCGGAGATCTACTTTCACCTTCTCCTCTCACTTTTTCGACCGAATTTCGAGTTGTAAGTCTTTTGCTTCTAGTACGGTAGACGAGGGTAGTGAAGTACCCTTTATCTACCCGTTTGTCACCTTTGTCACAGTCTGAAATAAAAACCCCCGAGGTTTTAGTGACGTNCTCCTTGAGTTTTCGGAGATCTACTTTCACCTTCTCCTCTCACTTTTTCGACCGAATTTCGATTTGTAAGTCTTTTGCTTCTAGTACGGTAGACGAGGGTAGTGAAGTACCCTTTATCTACCCGTTTGTCACCTTTGTCACAGTCTGAAATAAAAACCCCCGAGGTTTTAGTGACGTCTACCACTAACGTCGGTACTTTAATTTTCTGTAAATGAGGAACCTTCCTTTCAATAGTGGTTGGATCTATCGTATAATTTTTCGTCTCTGTAATGAAACGGTTGTTTCCAGGTAGATCAGTTCCGATACCAAAAAGGACACCAGTACATAGCTACACTCTCAACCTGACACTTCTTCCGACTCGCGGCTTGTTAACTACGAAAACTTGACACCACAACCTCTTCTGAGAACTCTCAGGGAACCTGACGTTCCTCTAGGTTCGTCAGGTAGGATTTCCTCTAGTCAGGACTCACAAGTAACCTTCCTGACTACGATTTCGATGTCGAGGTTATGGGACCGATGGAGTAAGCTTCCCAACTGAGTGACCTTTTCTGAGATTACGACCCTCCCTAACCCCCGTCCTCCTCTTCCCCTGTTGTCTCCTACTCTACCGACCTACCATAGTGGCTGAGCTACCTGTACTCAAACCCACTTGAGGTCCTCAACCACTACCTGTGCCTCCGGACCGCACGACGCTAAGTACCCAGCGTTTCTCAACCTGTACTGACTCGTTGATTTGACTTGACTTATGATCATTGAACCGTCTATAAAATAAGTCTCTATTCTTCTTTCCATTTTATTTGTAGTTGGGTTAATATAAGGTTAATTTAGATTTAAGACTTAATACCCTAACCTACTTTCTCACGAATTAGAGAAAAAGGGGATTCTACCCAAAATATGAAGTACCGTTTTGGACGTCAACACTTGTTCAAGACACGAATAGATAAATCGTAATTCTGATCTTGAAGGTCAGTGATCAATTCCCGAACAAAATGGAGTCAATGAAGGGTTTAGTTTCAAATGTCAAATCAAAATGGTAAGATAACTCTTTACTCCCATATTCAGGGTATATAACTCCATCAAGACCTACATCACCTTCGTAGACCAATTTGGTACAGTAGGATGGTAAGACGACTGTACCACTTTATCTTGACAACCGTTTGTTTTCTTGCTATCGATAATACGAGAGCTCTAATCGAAAGTATCCAGTGGGGTTCTATGGGGAGGAGTATTCCGAGTTTCATTGGGAATAGAGATTACAAACTAATAAAATGTTCCTCTTACGTACGATATTAATAGACGAACTCAATTTTAAAATTGACTTACTGAGTGTATAAGTTGAAGGGTTATAATAAGTCTTATTAATCCTACGACCCCCATCGAAGGATAGGAAAGAATTTACATAGAGAGTCAGAAGTATACTAATGTAAAACCATTGTAAAAGGGACTGGAACTCATCCGTCTGTGCTTTATCGATAGTCTACCCACTTGATCCTCCATAAGACCGTCTCTCCAGTCAACATACTCGACACCTCAGTCGGATCGTTTCACTTCGGACTGTGAAGACGAAGGATAGTACCCTTCAAGAATTTGAGAGATCCGTAGTCAAAGACTTAGACATTTTGTCCTTATTCTCATCATGGACAGAATTCTCACCACCCTCTTTACATACTTGTGGTGTCTCGAGGATCTTCTCGTGGATTATGTAGATAGATGGAAATTACAGCGGACAAGGTGTGTCGTCACAAAGTCATTATACTGTCAACCGTCACAAAACAGAATCGACGAATACATTTTGTTATCATGTCGAATGTGGTTTCCACATTCTGTAGGATCTAAACTACTTTATCTGGTGAAATCCGGGACTCGATTCTCGGTAAGATGTGGGTGTCTTGGTTTGTCGAAGTTCAGTAACAACGTACCTTTCTATCGCTAGTTTTACAAACATGTTTATATTGGGGTAATAACAAGATATCAGAAGAACCACCAGGTGAATATTAACCAATATGTAATATATACCTACGACCTGTCTCATATTAGTTTTACATCGCTAGTAATTTTTTTAAGGTTTTGGACAAGTCACGGTTTAGAATTAGTTTTTCGTTGTTAGTAAAACTTTTTTTAGGATTGTTGGATAAGTCACGGTTTAGAATAGTAGTGGGATTAATAAAAACATCAAGAACCAATTAGAGAGATGGACAAGATATGTGGTTGACCCCCTTCATACGTATGGAATCTCTTTGGGTTTACAAAAGTATACGATACCTTGTTCTAGTATGAAGGGTGTCCGTTACTCGATTTAGGGGACTTCATAATCAATAGACTATTCGAAACGGTTTCTTTCTCTCGTAAATTTTTAGATTGGGTTGTAAATTGAGAAAGTCCTATCCAGGTAACGAAACTCTTAGGAGATAAAAAATGGACACCAAGGTCTTCATATTTATATATTTCGTCCTCACCTTTTCCATTGAAGGCTGGAGGTCCTAAGACCCTGTCCAAGTGAACTGTGAAGTAGGTGAAACAGATTCTTTCTCAACTGGGGTAGACACAATCTTCAAGACGAGTGTATTATCTGTCGGTGTAGTAGAAAGAAGTTCGAACCGTCGTGGAGAAGTTGTCGCCGAACATCAAGAATTAAATTATTCTCTTTTTTTAGGTTTGTTTGATTTAATCAAGTAAATTCGAGATAATCACGTTATGTAAAACATGACTAAAACAAAGGTGATTCACAACAATTTTGTACATCTGTGTCATTACAAATATCAATACATAAAAATTGTACCTTAAATGGTGTAGACTTTTATAGTGTTCTAGGGTTATAAATACCCTTCCGACCCAAAACTATCAAATTTTTCGCTGTCTACTAACTTTAGACATGTAATGTACCGTTCACGTTTGTTTGGTGTATTCCCATTTTTGGTTCTAATATACACGTACTGAATATACGTATAGACTATATATATATAGAGTTTTGTGAGGTCTTTACTTAAATCAATAAGGGTTACATACGGGGTGTCCTGGTCTCTAAAATTTTTTTCTTTTAAAATTCCTTTTTCTCTTTACTTTTCTTCCCTTGGTACGATGATTTTCCTATTATCTTCGATTGAAATACAATGTGTAAATTTTTTATAGTCGTTGTTCATCAAGATGATCCTTCCAAGTCGACTAGACTCTGTATTCGAGGTTTAAAGTATTCGTGTAATAGGCTGGATTCTTTTTTTCCTGACTAATCGTACAAAAAGTTTGAGACTCAGTGTTATGTCGTCACCTAACAATTTTAGTAAATTTCACTACTAATAAGATTTTTTATTTTATCTTTCATATAGTATGTATCCTTCTCCATTCCAAAAAAAAAAAACTCAAAGTCGATACACTCACACACTCACGACTCGATGTGTGTTTACATCAAAAGTATCCCCAGTTCCATTTTGTAAAATTTCCGTAACTACATTACACATTTGGTGTAAAGACCGAACAATGAACTTAAAAATATGGTAAATTTTAAAATAAAATTCAAAATTTAGTATTCTACTCTGCGAGAAATTCGAAGAAACAGAACTTAACACTATTGACTTCACTTATCCGAATAAGAATTATCCTTCCACTGAGTTATAGGGTCCCTTAATGGAATCCCTCCGATATAGACTAAGTATAATGTTCGAAACAAAAAGTCTATAAATGCATACTACAGAGGTAGTTCTGTACTCTAACGTAGACCTATCTACGTAAATTTTTCAATTTTTCAAAAAATTGGTTTCGTCAGTACGTGGACTATTTATATTTACTTTATCATGTTTTCTCAAATATTATGTTCAATCATACGGGAATAGAGTGTTTATTTGGACGACGGACCTCCGTCACTGAAAATCCCCAAAAAAAAACCGACAAAGAAGATCGTCAGTCAAGAAGTAGTGGTTTAATGTATGAAAAGGACGATGGAGCACTGAATGGTAAAAACTTTGGGTGGGGGTGAGGGGGGAACAAGTGGGGGTTGTCAATAATAAAAGTGAAATACAACAGTCTCAATTACCATAAAAAATAGATAAGACTCTGATATTAAGACAGAAAGATCGAAACAGATACACAACTGAGATCTAAGATCTTGTTTATTAGTCCTAACTGTTCTAATACTGTTACATTAATAAAGTTTATACTGACATCTCGGTTCATTGTGTGAGATTAGTAGAAAGGAAAGAACTTGTCAAAAGAGGACCTCGCAGATGACCGATAGTAAGGAATTACGTGATAAACAGAGTCAAGAAAAAATTGGAGGTAGTCTAGTCGAATAAGGAGAACTACGAAAGAAGAGGAGAAAGTAAAACTTACCAACGAGAAATCAAAAAGTCATAAAGCTCTTCTAGTAGTCTTTATAATGACAACACTTTTGTCATTGACCGAACGATTCCAGGGAACGGTCACGGCACCAAGTCTAAGAGTAATAAAGGATGGCTTTAACAGTGTTATCGAAGGACTGGCTAGAACGGAGATTGGAGAGGGACGAAGGTCATAGTCACTGTGGTGACGGGCTGAAGAACAAGGACGGAACAAATTTTAGGAAGTCACCAACGAATAGGGAACACTATCTTAGAAAGATTACGTCGCCTACCAAGATTCCAAGAAGAGTCGGATGTAGGGAGCGGGGTTAAAAAGACTACAGTAGAAGAATTGATGGGATCAGGGGAAAGGAGATTGGTGTGACTAAATAGACTTCACTTACCTCGGTATTAAGAGTGTAGAATGGTGGAAACAGGTCCACCAAAGTAGACGAACCTTGCGGGAGGACGGGGGTCGGGGACCAGTGACCTTTTTGAAGACAAGTAGAAAGTTTTGTCAGAGTAACGAAAATTGAGACACCAGGAGGGTGTCCTCAGACGTAATATGCCAATCGTCACACAAATCATACATCACACTGTGTGAAGTGAAGAAAAAGAGGAGATAAACCGTCACTTTTGAAACTCGACTTCCCTAATATTGAACTCGTAGAACCGGGACGGTATTCACGAATTGTTCACAAATGTCGACTTTCTTAGATGTGTTTCATAACATAATCAGTGACCCCTTCTCTGTCTCCTTATTCGTTTTCGACAACTGCAAGTTCCTAACGTTATGACACTCAACTATTTAGAGGTCAGTTTACGTTTTAATTTAGTAAAAACACTATCTCCATACAGAATGGAGGTTCATTTCCTGTGCTTTCATTTAATTTTTGTTTTGTTTTGATGATAACGATGAATTTCTTAATACTTTAGAGAGAGGGAGGAAGAGAAGATGGGCTCTGACTCGGATAAATAAATTTATCACACAAGTATTTAATGGACCTAATAAAGAATAAGGAGAGGAGAGAGAGAGGGTTGTCAATAAACTGTAGATAAATTTCACACAAAGGACACACGTTCTAAGAGTCGTGACCCTCGTTGTCACACATGTCGCCTATGACAAAAGTGTCTCGGGTCCAGATTCCCCCTCCTTAGTTCTTTATTGGGTAATTTTATTCCACAGTATCTACCACAAAACCTTCGTGCCTCCTACCCGTGCTTTTGTTGGGTCTCCTTCACGATAGAGTTGACTCTGGACTTCCCACTCATCCTCAACCGTTCTACTTCTGGGTGACTCTACCTGACTCGGACAGACATCGGTTCCCTGTCGAATACATTTCTGGGTGTCCGTTTGTTCACTCGTAATCAGTGAGTCAGCTCAGACTGAGAAACACTGGGGTTACCTGATATCGGACAGTCGGAGGAGACAGTACCCTAAGGGGTCCGTTCTTATGACCTCACCTATCAGTAAGGGAAGAGGTCCCCTAGAAAGACTGGGTCCTTAACTTTGACCCAGAGGACACGACGTCTGTCTAAGGAATGACAGACTCGGTGGTCCCTTCGGGTCTCCGTTTGTCGTCCAACGGTCTCGTCGAGTTTCTCCGATTTCGACTGACGTTGCATCTTACTCTCCCTTTTTACAACCTTCTTCTTTGACCTACATCCACCCCTGGTCCAGAGACCGAATGTAGTCCATGTACCCAACCTCTTCCGTTCCTGGTCTCCACCCCTCCGGTAAACCATCTAGTTTGAAACGTAATTCCATCGGTGTCTCGGATCTCTCTTCATCTACGTAAATTCTCTACAAACCCTCCATCTTGTCTGTTCTAAACTATTCAGAACTACTCTCTTTTTAATATTCAGTTTTCCCTGAAATTAAAAAAGACATTAAAAAACTTTCATCTACATACGTCCGTAATCACTATATAGGTTTTAATCATCAAAGAATATATTAAATATTAATAATATATTTTATTATTATCATTATTATTTTATTTGTCGGTTGAGTAACCTTTTCTGGGACTACGACCTTTTCTAACTTCCGTTTTCCTCTTCTCCCGTCGTCTTCTACTCTACCAACCTATCGCAGTGGACTAAGTTACCTGTACTTGAACCTGTTTGAGGTCCTCTATCACTCCCAGCCCCGCCGGACCATACGAAGTCAGGTACATTGTTGAATCACTGACTTGTTGTTGTTGTCTTATTATTTCCATTTTCCTTTACGTTAATTCGTCCATAGTACGAACTAGTGTCAAGTTCATTAAACCTATTGACCCCGAAGGCAAGGGAGTACAAAGGTGAACCGGGAGACGGACGAAAACCAAATATTAGGGACTGGAAAGTGTCTCCAGTAGAATAGACTTCCCTTCCGGTAACGGGGACGGGTCGTGTCAAAGAAATAGACTGGAGACCCGACAACCACATCTTAAATGCAAACCTATAACTGAACTCCAAGGTCACCGAGGGTTAGTATAGTTCCGTATGGAGTGTACAGGATATGACTGGAAATGAAATGGATGGACTATTCAGGGACTACGACCTTTTCTGACCCCCGTCCTCCTCTTCCCCTGCAGTCTCCTACTCTACCAACCTACCGTAGTACCTAAGTTACCCGTACTCAAACTTGTTTGAGTCCCTCTATCGCTTCCTGTCCCTTCGGACCACATGACGTCAGGTGCCCCACGGTTTCTCAGTCTGTGTTGAATTTCTGACTTGTTGTATACAGGATACCATCGTCTGTAAAGGGGAAATTTGATTTCTACGTTATAAATATATTTATGTAGATATGTATGTATATGTTTGACTCTAACCTTCCCTTTAAGACCTACCCTCACATTGAGTAATTGACATATACATTATAAATTACAGAAAAGAATTTAGACAATATTTATCCTGACCGGGGGTACAAAAGACGAAGTGTGTCCTTAAAAAACCCATTAATAACGATATTTAGACGAATGACTTCTGATTCACTTCTCACTTTCACAGTCAACAAGTCAACACAGGTACACGGGTATAACAACACAGAAAGACACGGGTACCTGACATCGGGTGGTCCGAGGAGACCGATACCTTAAAGGGTTCGTTCGTGTGACCTCACCCATCGGTAAGGGAAGAGGTCCCTTAGAAGGGTTGGGTCCCTAGTTTGGACTCAGAGGACATAACGTCCGTCTAAGAAATGGTAGACTCAGTGGTCCCTTTGGGTGAATTCTATCTACACCGTTAGTTGTTCCTGTGTATTCGAGTTTATTAAGATGAACTGTGTCTAACTCGAGGGACCTTAAGACTCTGGAAACATATCCCCAGGAGAACCCTTACTACGGACGCCCCGACGTTACCTCCATCTGACCTACCTCTTTCTCTAACACGAAGCTACGGTCGGCACGTCACCGGAGGGAGTTAACTAGGATGCCCCTGAGCCCCGGACCCTACCGGGAAGTCCGACAGGGTTCACTTTGTTTCACCCAAGATGGAGACACGGACGGGTGGTTGGTCAGTGACCTACGTCTAACCCCGCCATCACGAACTGGAACCCGTTTCGCCGAAAGAAGTTGGTTGCCGTTCAGGACCTTACCAGGAGCCGACTGTCGACCGTCAACGGTTACGGAGGTCGTCGTCTCCTTCCTCATGGAGTCAGGACCTCACCCCTTAACCCGTCGCGTAGTGTCGTAGGTGGTGTGGAAAGTAAGAATGACTAATTTTTAAATGTTTAAAGAAAACACCTCCTGTCAAACATATCATCGAAATGTATGTAGTGGAGTGTATTAAAAGGGTTGTTAGGACACAATATCTGCTACCATTGGAACAAAGATGTTTACTCCTGTCTTCGAGTCACTCAGAGATATACCTAGTAATGTATGTTTTACTTTTCTTAATATAACCCGAAGTTCCTAATGGTGAAAGATCATGATCACTAAGTTCAAGTTCAAAACCATTTCCTGGAACTTTAAAACCTTCTGTGACAGATGGACTGTACGAGTCACGAGCACTTTCGTAAGCCTAGACGGAAAGTTATCATTGTACCTAATAGAGAATAAACAGAAAGACTACTTCTCTTATTGGAGTTCAAAATACTTTTCGTACCCATACTCTTTATCATAAGTGTCTTTCAACGGACGTGGACTTCTCACATGTCATCTAGACAGGAAAGAAGTAATCGGACTCGACTTTAGTACCTACCCACATCTTGGGGTCTCTCGGGGGAACCACCGAGTCTACTATTTCTTAGACGAACATTACATCCTCTGTTCTCAGTCTGTGTTAACTCACGGATTGTGAAAGTGAAAGTGAATATCTTAGAGTCTCCTTCGTCATGTGTAAACCTACTACCTTTTAGTTGACTAATATTTTAGACGTGAGGAATTCTAGGTAAAATATCTTTTCTTTTTTTAGTCCAATCGTATACTTCAAAGGAGAGGGTAAATGAAAAAAAAAAATTTCTTCCAGTCTTCTCTTTAAAGACTCCTGTGTCCGGGTAAGGAACTTTCGTCTCTCTGTCTCACCCATCACTCGACTTAGTTAGAAGTAGTGGTTTCACCGTTTTACGATGACCGATTTGGGTGACGAAAATTTATCCTTTTCGTAAGTTAGATCATCGAACAAAACGATAATCTAACGGAGTACCTCGCTCATTGATTGGTTCAATCAATGTATTTCGTGGGGTCTTTACAAATGGTTACTTCATTCTAAACTTTTCTTCCGTCACTTTTCTTTACCAAAACTAGTCTTAAAGTCCTACTACACTTGACTAACCGTCTACTGGTTTAGTCCTAACTTCTGAAAGGAAGTCAGTCTTTCCGTGGACTTTGTTTGACCAAGATTGTCTCTAGTACCTCTAGAGTTACAAATTTTTTATGTCAAACATTGACACCAAAGAGTAAAGACAATAACCGTCAAACCTTAATATCATTACTTATTAGATCGTATACCAGACATGTAGTTGTGTTACAGTATCTTGTGGGAGGTTTGTATTGGAGGGGGTCCCGAACGAACCACCGAGTCTGTCATTTCTTAGAAAAACATTACGTCCTCTGGACCCAAATTAGGGATCCAGTCCTTCTAGGGGACCTCTTCCCGTACCGTTGGGTGAGACCATAAGAACGGACCTTTCAGGGTTTCTGTCTCCTCGGACTGTCCGATATCGGATACCCCGATGTCGGGTACTCAAGAGTTTCTCTGTGTTGACTTACTGACTGTGAAAGTGAAAAGCGTATGGGAGTGGAAGGGAGGTGTTACGTTTAGTGGGACTCCAGTCTTTCTGCAAATTAGTTCCGATTCAGGGAGTTCTCATTTCTTTAAAAATCGTCCCTCTATGTGTGAGTAGAGTATAAATATATCAATGTATTAAAGAATTGTAATAAAAAGTGAAGAGAGTCAATTTCAAGAACCAGTTTCATAGAACGAAAGATTGATCGGGATCTTAGTTTCCATTAAGGAACAGTCTCTAATGGTCTAGTATGGTCCGGGATATATTAGTAAACTATAGGTATTCGTTTGTTCAGTGGATAGATGGTGGACGCATGAAGGGCCAAAGAGTCTCCGACGCCCTCCAGAAAAAGTTTGTGACTGACGAATGTAAGTCATACGTCATATTAAACTTGAGATAGGAAGAAGGATTAAGTTATTGTAAGTGACGCCTAAATCTTAAATAAAACAGAAATGGGGAAGTGAGACAAGAATAACGACTTCTTTTATTTGACTATTTGTAAGAGTATGTACGGTCGTTACACGACCAAACAGAAACTTACCTCTACATGTTAACAGGAGGGAACATTCGAAATCAATACTCGTCCAGTTCTTCTTTTTAAAGTGTCTTGCAGAAATTCGCTCGACAGAAGTCTGGAACCCGATGAACAGACCCTAGGATCGAGAACTTATGGAAGGAGTAAACAACATACCCAAAGACACGACAAGGTAGGACCCGTGTCTGAGAGGGGTCGTCGGGTAAGACACGGGTAGTGGTCGAGGGAGAGACCGTCACTCAGGACCTCTCTCTCAGAAAGGACATCGGGAGACGGTCTTCTTTTGACCCTCCGTTTTATTCAGACACTATATTTTTTCTTGTTTTACTACGTTAAACGTCGGTGTATCTACCTGGATCTCTCGTAGTATGACTCACTTCATTCAGTCTCCTCTTTATAACACTGTAGGGAGTATACACCTTAGATTTTTCTACTATGTTTACTTGAATGAATATCTCGTCTTTGTCTGAGTGTCTGAATCTTTTACTTGAATACCAACGGCCCGCCTCCCCTTCCTACCTCTCTTCCCTATCAAACTCAGACCCTACCCGTGCTTGTGTGACGACATAAATTTTACATATTGGTTGTTCCTGAATGATCGTGTCCCTTGAGACGAGTTACAATACACCGTCGGACCTACCCTCCCCCCAAATCCCCTCTTACCTACGTACATGTACATACCGACTTAGGGAAACGACAAGTGGACTTTGATAGTGTTGTAACGAACCACGACGACGATTCAGTGAAGTCAGCACAGACTGAGACACGTTGGGGTATCTACCGTCGGGTGACCGATATAGGGTTATATTTTATTTTTCAAATTTTTTTGGACACCGCCTAAGTGCAGTTACATACCGTTTTGGTTATATTATAACATTTCATTAATCGGAGGTTAATTTTATTTATTTAAATATAATTTTTAAAAAAAAATTTCAGACACCATCCCTCTCCTACCCGGACCCCGTCTAACCCAGATTTACCTAAAAGAGTCTAGTCCTATATAAACTGACAAAATTATAGTAAAAAAAAGTACGGGAGTACTGGTAGGGTTATCAAGAATTTGTAGTTTCTTCTTTCGAACAATGTTGATTGGTTTTATTACCTTGAAAAAATTTTTTTACCTTGAATAATTACGGTGATTGTTTCCAGACAGATCAGTTTCGATACCAAAAAGGTTATCAGTACATACCTTCATTCTCGATCTGATATTTCTTTCGACTTACGACTTCTTAACTACGAAAACTTGACACCATAACCTCTTCTGAGAACTCTCAGGGAACCTGATGTTCCTTTAGGTTGGTCAGGTAGGATTTCTTCTAGTCAGGTCCCACAAGTGACTACGACTTCGACTTTGAGGTTATAAAACCGGTGGACTACGCTTCTTGACTGAGTAACCTTTTCAGGGACTACGACCCGTTCTGTCTTCCGTCCTCCTCTTCACCTGTTGTCTCCTACTCTACCAACCTACCGTAGTGACTGAGTTACCTGTACTCAAACTCATTTGAGGCCCTCAACCACTACCTGTTCCTCCGGACCGCGCGACGTTAGGTAGACCAGTGTTTCTCAACCTGTACTGACTCACTGACTTGACTTGACTAATTACGGCGTTTATAAAGGAGTCACTGCTGATACACGATCCATAATGATTCCGTAATAAGTTTCTATATACTCTCTTGACATTCGACAACTCTGTTTCATGTAACTTCGTTGTGTGGATTCAACGTTGTGTGGATTCAATGAGGAACTCGTCGGGTCTTCTCCGTACCTCTGTCCGATATAGATACGGGACTAAGAACTGACTTCAAACGTGATCTTTTAATAGAGGAACGTACTCACACTCCGGTGGTGACAACCGGTAAGGAACCCAAAAGACTCAGGATAAAAGAGATGTCATCAAAGGAGTCATTTGTCAAATTTTTACTGATTGTAAATTCAGGTCGGACGACATCAGGAATGTATCATTTTGAGAAATTATTTCGTTGAGTAACACAACCACCACCAAATCAGTGATTTAGTACAGAATAAGAACGCTGGGACACCAGACTTCGGACGGTCCGAGGAGACAGGTACCCTAAGAGGTCCGTTCTTATGACCTCACTCAACCTCTGGACTCCTTTTTACGGAGACCCGAGGAGGACGGATCTTAAGGACGAGGGGTTAATGTGAACGGATCGAGACAACAGTGCCTCTTCCTTCACCGTTGGGTGAGGTCATAAGAACGGACCTCTCAGGGAAACCCGTCTCCTCGGACTACCCCGACGATAAGTACCCCAGTGTGTCTCAGTCAGTACTGACTTCGTTGAATCGTCGTCGTCGTCGAGACAATAGTTACGGGGGTTCTTTGTAAGTAGAGAAGAAAAAGGAGATCTCGTAAGACTTCGGGAGGGTCATATGAATAGTGTAAGAGGAGCAGTAAGGTTAGTGTACACTGAATCAAGAAGTTGACCTGACATTCTAGGAATTTGATTAAATCGAAAGAGAGAGACGGAGGGTGGTCCCGTTGATCGAACATGGAACACCCTTTACAAAAAAACTATACTATAGTTTAACAATATGGTAGACGAAAAGACGTAGATTGGGGTTTTCAAAAAAACTGTTCTCAAGAGAAACCAGGACTGTGATCAAAATCTTACAAGAGGAGAAAATCTTGAAAGTCACTACGTTATGAAAACTTTCGATAACCTTTGTAAAATAGAATAGTGTAACCTCCAGTTTAAAATATAAAATGTTGGGACTTTCTGGTCCAGTTTCTATTAACCCTTGTAAAATATTGGAGAGACCTAGAGTTAGAACTTTGTGTTTCATAGAAATTAACAACGAACCACGATTTAGCGAAGTCAGTAGAGGTTGAGACACACGGGGATATCTGACGTCGGACGGTCCGAGAAGACAGGTTCCCTAAGAAGTCTGTTATGACCTCACCCAAAGACACAGGAAGAGGTTCCCTAGAAAGGTTGAGTCCTTAGTTTGGATCCAGAGAATACAGATGGACGTAACCGTCCACCCGAGGAATGGTGATCGCGGTGGACCCTTCGGGTAGAAACAATGATTTCGGAATATGTTCTCCTCATAGTTGTGACCCCCACGACGCGTAGTAACCAACTCGGTACGTTCCATCTGGACCGGTCACTCGATTACTTCCTCAATAGGAAGGTCCTCTTCTCGATCCAATCATTGTTAGAATTACAATCGTATTTACCTTTGTTTCGTTTAAGTGATAAACCCCCTGAGAAAATTTTTTTTTATAAGATACAACATACTTTAATTTATGCCGAAGGACAGAATGGACAAAACCCTTTGACGAACTTTTTTTATGACCGGGTTGTTTAACCAAAGATAGTTGATGTTGTGACTACCTCAAAGGTTATCGACTTCCATTAAAATGGTACACTAATGAATGTAATCTCGGAAGATACCTATTCCTAGGACTTTACGTGGTGTGTCTCTTTTAGGACAAGAGGTCCTCTACCCACAAAGACTAACTACGCCCCTCCACAACACTCAGAAACCGAAAGAGATTCATATCATTCAAGACTACTTTTTTTAACCCGTGCCTTTACGGACTGTCCTAACTCGGGACAATTTGAAACACTTCTCAGGGGGTTTAAGTACTGTTCCCCTAGTTAGAAGTAGTATTTGTGGTGACACGGTCAGGAAACGTATGTGAGGTCTTAAACTGTGTCAACTTTGAGTTCTTTGGGTACACGAGACTCCAACTTTAAACTTCACTTCTTAGTTTGGGACAACTTAACAGTGGGGAGGTTGTAAACATTTTGAAGAATAGAAATACAGGGTACAAATCTATCGTATTATCTTATATTTTTTTGTAGAATCTTCACTCTGTTTTTATTAATCCAAGACAGAGGTCGAGAGAGACTGGGACCCGTTAACTATAGTGAGGAGACCCGGAAGCAAGTAAGTTGAAATTTGTTTGTTGATAATTTGTTTCACCCTTAATGGTCTGAGTTTCGGATAAGGAATCTACTAGACGAAGGTTTAGTAGATCCTCACCCTACCCCGATCGATATTTTTATATGAAAGGACGGAGGAGGTGCCAGGACGACTTAGTTACGAAAAACCCCTACTCCGAGTCCTTTAACAAAAAAATTTACTCGAGGGGTCCACTAAGAAGGTGAGTAATTTCACTGAGAAGATTTGAAAAATGACGTCATATTGTGTGAACAATTCTCAATATATTTGTTGTGTAAACAATATATTGTGTGAACAATTAGAATCCTATAGAGATTCTAAGAAAGGTTGAAATTTCTTAAACTTCTTAGTCAGGTAAGTTGTGTAAACGTGTACCCGTGTAAATGATTAGTCGTACGTTGAAACCTGAGACAATGGGGGTACTGTCATTGACAAAACCTAGTCTCACGTTAAGACGTACACCACATTACCAGAGAGTCACTAAACCTTTTTGTCTTACCAAAAGTTTACACACCGGAGAGAGTTTCCAGTCAAATGACAGTCTCACGACATCCAGGGGACCTTTCAGTAAGTTTAAACTAGACTTACAACCTTAAAGTAATGATAGATACATACGATTGGTGTATTATGAGTCACTGTCTTCTGACAACGGACCCGTATTTCCCTCTATTGACCAACATAAAGACTAAACTAATGTCTTGGTTTGAGGTCATATCAGTAAATTTAGCTTCGAAGAAACAGTTGTTTTGAGGGTCCGGACCTGAGGGAGTGATCCCCTGGACCCTATTATACGTCCATTTTTCATGAATTTACTGAGGACTTCACCATGGGTCTAGTGACACAATTATTGAAAGGAGACTTAGTTGACCATTTATCCAAATTCTCTCAGAAGGTCAATGATTTATCACTTCAACAGAGAGAAGGGTCCGTTGATCTTTAACAACCCTTAAAAGAAGTTTTCCGATAGGGAAAGTTTATTATATACACACACACACACACACACACACACACACACACACGCACACGCGCGCGCGCGTGTACGCGCACGAGTCCGTGAGTCAACACAAGTTGAGGAACACTAGGGTATCTGACATCGGGTGGTCCGAGGAGACAGGTACCCCAAGAGATCTGTTCTTACGAGAAGAGGTCCCATAGAAGGGCTGAGTCCTCAACTTGGACTTAGAGAACGGAGAGGTCGTAACCGTCCGCCTAAGAAATGGTGATACAGTACACCTTTCTGGAGTCTAATACGGAAATTTTAATGGAGAAACGAAAAGTCGAAAATATGTTTCGGAAGTAAAGAAAAACCTAATAAATAAAATACAGACTACCTTGTCCACACATCAAAGGACCGAAGGGTTTTACTTATCTGTACAACTGAATGACATTGATCCGTTTGAGGAATCGTATGAAGTCTCAGGAGTTGATACTTTACTTCCACCTCTTTTCTACCTACGAATCAGACAAGGTCGAGATTGTGAAAAGTAAACACTTTTCTTTCCATCGTACCACATTCCTCTCAGTACTCGAGACTTTGATCTGTCTGGATCGGACCTTAAAATTCGGAGTCAAAGAAGTCGACACACTGTCCCCCATTGCTATATAATTAAGAGTCCCATTATTTTCGTAGGTCATATCTCGAACCGTGTCTTTCTTTCTGTAAGGTCTTTCCACTCTGAAGGACCGAGGGATAAAGAGGTGTAGAAAATCGGGTGTGGACAAATCCGGAGGAGAACGACTCTCTCATTTTTCGTTAGGACCAGGAATAAGTTCACATCCCTGTTCAAAGGACCCTATCCTTTGGGTCAGTCAGGAAACCCATTGTCTAAGAACCTAAGAAGGACTGGACCAGTGGTGACCTCGTACTTCAATGGTAAAATTCAGAACAACTTTTCAACGTCCTCCGTTGATGTCTTGGTTTCCAGTGACAGCGATATTTGTATTACTCACGAGTGATCCCGAACGTCGTCCCCTAGTTTCAGAAGAACCCCTAGTCCACCTAAGAGAGAAAGACGTCACTCTTAGGTCCCTCCGATTGTCTTAAGCTCTCGACCTTCGTCGGAACTTCTGGTAATGTCTCCTCCTTTGGTTCTATACCTCTCCCTTTCACTGAAAGGGTCCTAATATGTCAGTTAGTTCCTCGTCTCCCTTGTCAGAGAGACCTAGGAGACCTGAAGTGTGAGATCTGGGAGACGTAAAATTACGTCTATAACAGTCGTGGTCGATCCTTGAACTTAAGACCTCCATCTGTCTAGATCAATTAGAGGAGGAGGGTTAAGACACTAAACCCTGTATTTCGAAGTGGAGAGACCGGACTGACCAGAGTAGATGTTTTAGTTGGGATAGACAACATTCATAATGGTCGTTGTGATATACATGCCACTAAGTGTATCATAGACCGAACTAGTCGAAGATGTTGCCTTCCAAGATTACTGGTAATTAATCGCAAACCTCCTTCTCAACGGTAGGGGAGAGAGATGTAGAGATCAAGGCTAGACTTGGGAGCAAGGGGCGTTGGGGATACGGTCCGACGGTTCTTCTCTTCCTCGAGTCACGGTCCCACTCCACCAGGGGTCCGAGTGGACCACTCTGGTCATCTTGGAAGCGGGGTCTCGTGACTTTCGTCACGTTGTCCCTGAAGGGTGCCTACAACATCAACTCCGTGCGGTACCACGTCGGGTCGAACTAGTCAGGGTCGGTGTCGGTATACATTCGACCAAGTAACGGGTACTTTTAACGGTGCGTCAGAGGGACGGCGTCCGGCTCCACCAGCGCGTCGCGGGCTCGGTGAACCAACGACGCAGCCAGGTGGACGCGCATCCACTCGCAGAGCAGCGCCTTCTCGTGCTTTCCGAACACACCTCAGACGACGTGAAAGAGGTCTTTCCGCATCTCTTACCACGCGTGGCCGGCCGCGAAAGGTAACGACGCGCGGGCGACCCGGTGCGGCCGATGGGCGTCCTTCATCGCGTTCAGGACCTTCTTCATTCCCGTCGTCTCCAAGTGGTCGTCGCCCTCGTAGTCGTTGGGGCGGTCTTGGCGCATCCGCTGACCGTCGTACTGCCGCCGCCTCGGGGGATGGGGGAGGTCCCGCCACCCGCGTGAAGCCCGCACGTCCCGCCGCCGCCGCCGCCTTACCTGAAGGAGGCCCGACGCCCGCCACGCCCAAACGTGTCGCTCCTCCCCCGCTGTCACCTCGAAAACCCGGCGGGCGCGTGGCGACGCCCTAGAGACCGTCTTCCTCGACCCCACGACCGACAACCCACACTGTCCGGCCGACTCGGACGGGGCAGCACTCCCACGTCGACGCGCATACGGGGCGGGGCCGCCAGGAGGCGACCGACCCTCCCGCCGAGGCGCCGAGGGACTCCGGAGCCGGTGGAGGGGCGCGCTCGCACCGCCGGACCCCCGTTTCGACCCGAGGGGCTGCCACACTGGAATGTTTTTACCACTGTCATTCTGCGGAATCTTCTGCGACTCTTCTAATCTCCCCTATTATGTCCGCCTCGCGATCACGTGGAAAATCTCTACTGACTACCAATAATGGTTATTTCACAGAATATTTATGCTCTTGTTAGGATACTAAAGGATCATCGCCCATCGTCCACGGTGACGGTTTAGTCTTAGGGTAGAGAGGAAGGACCAGAGGCCCCGAAAGGCGGACCAGAGAAAAACAAAGAGTGTAAACGAAAGGCGGTGCGGGGTGGGGGGGGGGTGGGCGGGAGACGTTGGAGTCGNGGGGGGCGGCCTGGGGCGGTTTGGGGCTCGATTAACGGCCCGTCCGAGATCACTATTTCTTAAGTCCCCACTTGTTTTCGCGGAAGTTCTAACGGCGGAGGTCGAGTAGGGTCGGACCCCCCGTCACGCACTCCGGGCCCGCGAGATTAGGCTCTGCAGGACGTCCGGGGTCGATCGGGTCTAATCCGACCTTCACCGCGGTGTGAAACGGTGTACTTTAGTTCGAAGCCCCTTCAAAACTAAACAATACTATGCAACAAGAAATTCACGGGGGGGTGGGTGGTGGAATATAACTTTTAAGAGTCCATAACAGTCAGGTTAAGTCAAGCCAAATGATTCACCAAGGCACTCTTTGTTCGTGTTGCGTCTCTTTTCCTTCGTTTGCAGCCGTAAAAAGTCTTCGGTAGAGAAACTCACAGTAGGAAAGAAAAGTGAAGGAGTTCACGACGAAGACATGACTCACTTGGGACCGAGGAACGATATCTCCTCCCAGTCTTAAATTCATTTCGTCGTAAAAGGAGAGAAGGAGCGGACAGAAGGACGACAAGTAAGTAATATAAGATACGCTGTTGGTCTTCTTTACTTACGAGTGGGGAGAGACGATCCCCGAAGAAATATACTATAAAAACCTCGGAGTACCAGTTGATTTCCACCTTAAAAGTTCGAATAAATATCTGTCCTTTCCCTGTGAATCTCTCCACTTAATTCTGTCGACCATTCACTACGAAGTCTAAACCCTTAACCATATAGACAAACCAGGACCCGGGTAACGAAATAATTCTCGTTACACAATACGACAAGAGAATAAGAGACCCAAAGAAGAAAGAAATCGTCAAAAGAGGGGGGTGGAGGATAGTGTTTGAGGGGAAGGGAGTAAAGAAAAATTAGGAGGAAAAATTTAGGGACTTGGACGACGTTGTTGGGAAAGAGAAAAGGTACCGATTTGGTCGATGACAGATTACTGACCAACGTAGTAAAGGGAACCCTCATTCTCCCCCTTCCTAGGACACCTGAACCAATAGGGACTCCCCTTCCAACATCACAATTTCATCTTCGGTCCTGTCTTTGGTAAGTCCACACGTGGAGAAGAAAGGTACAATTTCGATCTAGGTCGGGAGGAAAAGGTCGGGTCACGGTGGACCAGGGAAGTACTGGTCAGTGAAGTCGTATCGGATGAACTGACTGGAGAGAACAGAACAGGAATTTGTCAGTGAGGAAGAAGTCTCACGAATTAACGGGGTTTACGGGTGAAAGAGGAGAGAATGAGACTCCTAGTGAAATCGGAACACGTAGGTATCAAAAAGTCACCGTTTACTTTCTCTTGTTCTGGGTTTGACCGAATTCGTCTGTACCCTTAAATTTTGAGTCCCAGGTCCCGTCCCGAAGTCCATTCGGAAGGAGACACCGAATTTTCATGACTCTAGACCTGGTTCAAAGGGAAAGAGGTAAAGAGACGAGGTAGTTGAGGAAAGAGTCTGTTCGAGAAGGGAGTACCACGTTTCTACCGACGGTTGGGGAATCTCACTGGACAAAGGGAACGGCTGAAGTTTGTCTTTACATTCTTTGAAAAGGAATTTTCAGGAGTAATCTTTCTGTCTTTCTTTTCTTCCTTTCTCTTTCTTCTTTCTTTCGAGAAGGACCCTATACACAGACAGAAACACCCTACCCCCTTCTCTTCACGACTAACTAAATTCGGTCAGTCCCGAGTAAGTACCTCGACTCCCATTTCAGTTAAGGTACATGTGGTATGATACCTTTTTAGTCTCAGAACAATTTTTCCTTCACCCCTCTTCCTTATTTAAACGTCTCTATAAATTACAAACAATATATATAGAACCTTGAGAGAAATGGTTACTAAGATCGAAGGTTGAACCCGACACGAATCACGAGAGGGTGGTCGGACTACCAGAAGCACCTTTACGATAGTAGTTAACGGAGAGGTTACGAGTCAATAGAAGTCACCGACGGAGTAACGGAGGGTGGGTGAAAGTGAGTACCACAGATATCTGTTGACAGTACAAACATATCGTACGGTCTTGTGTAGATCCGATCTCCACCGATCTGAGGGACCCAGGACGGACCGAGGGTACACCTCCCTCTTCTAACCATCGAATCGTGTAGCCAATGTGTAAGATCTTTGTAGACGTCACCGTCGAGACCAAATATTTTACTTCAAGTGTGAAATAAAAGACCGAGAAGACTAAGACTGAACTTGAAAGCGACGTGAGTCAATTGTTTAGACACAACTCAAAGATAATACTCGGCCTATAGTGATCTATGATTCATAAACTTTTACCTAGTTTTGAATTAACGTGACATAAAACTGTTTAGACCAGATATGGAAAGTTTTTTTACGGGACGTATAAGGAGAGACATACTGATAAGAACGGATAAAGGTGGGGGCTTGAGAGACCAAAAAAGTCAGGTCATCGTAAAGTTTCATTTCATGGTTGAATTTTTTAAAAGGTCTTTTGTCGAGGGGGTCGGTTGATATCAGACAAAAATGATGATAAAGTACTTTTTTCCTGTAAAAAGTCGTAATTTTTCCGTTTATATTGACTTGACATATGAGTTTTTACAAATTCTACCAATTAAAATACACATAAAATGGTGTTTTTATATGTGTTTTTCCTTTTTATATGTGGTCTTCTTTTCATATCTGGAAAAGTTCCTTCCTACTTCTGATGTAATATGGTTGCATATGTTTTCTATCTTGAATTTTATAAAATTTTACGTCTTATTTATGTTGAAAATAACCAAAAAAAAACAGATATCTATAACAAAGATACATTCAAACTTGTAAACTTTTATGTTTAAGTTGTCACTATGTACTTAATGTTGGTTTAGAGAACCTATAACTCAGTCCTAACAAAGTAGTGACTCCAGAGTCAGTACCGCGCAGGAGTGGGGTGTGGGAATTACTTCGGTGGATTAAGGGAGGAGAGAGTACGGGGGTACAGGTGACTCGGACAATGGAAGTAACTCTCAGACCAAGGAAGGGCTGGTCAGTGAAGTTACGTCGGAGAATCTGAGGAGAAAAACAATTTGAGAGAAGTGTCCCGTGAGACGATACAAATCAGTGAGTCAACACAGACTGAGAAACACTGGGGTATCTGACATCGGGTGGCCCGAAGAGACAGGTGACCCTAAGAGGTCCGTTCTTATGATCTCACCCAACGGTACAGAAGGAGGTCCCCTAGAAGGGTTGGGTCCCTAACTTGGGTCCAAAAGACGTGACGTCCACCTAAGAAATGGTAGACTCGGTGGTCCCTTCGGGTTCTTATGACCTCACCCATCGGATAGGGAAAAGGTCCCCTAAAAGGACTAGATCCTCAACTTGACCCCAGAGGACGTAACGTCCGTCTAAGAAATGGTCGACTCCATAGTCCCTTCGGGGTGTCCCGTGATCCAATGACGTTTAGGTGTGAGAAAAGACTAGAGAAGACTCAGTGACGTTCTTCTTAAGTCCTCTATCTGAACCATTGACCTCGTGTACAACTGTGGACCACCGCAACCAGTCCTGAAAGCACTACGAAGTGGGAGTAAGTAGGTGGAGACAACCATAGAATCTCTTTCTGAGGTTCACCGTCGAGGGTTTAGGGTAGTACAGGGGTCGCACACACGATTCAACGAAGTCGATACAGGCTGAGAGACGCTAGGGTATCTGACATCGGACGGTACCCTAAGAGATCCGTTCTTATGACCTGACCCAACGGTAAAAGAAGAAGTCTCCTAGAAGGACTGGGTCCCTAGTTTTGGATCCAGCGGACGTCATTATCCACCTAAGAAATGGTGATCACGGTGGACCTTTCGGGGTCACAGGGGTCAGGGTTGGAGTTTACAAGAAGCAACAACAACAAGCCAACGATTCAGTACATGTTAAGAAAAACTGGAATACCTGACATCGTACGGTCCAAAGGGACAGGAAGTGACAGACGACCTCAAACGAGTTTGAGTACAAGTAACAACGGTAGGTCGGTAGAGTAGAAGACAGTGGGGGACGAGGAAGACGGGAGTTAGAAAACGTCGTAGTCCCTCCCATAAAAGGTTACTCAGTCGAGAAACGTAGTCCATCGGTTTCATAACCTCTTCCAAATAAAAATTTTTTAAAAGGATTAATAAAATAAATTTTTAAACTAAATAAATAAATACTGACACGACCTAGAAACATCGACACGTCCTAAAAGAGGGTGACACCGCTCATCCCCGATGAGAGGTCAACACCACGAGTCCTAAGAGTAATGTCATCGAAGAGAATAACGTCGAGGACCCGAGACCTCGTGTCCGAGTTAGGGACACCACATACTCCGTACGCCTTAGAAGGTCCTAGTCCCTAACTTGGGTACAGAGGACGTAACCGTCCGTCTAAGAAATGGTGACTCGGTGGTCAAGTCAAGTCAAGTCAGCGAGTCAGCACAGACTGAGAAACGCTGGGGTACTTAGTGTCGTGCGGTCCGGAGGGACAGGTAGTGGTAGAGGGCCTCAAGTGAGTCTGAGTGCAGGTAGCTCAGGCACTACGGTAGGTCGGTAGAGTAGGACCCAGCAGGGGAAGAGGAGGACGGGGGTTAGGGAGGGTCGTAGTTTCAGAAAAGGTTACTCAGTCGAGAAGCGTACTCCACCGGTGTCATGACCTCAAAGTCGAAATCGTAGTAAGGGAGGTTTCTTTAGGGTCCCGACTAGAGGAAGTCTTACCTGACCAACCTAGAGGAACGTCAGGTTCCCTGAGAGTTCTCAGAAGAGGTTGTGGTGTCAAGTTTTCGTAGTTAAGAAGCCACGAGTCGAACGAAATATCAGGTTGAGAGTGTAGGTATGTACTAATGATCTTTTTGGTATCGGAACTGATCTGCCTGCAATCAGTCGTTTCATTACAGAGACGAAAACTTATACGATAGATCCAACCAGTATTGAAAAGAAGGTTCCTCATTCGTAGAAAATTAAAGTACCGACGTTAGTGGTAGACTTCACTAAAACCTCGGGTTTTTTATTTCAGACTGTGATAAAGGTGAACAAAGGGGTAGATAAAGGGTACTTCACTACCCTGGCCTACGGTACTAGAAGCAAAAGACTTGCAACTCGAAATTCGGTCGAAAAAGTGAGAGGAGAAAGTGAAAGTAGTTCTCCGAAAAATCAAGAGAAGTGAAAGACGGTATTCCCACCACAGTAGACGTATAGACTCCAATAACTATAAAGAGGGTCGTCAGAACTAAGGTCGAACACAAAGAAGGTCAGGTCGCAAAGAGTACTACATGAGACGTATCTTCAATTTACTCGTCCCACTGTTATATGTCGGAACTGCATGAGGAAAAGGATAAACCTTGGTCAGAGAACAAGGTACAGGTCAAGGTCCCTTCAGGAGTTTCCGTCTACCAGACGGGAGGATAATGTACCAAGAGTTTCAAATACTCACAGTTTTAATGGACCTCTTGTACGATTTTGTGTCGAACGATTCGGAGTAGAGGTCTTAAAGACTAAGTAAGAACCCACGTCGGTTTCTTAAGTGTAAAGATTCTTCAATGGTCTTTACGATATCGACAGTCAGGTCCCTGATGTGTAATCCTTGGTGACTAAATTGGGTCACCAAATGGTTGACAAGTCGTCTCGGACTCCTGAAGACTCCTCGACGACTCTTCAGTAATATCCCGTACCTGATCCCGAGACCCTGGAATAGATCCAGGTCAGTCTCCTCGAGACACACAGAAACAAAGTGTATAACCTGAAAGTACATCTGAAGTGTACTTTTCTTACAAGGGTATTGGAAGACTAAGTCAAGTCAAGTCAAGTCAGTGAGTCAACACAGACTGAGAAACGTTGGGGTACTTAACGTCCTGCGGTCCGGAGGGACAGGTAGTGGTTGAGGACCTCAAGTGGGTTTGAGTACAGGTGACTCAGCCATTACGGTGGGTCGGTAGAGTAGGAGACAACAGGGGAAGAGGAGGACGGGGGTTAGGGAGGGTCGTAATCTCAGAAAAGGCTACTCGGTTGAGAAGAGTACACCACCGGTTTCATAACCGCAAAGTCAAAATCGTAGTCAGGAAGGTTATTTGTGAGTCCTGACTAGAGGAAATCCTATCTGACCAACCTAGAGGAACGTCAGGTTCCCTGAGAGTTCTCAGAAGAGGTTGTGGTGTCAAGTTTTCGTAGTTAAGAAACCGGGAGTCGAAAGAAGTGTCAGGTTGAAAGTGTAGGTATGTTACTGGTAACCTTTTTGGTATCGGAACTGATCTACCTGGAAACAACCGTTTCATTACAGAGACGAAAACTTATACGATAGATCCAACTAATATTGAAAAGAAGGTTCCTCATTTGCAGAAAATTAAAGTACCGACATTAGTGGTAGGCGTCACTAAAACCTCGGGTCTTTTTATTTCAGACTGTGACAAAGGTGACAAACGGGTAGATAAAGGGTACTTCACTACCCTGGTCTACGGTACTAGAATCAAACGACTTACAACTTGAAATTCGGTTGAAAAAGTGAGAGGAGAAAGTGAAAGTAGTTCTCCGAAAAATCAAGGAGAAGTGAAAGACGGCATTCCCACCACAGTAGACGTATAGACTCCAATAACTATAAAGAGGGTCGTTAGAACTAAGGTCGAACACGAAGAAGGTCGGGTCGTAAAGAGTACTATATGAGACGTATCTTCAATTTATTCGTCCCACTGTTATATGTCGGAACTTCCTGAGGAAAAGGATAAACCTTGGTCCGACAACAAGGTACAGGTCAAGATTGACAACGAAGGACTGGAGGTATGTCCAAAGAGTTCTCCGTCCAGTCACCAGACCATAAGGGTAGAGAAAGTCTTAAAAGGTGTCAAATTAACACTAGGTGTGTCAGTTTCCGAAACCGTATCAGTTATTTCGTCTTTATCTACAAAAAGACCTTGAGATAGAAGAGAAACAGAGGAAAAGAGATCCATCGGAGTAGATAAGGCCAATTACGACTCCTGAGGGTTCAGATTTATAAGTCGGGAATGGAAGACGATTCAAGGATGAGACCAAACTATACCGTGTGACTTATGGAGGTGTACTTAAGTCAATAAGTGAACGATTAAATAAGTAAATCGTAAATAAATTTCATATGATCCACTTGTGATAAAGTGTCACTTTGACCATCCCGTCTATAGTAATAAGAATAAAGTCCAGTCACTTAACTCTAGGTCCGTCAAATCGGCTACATGATTTCCAGTCTGTACCGTCCAGTCAACACCTCGTCCCTGATGTGGGGGTCAAAATACCGAGGATATCCGTGACCATATATTTCACAACACCCAACTTACCACGAGGAGGGTGTCTGAGAGTCTAGAAGTTTAATAACGGAACGTCGGGTGACGTACCTAAGACGAATTTTACCACAGAAGATAATGGAATGTAGTACACCAATAAAGGAAGAGGGACGTTTAGAAAGTCGCACCTGAGAGAAGAACGAGTTAATGTGGGGATTAAAATATCGAGTAGAAGAAAAAAATATAAGTATAAAAATAACTTCATATCAACTAAATGTTACAACGTCGATATATCGTTTCACTAAGTCAATATGTACATAGATAAGAAAAAAATCTAAGAAAAGGTAATATCCAATAATGTTCTACGGTTTATAGATCGAGTATAAGAACTCTATTGTTTAGACCATCGGGTTTGTTTAGTGAACATATGTGTTAACATATCTTAAGAATTTCGTTTATAGGTATCCAACGACAGGTCGGATATCTATTGACGTCAACTTACTTCACGTACCAGAACCAGGTCAGTCGAGACAAGTAAGTATCTCTACGTACCCCCTCCCTTCCCCCTCCCCGTACCTCAGAGGGTCAAGTTTTATGGTAGTGACATATCCATGAGTCGACACCTTTGAACCGTCAAAAGGACATTTCCCTGATACCCCTACCACACACACACCTACACGATTCAGTGAAGTCAACGTAGGTTAAAAAACGCTGGGGTACCAGACATCGGAGCGGTCCAAGGAGACAGGTACCCTAAGAGGTCCGTTCTTATGACCTCACCCAACAGTACGGGAAGAGGTCCCCGAGAACGACTGGGTCCCTAACTTTGACGTAGAGAACACAGGGGACGTAACCGTCCGCTAAAGAAATGGTGATCGCGGTGGGTCCTTCGGGATTTCTATCAAAACAGTCTTTCTTTTCTTTCTTTCTTTCACTTCAGCGAGTCAGCACAGGTTGAGAAACACTGGGGTACCTGACATCGGTAGATACCTTAAAAGGTCTGCTCTCATGGTCTCACCCAACGGTAAAGGTCACCCTAAGTTTGGGTACGGAGGTCCCCTCTGACGTTGGAATGTATAATTAACCGAACAGAATACAAAGAGAAGGTAAACAAGTCTAACATTACAGAGGTGACTCAAGATGATATATGTCGTCAATACCCATTGATGGAAGATAAGTGATTATTTAATATTAACGGCATGAATACACCGTTCTAATAAACATGTCTAGGTTACCGTCGGGTGAGGTCGTGAGAACGGACCTTTTAAGGTACCTGCCTCCTCGGACCTTCCGACGTCAGGTACGCCAGAGACTCTCATCCTGTGCTGACTCTCTGAAGTGAAAGTGAAAAGGGAAAGTACGTAACCTCTTCCTTTACCGTTGGGTGAGGTCACGAGAACGGACCTCTTAGGGTCCCTACCCCCTCGGATCACCCGACGTTAGGTACCCCAGCGATTCTCAACCCGTGCTGACTCACTGAAGTGAAAACGAAAAGTGAAAGTACGTAACCTCTTCCTTTACCGTTGGGTGAGGTCACAAGAACGGACCTCTTAGGGTCCCTACCCCCTCGGACCACCCGACGGAAGACACCCCAGTGTGTCTCAGCCTGCACTGATTTCACTGAATCGTCGTCGCCGTCGTTCAAACCATAGTACCAGGAAGACAGACTTCTTGAAGAGGAATTGTAAAGAACTTGATATCCAGAAGACCTTTATCTAAGAGAATCGAAAACAAAAAGACTTTTTCAGAAATAAATTGGAAGTAAAGACTTACCATAAAAGTGACCCATTTCTTAAGACCATACTTCTCAAGATTAGAAAAACCATGAAAGTTCTATAGTGACAACGGAAGACCGAACGTATCAAAGATTGACGAAATAAAGAAAATAGAGGACCATTAAAATTTCTAATGAAAATAAAATTTTATCGTGTACTCGTCCCAATTCTTTTATTCTTATCATTTTCAGTCTCATCTTTTAACACGTCTCATTTACGAGGAAGGTAGGACTTGGGTTCAGGGAGTCTAATAGGATCTCCGTAACGACAATCGTTGAACCACCACTGCCAAATCAGTGATTCAGTACAGACTGAGAAACGGTGGGTACCTGTCATCGGGAAGTCTGAGGAGACAGGTACCCTAAATAGTCCTTCTTATTACCTCACCCAACAGTAAAGGAAGAGGTCCCCTAGAGGGGGTGGGTACCTAGCTTAGACCCAGAGGACGTAACGTCCGCCTAAGAAATGGGTGACTTGGCGGACCTTTGGGGATCATTGTACCCCTGTATGTATTTAAAACGAATTTTAGAAGTTTCTACTTTCTTACATGAAAGATAAGTTCTCTCATCAGGTATTACTTAAATTCAATGTAGTAAATCATCCTCACTGACTTTCACATCTTTAATGGTACTTACCGTTCATCTTCTCAAACCCAAAAGGAACTTTCGAAAAACCTATACTTCGACAATCCAGACTAGTGTCTGATACAACTTTGATAACGTCCCTCCTCTATCTTCATCTGATGACTCTACTTAGGTTCTGTCGAATAACTTCGGAGACGTGAACGAACCTTAAAAAGTAATTCTGTATCCATGTTTTGAATACGATTATTAAGTCGAACGTTAAGCCTCGTGACTGAAATACGGTCTGGGAGACAACTCACGAAATACAGAAGAAATTTTACATCAAGAGAATCACGGAGAGGTCTCACATGTAGTCATAGAGACCAACTATCTGTCCTTTTGATTTGTGTTGACCAGTTACTATAAGTCCTACCTTAATTTCAAACAGACGGGGGTTTCTGGTACGTTCATTTGATGACGTGTTTATACGGAAGGCTCGACGTTCCGTACGAAAGTAGGAGGGAAAAGGGATGACAGGTCATTAGATACTGATATGAAGGAGGAAGCTCCATCGGCTGCTATAGATCTCAGACATGTCACCTATGTGTTTATGCTAACTCGTACTGAGGAAATAAAACATAGAAACACCCAAAAAAAAAAGAATACATTAACTAAAAAAAGACCGATAGACGTACTAAAAAAGAAATAGAGATCAAAAGTCGTTAATCTGATCACCGTACATACCACACACACACACACACACACACACACACACACACACACATACCATAAATTAAATAGAATAAACCCCAAGACACTTTAAAACTAGATACCAAACTACAGAAAGGATTAAAACTTTTTTAAAAAAAATAGTAATAGAGAAGTTTATAAAGAAGACGGGATTCAAAGATGAGAAAGGGAGATACCGAGGTCAATAGTATATGACCCGGTAGACTGTGAAAAGTTGTCAAAAAATACGTAAGAAAAAAATTAAGACACACAAAGTCGACCCCCTTAAAGAACTGGATAGAGGTATATAACTTAAAAAGGGAGTCGACAGTATTCGAATAGATTTATTAATAAATAAGGACCATAATAAAAAAATTAGGTCGTAAAAGTAAACTGAGAAAGTACATCAAAGGTAAAGATGATCACAAGGAGTGTGACGGGTACGTAAAAAAAAAAAAAAATGTCACCGAAATGAGATTTCTCGAGAAGAGATGTCGATAAAGGATGGGTAAAGTTCTCAAGAACTTTCAAATTTCGTGTATGTGTATATGAGGATGTGTGAACGGAAAACAAAGTAATGTTACAATGAGTGCCATGAAGGGACCACCGGACCACCGATTCTACGACGTGAGGGTTACGTCCCCCGGACCTAAACTAAGGACCGATCCCTTGATCCAAGGTGTACGGTGTTGATTTTCAAGCTTACGACGTTAACTAGGACGTACGGTGTTACTTCTGACTTCTAGGACGTACGACAAGGGTTCTGGTGCTCGTAGGTTTATTTATTTATAAATTCTTCATGATAATCAATAGTAATTGATCTTTTTGTCTAGAACAGGAGTAAAGAAACGTTCCCTCCTCCAGTCGATCGATTCTTTTCAAAACTGAGTTGATTACCACGACCCTAAAGGAAAAATAGAAGATCGAACATCGAACGAGAAAACACAGATGTACAAAGTACGAATACTGTACGAGGTCTCTTATATATCCTTGGAAGACCCGTGGTACCGTTGGTTAGTACTGTAAGAGAGGATCCGTATCTTAGTAAAAGATCCTGGAGAATATAAAAACTCTTTGTGTGATCAAACAATTACCTACATTCAAATGACAAAACCTCATCTTTTACCGTTGGATGAGGTCATAAGAACGGACCCTTCAGGGTACCTGTCTTCTCGAACCACCCGATATCAGGTACCCTAGTGTCTCTTAGTCTGCACTGACTTACCGACTCGTGTAAACAACAAACCAACGAGTCAACACAGACTGAGAAAACGTCGTGGCACTTGACATCGGACGGTCCGAGAAGACAGGTACCCTAAAGGGTCTGTTCTTATGACCGCATCCAACGGTAAAGGAAGAGGTCCTCTGGAAGGACTGGGTCCCTGACTTGGACACAGAAGACGTAACGTCCGTCTAAGAAATAACGACTCGGTGGACCCTTCGGGTATAATTACTTGTTCTGGTACGATTTGGTAAACTCTCTATGAATATCTGTAACACTGTAAAATAAGGATTTCTGAAGTAGTACATAGTGGATTTTTCTCGTAAGAGATTGGATCGATTTTATCTTAATATTGTGTACCCTTTAAATTTTAACTATGTTAAGATACTAGACTATAATATAAATTATAATAAAAGATTCTATTCATGAATAAATTTACAGGGATCAATAAAGTTATTACAGAAAGTATCACAAAATTAGTAGATTCTCGGTTAGTTCCTAATGTGTAACGTAAATTAATAGACAGAGAAAAACAGAGGAAATTAGTTCTCGTCAAGAGGTCAGTGAAAATCAGAAAATACGGTAACTACAAAAACCTCAGGACCGGTCAACAAAACATCTTACAAAAAGTTAACTTAAATAGACTACAAAGGAATTCTTATCTAAGTCGGGTCCGTAAAACCCTTCCTTATAGTGGCCCTGCTACAACTTAGGAAGAGTCACACAGTATAGTTCTCCTCGGACGACTAAAAATGGGTATAATTCAAGTTAGTAAATCAGTTTCACGACCGACAGTCTACACAACATTTCCATATAAAAGGAAACATTGTTTAAATATAGTAACACCTCACTGTGAAAGTCTGACATATTTATAAGAAAATACGGGGTGACAAAGTGACTTACTAAAATCGTACGAAATTAGTAAGAACGGACTTAGATAATAAAGATACCACCAAGATCTTATTACTAGAAAGCAAAAATAATAAGGAAGACGTACGTAAGTGACCGTAAGTAAAGAAAAAAGGAAAAAAAAACTCCTACCCATATGTGAGTACCCAAAAGTTACTCAAATTACGCATTAATAAAAGACGACAGATAGAACCGACCGAAGACACAGGAAAACGTACAGGGGGAGTCGGAAACTCCCCGAAGGGACCACTGAGTCATCATTTCTTCGGCGGACGGTCACACCCTCTGTGTCCAAGGTATGGACCCAGTCCTTCTAGGGGACCTCTTCATTTACCGTTAGGTGAGGTCATAAGAACGGACGTCTTAGGGTACCTGTCTCCTCGGGCCACCCGATGTCAGGTACACCAGTGTCTTCTCAACCTGTACTGAATCACTGATTTATTGTTGTTCTTACTAGTCGGAAACTCGTGTAAGAATACGAGACTTTACTCTTATACAAGGTCCTAATGGGACTGAGTCGGACCTCAATCAATAAAGTAGTACCCTGGGACGAAGGAAGGTGACCTGACACCGTAAACCTGTGACTCTAGTCCTATATTTTACATGAGGGACAATGTCCTCTGAGTAACGAAGCTTCGAGAAAATTGTCTGTTTGGATCCTTTATATATGAATTTAAAGAAAATAATATATAAACTACAGACGTTCAATTTTTTTTTAAAATAACCTCATATGTATATAGTCCGAAAGGAGCACCAAGTCTCCAATTTCACAGACGGCCGTTACGTCCTCTGAACCCAAACTAGGGACCCAGCCCTTCTAGGGGACCTCTTCCTTTACCGTTGGGTGGAGTCATAAGAACGGACCTCTTAGGGTACCTGACTCCTCGGACCACCCGATGTCAGGTGTCCCAACGTTTCTTAGCCTGTGCTGACTCTCTGAAGTGAGTGAAGTGAGTATGTATATAGATGAGAAAAAATCTAAAATAAGGGTATATCCATCTTTATTCATGAAAATTTTTTGTACCTAAACATTATTATGGTGGTTAAAGAATTAGGTCACGGAATGCCAAAAGTAGAAGAAGGGGTAAGGTACTGAATTTTTTTTAGAGAGGACCTTTTGAACAAAGGTTGTTATAGTTATATAAATAAACCGTAAAATTTTATGTGTGTTTTGATCTAAGTCTTAATGATGACGACGGTTGTTATTTGAAATGGTCCAAGTTCTAAAAGAGTGTCAAGAGTAATAGGAATCTTACGAGGGATTTCTACCTTTCAATCAAAATGTAAGCTTTTAATAAACATTATCAAAAAAGAAGAACATTCATCAGTATAATAACTACACGAGTATGAGTGCCTCTTCCGTTACTGTGGGGTAAGGTCATGAGAACGGACCTTTTAGGGTACCAACCTCCTCGGACCACCCGACGTCAGGTACCCCAGCGATTCTCAGCCTGTGCTGACTCTCTGAAGTGAAAGGGAAAAGTGAAAGTACGTAACCTCTTCCTTTACCGTTGGGTGAGGTCATAAGAACGGACCTCTTAGGGTCCCGGCCCCCTCGGACCGCCCGACGGTAGATACTCCAGCGTGTCTCAGTCTGTACTGACTTCGCTGAATCGTCGTCGTCGTCGAGTATGAGTCCAACGAAACAAAGACAAGTCAAATCTCAAGGACGTTGGACAACCGAATTAAAATAGAAATTTTTTATATTTACAAATGTCCTAAGTTTTTAGTTTATATATTAGTCTCACCAAGGTAACAAAAGACATAGAAAAGATGAGTAAAGAAAGAAAAGAGAAATCCATTGGTTAGGGTAATCAAAGAATAAATAGGGAAGACGTAAAGTAAAACGTTTTTATTCGTTTACATAAAGGAGGTCCAATAACTCTATGTTAACTATATGTTGTAACGTTCGTGTAAAAAAAAAAAAAAACCGACTTGGCATGTCAAACGTCCTGAAATCAAGGAGTTTGTTCCTAACTTGGACCCGGTACCATCACTTCCACGGTGATTGGTAACCTGGAAGTCCCTTAAGGACATTCGTGTATAAAATTTTAAAATGGAAGAAAAAATATTTTCCATCGTATGGTATATATAAAACAAAAAGTACAAAATTTTAATAAAAAATAAGTGTATTTATAAAATTTTAAAATTAAAAGAGAATGTACACAAAGACGGTTTAGTGAAAACTGACTTATCTTTATAACAACAGGACAACCGACATTCAGGTTACGAGATTTCTCGTTAACGTATCCTTGGACCTTACAAACCAGGTACTTAGTTCCGTTTAACCTTCACCAGTTTTTCCTCTACCGTTCTCACTTGTAGCTGTAAAATCCTTAGTCACTTGATTTTACCTGACCTTACCCATTTAAATTGAGTCTACTGGTAATATAGATGATGACACCCGTTCCTAGGGTATCTTCTTTACCTCATCGGTAGTGTCAGTTGTTTTCTCAGGTTTCACGTCATGAACCTACGTCAAAGTTTTTACTGTCTTACTAGAGACAATCAAAGGTTCCGTTTGGTAAGTGATAGTATCATAGACTCAGATACGAGGCTGGTCATTACGACTTCTTCGACTTCAACTTGCCAAGATACTTCTGGATGTGTTGGAAGATCTTGATTGTGGGTTTTTTCTACAAGAAAAGTAATATCCCCTGACCTTACGTTTTCGTCCTTCAGTTCTTTGTGGACCTTGTTGTCCTTTTAAACCGGAACCTCATGTCTTACTTCGTCCCGTTTTCGATTATCTCAAAACGGTTCTCTTGCGTGACCAGTATCGTTTGTGGGAGAAGGTTGTTGTGTTCTCTTCTGAGATGTGTACCTGTAGTGGTCTACCAGTTGTAGTTTTAGTCTAACTAATATAAGATACGTCGGTTTCTACCTCTTCGAGACATGAGTCGTTTTTGTTTTGACCCTCGACTGACACCCAGTCTAGTACTTGAGGAATAACGGTTTAAGTCTGAATTTAACTTCTTTCATCCTTTTTGGAGATCTGGTAAGTCCATACTGGATTTAGTTTAGGGAATACTGATATGTCACCTTCACTGTTTATCTAAGTTCCCTAATCTAGACTATCTCACGTACTTTTTGATACCTGTCTCCAAGTACTGTAACAGGTCCTCCTTCCCTAGTTCTGGTAGGGGTTCCTTTTCTTTACGTTTTTCCGTTTCACCAACAGACGTCTCCGGAATGTTTATCGATTCTTTTTTTCTCTCCATTTTCTGTTTCCTCTTTTCCTTTCTATATGGGAAGACTTACGGCTCAAGGTTTCTTATCGTTCCTCTCTATTCTTTCGGAAGGAGTCACTAGTTACGTTTCTTTACCTCCTTTTGTTATCTTACCCTTTCTGATCTCCAGAACAGTTCTTTTAATCTCTATCGTTCCCTTTTAAAGTACGTTTCTACCCGTGTTAGTCTTTGTCTTTGTCTTACCTGGATTGCCTGTGTCTTCTATAATTCTTCTCCACCACTCCTATGTGTCTTTGATATGTTTTTTTCTAGAAGTGTTGAGTCTATTAGTGCTACCACACTAGTAAGTGGGTCTCGGTCTGTAGGACCTTACACTTCAGTTCACCCAGAATCCTTCGTAGTGATGTGTGTTTCGATCACCTCCACTACCTAAAGGTCAACTCGATAAAGTTTAGGATTTTCTATTACGACACTTTCACGACGTGAGTTATACCTTTTGAGTCGTCACCGGTGTCTTGACCTTTTCCAGTCAAAAGTAGGTTAGGGTTTCTTTACGTTACGGTTTCTTACGAGTTTGATGGAGTGTTAACGTGAGTAGAGTGTGCACTCGTTTCATTACGAGTTTTAAGAGGTTGTGTCCGAAGTTGTCATACACTTGGTACTTGGAGGTCTACAAGTTCGACCTAAATCTTTTCCGTCTCCTTGGTCTCTAGTTTGACGGTTGTAGGTAACCTAGTAGTTTTTTCGTTCTCTCAAGGTCTTTTTATAGATGAAGACGAAATAACTAATACGGTTTCGGAAACTGACACACCTAGTGTTATTTGACACCTTTTAAGACTCTCTCTACCCTTATGGTCTGGTGGATTGGACGGAGAACTCTTTGGATATACGTCCAGTCCTTCGTTGTCAATCTTGACCTGTACCTTGTTGTCTGACCAAGGTTTAACCCTTTCCTCATGTAGTTCCGACGTATAACAGTGGGACGAATAAATTGAATATACGTCTCATATAGTACTCTTTACGACCCGAGTTACTTCGTGTTCGACCTTAGTTCTAACGACCCTCTTTATAGTTATTGGAGTCTATACGTCTACTGTGGTAGGAATACCGTCTTACACTTCTTGATTTCTCGGAGAACTACTTTCACTTTCTCTTCTCACTTTTTCAACCGAATTTCGAGTTGTAAGTCTTTTGTTTCTAGTACTGTAGGTCAGGGTAGTGGAGTACCGTTTATCTACCCCTTTGTCACCTTTGTCACTGTCTGCAATAAAGACGCCCCCTCCCCACAGGTCTTAGTGACGTATACCACTGACGTCAGTGTTTTAATTTTCTGTCAACGAGGAACCTTCTTTTCAATACTGGTTGGAACTGTCATGTAATTTTTCGTCTCTGTAATGAAACGGCTGTTTTCAAGTAGATCAGCTCCGATACCAAAAGGTCATCAGTACATACCTACACTCTAAACATAGTCTTTCTTTCGACTTACGGTTTCTTAACTACGAAAACTTGACACTACACCCCTTCTGAGAACTCTCAGGGAACCTGACGTTCCTATAAGTTGGTCAGGTAGGGTTTCCTTTAGTCAGGACTGATAAGTAACCTTCCTGACAACGACTTCGACTTTGAGGTTATGAAACCGGTGGAGTACGCTTCTTGACTGAGTAAACTTTTCGGACACTACGACCCTTTCTAACTTCCGCCCTCCTCTTCCCCTGCTGTCTCCTACTCTACCAACCTACCGTAGTGGTTGAGCTACCTGCACTCAAACTCACTTGAGGTCCTCAACCACTACCTGTCCCTCCGGACCGTACGACGCCAGGCACCCCAGAGTTTCTCAGTCTGTACTGACTCGCTGACTTGACAGACTAACCGTGATCCAGGGTATAAAGTTTCTACCGGGATCACTGACTGGTTTATAAAAGATAAGACCCACGTGACTCCGTCGATAGTCCATCTCCTTGTCTTTTTCTTTACGTACCGACTAATCTCACCACCCTCTCTTTCATCCTTTCTTTTAAACGGAACACTCTCGTAAATTATATTAAAGGTGATCTACCGTCATTACGGGATCCTTATTCCAAAGATTCAAGATCTTTCCCTATTTGGACGGTCCTTCCTTGACACCTCGTACGGGTCACGTCTTTAGAAAATTTACCTAAATGAGAAGTCTAGTATGGTTAAATTGAATTTTTTTTTTTATAGTCCGAGTTAGGACAAGTAGAAAGTCATTAGATTATAATACGGTCTCTCTCTCTCTCTCTCTCTCTCTCTCTCTCTCTCTCTCTCTCTGTGTGTGTGTGTGTGTCTGACACTGGGACTTAGTTAGATAATCAGCAACAACAACAACAAATCACCGATTCAGTACAGACTGAGAAAAGACTGGGGTGCCTCAAAAGGTCCCAAAAGGTCCGTTCTTATGACATCACCCAACGGTAAAGAAAGAGGTCCCCTCGAAGGGTTGGGTCCCTAGTTTGGACCTAAATTAGTTTGGAGGACGTAACCGTCCACTTTTAGATAAAGTCCACTTCGGACTTAATTAGACATACAAGAGTTTAGTCCGTTCTACGATATCTCCCGTTTATAATTTTGATTAAAATTCTAAGTCATCTGACATAAAATTTGGATTTCAATTAACTTTAAAGAGATGATTTTTACTAGAATTGAGGAAAGTCAAAACCAAACTCGGACTAAAATTTTTGGTCAAAAAAAAAAAGAATTTTTTTAAAAAATAATAATAATAAAAAAATAAAAAATTTAAAATTTTAGAAATTAAGAATGTACGCAAGGGTTTGTACTTGGGGGGAGGGTGGAGGGAGGGGTGTTGTAGAGAGACCCAGTAGGGGTACGTGGTCGGGGTTCGTACGACGTGGGATGCAGTCTGTACCTGACCGCTAAGTTAAGAATGTACTGTGATATGCACAATCTTAAGGGTAAGAGGGTTTAGTAGGGTGGGAGAGGGAGACGGAGACTCAGGTTTTCAGGCAATATGTGTAGACACAGAAAAAAGGACAGAACGTATGTCCCAGCAGTAACGGTAGAAGGATTTAAGGTATATATACACAATCATATGACATAACCACAAAAAGAAAGACCGAATGAAGTGAGACATATTAACCGAGGTCAAAGTAGGTAGAGTAGTCTTGACTAAGTTTACTTAAGAAAAATTGCCGACTCATTATGAGGTAACACATATACATGGTGTCGAAAGAATAGGTAAGTAGACGACTACCTGTAGATCCAACAAAGGTACAGGACCGATAATATTTGTCACGACGTTACTTGTAACCCCATGTACACACATGGTCAAAAACTTTTTCCTGTTTTAACTTTTCATTTGATTTGTCGTCCTAAGTAAGATTGAATCTAATCCTCGACCGTTGATAAAAGTCTTTAATATCTCCATTATGGTATGGGGCTAATTAAATCGTTTAGAGCGTTTTTCATCATAAATTATAGTGAATAACAGAAAACACCCGAAGGGACCATCGAGTCTTCCATGTCGCAGACGGACGTTACACCCTCTGGACCCAAACTAGGGACCCAACCCTTCTAGGGACCTCTTCCTTTACCGTTGGATGAGGTCATGAGAACGGACCCTTTAAGGTACCTACCTCCTCGGACCATCCGATATCAGGTACCCTAGTGTTTCTCAACCTGTGTTGACTCGTTGAAGTGAAGTGAGTGCCAGAAGACACTGAAATAATCCGATTTCCTTGATTCATAGAAGGTTGACATCAGAGTAAGGTTATCGATCCGTTCACATCTTAATCAGAATGACGGTTTTCGGTGTATAGACTTCCGAACCCTTGTCCGGACCTTTGAGATGCGGTCCATAGTTTAACGTCCTAAGGGGATGAAAAGTAGGACAAGAAAGAGACGGAGGGTGAACGATCGACCGATGACTCTACTCGACCGTCCTATCGGGACTGACCCGACTCCGTACTTTCACACTTTCACAATCAACGAGTCAACACAGGGTGAGAAACACTGGGGTACCTGACATCGGGTGGTCCGAGGAGACAGGTACCCTAAGAGGTCCGTTCTTAGGACCTCACCCAACGACAAATTGGAGAGGTTCGGTACCCCTACCGTTGACAAATTCTTCAGAAGAAAACAACCAATGTCTGGATACCCTGGGTGTCCATATTCGGTTGACCGGTGGGAGACCATAGGGAACCACCGTCGACGCTTTTTGACCACACGATCTGTTCCCGTGCTCGAGGAAAGATCCTCTATGGTCGATAAACGTCGTTCCGTCTCACTCTAACGTTTCTGTCACAGAACCCAAAGATCTTCACACGGTCTCGTCTTCGGACGGGGATCCGGTTTCGAGGACCCGTTCGTTTATCCGGAGAAAGTGTCTTTCTGCCCCCACACACAGTGAACCGACAGACACGTCACGGGACCCCCATCATCGAACAGTTTTGACAGAGAGACTGCCGAGGACAGGGTACTCTGGGTCCTAACTTTCGGTGGACGGGAGGTCTTGGTCCGCTAGTTCACTTAGGGGAACACCGTCGGTGTTTGTGGCCCGGTAGTCTACACTCATTCTCCAGGGGACATCCCCGACACCCCGAGACCTCGCCTCCCCCTTCACAGTGCAACTGCGGGTGGTCGACCCTACTCCCTCTCTCTACCACGAACCACCCTTTTCCTCTTGTTGTTCTAGTGTGAGTGACCGATCTGACTCCGTCTCCCTCTCGAGTCGTCCGACGGGCGTTCGGCCGTCCCCAAGGTCCCACGAGTCAATCTACGGACAGAGAGTTCGCCTTCGAAATCTTAATCGTCCACTCAGAGGAAGTGTAGTCCTAGACCCGTGGACGGCCACTCGGGCTCGGGTGCCCCGGAAATTCTCGACGAAGACCAAAGGGGCAACGGAACACCCTAAGGACCCGCCTTCAAGCGAACCAAAAGTTTCGGTCCACAAAGCCCCGACCAGAAATTCCGCGTTCAGAATTCTCAACCCCACGGTCTATACCCCAAGTTTGGGAAGTGAGGAGTCCCTCTTCGAGGTCCAGACTCAAGGGAGGGTTGAGACCCGAGACGTCGTGGTCTCCATCCCAAATACCGCCTCAACGTTGGGTCCGGGAGGGTGGGCGAAAGCACACCCGGAAGGGACGAAGACGGACTGCACATCCTCAACAATCTGTCAAAAATCGCAAAAACCCCCCAGCGCCCTCTCTCCTTCAACAAAGGGGACATCGTCGTCTCAGTCACGCAGAGGACACTCCGTCCCTCAGGTAGAAGGAGGGCGCCGACGGAAGAACTGCGGTAGCCGAAAAGTGAGGACCTTAAGGGGAGGCCGAGGAGAGAGACCACCCTTCGGTTTTGGCACTTGGTCCAAACACTACCATTCCGGAACCCCTCAGACCTTGGAAAAAGAGAGGGGATGAAAAAGAGGAGGGTGGATGGGAACATCATTGGTAGTCAATTGTACGGAATTTTCCCTTCACTGGATACACGATTAATAGATGTTCTCATCGGTTCGGCCTTCTCCGTCTCCTAACCGACGAGAACGACGTCAACCAAAACCTCCTCCCGTCTTAGGGTTCCCAACCCCATCTCCGTCGAAAATCTTTTTCCCTCTTCTTTTGGTTTTCTCCACCCCGGGCCCTCCTCCACACTTGGGCTTCACAGGTCCCCGAGTGTCTATGACCCCACTTTTAAAAACTGGGCGTCAAGGAAGGCACCATCTCAAGATTTGCTACGACCACCGAAAAGTGAGAAAACTCCTGTCAGATTATTACCTTACTCTCCGTAGTCAGGAAAACATTTTGCAAACATGAAGGGTTCAACGGACGTGCAATCTTAACGGAATTGTTTAAATAAAAATAAAATAAAAAGGGTCTTTCCCTCGTACCCTCAATTAAATAGAATCTTAGACAGACTTTACAGACTCGAGAGAATGCGTACGACCCGACAAACCGACCTGTATCTGAAAAATTTTAACTCTATATCAACCAAATGTTATAATCAAAGTCCACACGTTGTAACACTAAGTCTAAAAAACATCCGATATGAGGTAAATTTCAATAATACTTTATAACCAATATAAATACAACATATTATATGCACACACGAATCAGCGAGTCAGCACAGACTGAGACTGGAGTACCTGACATCGGGTCCGAGGAGACAGGTACCCCTAGAAGGTCCGTTCTTATGACCTCACCCAACGGTGCGGGAGGAGGTCCCTTAGAAGGGGTGGGTCCCTAGTTTGGGGCCAGAGGACGTAACGTCCGTCTGAGAAATGACAGACTCGGTGGTCTTTTCCGATGACATGTTAGATATGAATATAGAATAAAGAAATTATGATTATGTATCATCAAACACAATTAAGACATAGGGACAGAACGAGGAGGGGGTAAGGAGAGGGGTGACAATTGGTACTTAAACAAGAGACATAGACAACTCAGACGAATAAAAACAATCTAAGTAATCAAACAACATAAAAATATAAGGTGAGCATACACTATAGTACCACAAACAGAAAGAGACTAAATAAAGTAAATCACAGTATAGGAAATTCAGGTAGACACAACGACGTTTCTCGTTTTAAGGTAAAAAACACTAACTCACGACAAGGTGACATACAAACACACATATAAATAGTTAGTTAACTATCTAGTAGAGTGTAGAAGAAATAGGTGAATAGACAACTACCTGCACATCTAACAAAGGTATAGAACCGATAACATTTAATACTACGAAACTGATAACCCCACATACATAGAAAAGTTTAATCACAAAAATAAAAAAAGTCGATATAACGGTCGTCACTTGAACGACCCATATACTATCGAGATAAAAATTACAAAACTCCTTAATATGACAAAAGGTGTCACCAACGTGGTTACACATACTTCCAAGGGAAAGAGGTGTAGGAATCATTTCGAACTATTAACACAAGAACAACTACTACCGGTAAGACTGACCATACTCCACTATAGAGTAACTCCAAAATTAAACGAAAAGAGACTAATTACTACAACCCGCAGAAAAGTCCACGGACAATCGGTAGACATACAACAAAAATCTCTTTACAGATAAGTCCAGAAGACGAGTAATTTTTGTAAAAAAAAAATTTAATCACCTCTTAACGAAATGTTACAACACAACCAAAGAAAGTATATTGTTACACTTAGTCAGTATTAATATAAGTATAGGGGAGGGAGAACTCGGAGGAAGAGTAGGGAAGTAATTTTTTAAAAAATTTTATAAGTCAACATACTCGACAAATAAAACCTATAATTGAGGAATAACCAGTATAGTAAACGTTTATAAAAGAGCGTAAGTCATCCAATAGAAATCAAAACAGTCACCAAAGGAAACAACACGTTTCCAAAAATTTACATTAATACAGAGTACAAATAAAAGAAATTAAAGGAAACGAAATCCTCTCTCTAGGTTTTGTATAACGATGTTAAATACAGTTTCACAAAACGGGGACAAAAGGAGATCCTCAAGTCACCAAAGTCCAAAATGTAAATCCAGAAATTAGGTAAAACTCAATTAAAAACATATACCACAATCTCTTACAAGATTAAGGTAAGAAAATGTATCGACAGGTGTAAGAGATTGTGGTGAATAACTTCTCTGACAGAAAAAAGGTAACAGATAAGAACGGAGGAAACGGCATCTAATCAACTAGACACTGTATTTGAGTATTCACACACCAAATAAAGACCCGAAAGATAGGACAAGGTAAATAGACATACAGTCACGAAAACACGAACAGGGTATCACAAAACATCACACCAGACTTCAGTCCACACACTAAAGAAACGAAAGCAAGAAGAAAGAGTTTTAACAAAAGTGACAAACCCCAGAAAATACAAAGGTATCTTTAAAATCTTAAATAAGATCAAAACACTTTTTACAGTAACCATTAAACTATCCCTAAAGTAACTTAGACGTCTAACGGAACGTATTATACTAGTAAAATTGTTATAAGTAAGACGGTTAGGTACTTGTGTCACATAGAAAGGTAGACAAACACAATAAAAGTCAAAGAAAGTAGTTATAGAATATCAAGAGACCTGTTTCCAGAAAATGGAGGGAGATTTCATAAAATAAGAAAAAGTACACTACCATTTACTTCAACAATGGAATTAAAGAGAAATACCATCAAACAACAATCATATATCTTTACGTATCTAAAGATCTATATTTAAAACATAGGACGACAAAATGGTCTAAGTAACTACTTGATATCATCAAAGACTACCACAGAAATCCTAAAAGACACATATTATAGTACAGTAGAAATTTGTCACTGTCAAAATGAAAGAAGGAAAGGAGAAACCTAAGGAAACTAAAGAAATAAACAGATCAACGACACCGATCCTGAAGTTATCATACAACTTATTTTCACCACTCTCACCCATAAGAACAGAAGAAGTACTAGAATCCCCTTTACGAAAATCGTAAAGTGACAACTCATACTGAAATCGACACCCGAATAGTATATACCTGAAATAATATAACTCCATACAAGTGAGATATGGGCGGTACAACTCTCAAAAAAAAAAAATTAGTATTCATCTACAACTTTGAACAGTTTTCTAAAAGACATAGATGACTATACTAGTACACTAAAATTAAAAAGTTAATCAATTATACCCAAATAATGTAACTAAACATCTATGACTTTTTAGAAAGGTAGGGACCTTATTTAAGGTGAACTAGTACCACATACTAGACGAATTACATAACCACCAAAGTAAAACGATCATAAAACAACTTGTAAAAACGTAGACACAAGTAGTTCCTATTACCGGACACTAAAAGAAAGAAAGAAAAAATAAAACATCGTAGAAACAGACCACAACAATGGTCCCACTACGACCGGAACATTTTACACAAACCTTCCTAAGGAAAAAGACGTTAAAAAACATTATCAAACTCTTACTATCCACAATTGAGAAGAGATTTACAAACTATTTTAAGTGGACCCTCCGGTAGATCAAGACCTGAAAAGACCCTCAAAATTTTTAGTAACTAAGTCAAATTAATGACTATTAACCGGACAAATATAAAAGATAAAGAAGGACTAAGTTAGAAACCTCAAACATGTAAAGATTCGTACACAGACAAAGAAGATCCAACAGACAAAATAATCGCATATTAACAAACGTTATTAAACGTTGTTAGATACCACCACATTAAAAAAGTAAAGACTAAAATAACTAAACCCGGGAGAAAAAGAACTACTCAGACTGACTTGTAAATAGTTAAAATAAATAGAAAAGTTTCTGTTCAAGAAAAGTGACTAGAATCAACGACAACAAAAAATCAGAAATAAAGTAAATAAAAACGGTACTAGTAATACTAAAGAATGGAAGATGATTGAAAACCAAAACAAAAAGAAAAAGATCAAGGAAATCCACACTCCAATCCAACGAACTCTAAAAGGAACAAAGGCCTCCAGCCGAAGACAACGACATTGATGAGAGGACCTTGACGAAAACGACGTAGGGTATCGAAAACCTAATAACAAGAGAGTAAAAGTAAACACAGGTCTATAAAAATTTAAAGAAAAGACTCAAGAAGTCACTGGTAACCAACAAACAAATCGGAGACACACACACACACACAAAAGAACGTCTAAAAACAACATCAACTAAAGAACAGAGTATCGTAACACCAACCTTTTCTACGAACTATAATAAAGTGAAAAGAATGTAAATAACTTTTATAAAAACACCCAATAATACACCGGAAAGGTAATCTTACAGCCCAATCTACAGCTAATCTTGTAAGATAGGTCATCTTACAAGTACACGTGAACTTTTATTACACATAAGACGACAAAAAACTTACCTTACAAAATATATATTTATATATATATACTTAAAACTGGTTATATATATAATTCAGTTACCAAATTACACAGTAAATTCCGGTCATAAAGAAATAACTAAAAGACAGAACAACTAGACAAGCAACTACATTCACACTACAATTTCAGGGGCTGAGAATGACACAACGACAGTTAAAGAGGGAAATACATACAACTATAAACGAAACCCATTTTTATAAAAATAACCCATGTACATATAAATGTTAACAGCGTCGTAGAAGAACCTAACTAGGGAACTAGTAATACTTACATTACAGGAAATAACAAAGAAGAATGTCAAAAACAAAATTTCAAATAAAACAGACTATATTCATAACGATGAGACTGAAAGAAAACTAAAGGTAAACGTATCTTATGGAATAAGGTTAAGGACGCGAAAGTCAGACACGCACAGAAATCTAGCCTTCACTCAGAAAAAGTCCGTCGTATATACATTGAGAACATAAGTACAGGTAAACCGGTGAGACAAAAAAAGTGACCTCGTAAATCAGGACATTAAATGTTAATTCTATCAATGACTACGTATACATGAATGACGGCAAAACAATTAACAAAACCCTAACGAAAACATCAATTAAAAACTAATGAACAAGAAGAAAACGAAAGAAGGGATACTAAACTACTGACAGAAATGACAATAAAACCTAAGAAAAGAGAAAAAACACACATAGAAATAATATCCAAAAACTAAACACCAATGGTATTCCAAAGACATCGATAGATACAATAAAATTCAATGATTGGAGTATTAGAGATTACATGAAATTGTTGAGATGGAACGATGTAGGGAGGGGGTGTTATTGACAAAACTGTAGTATAAAATGTAGCAAAACAAGACACACAGGGGATTCATGAATGACGTTTATATCCACCAAAATGATAAGAACAGAAAACTGGAAAAATGATTAAAACGTATTCCAACTAAATGATAGAAATGATTTATAAAGGGGAATGGTCCTTCAAACGAGAAAGAGAAAGGGGAGAAGGAGGGAGGAATCTCTTAAGGGAAATTACTTGAGAAAATCGAAAACAAACAGACATTTTGAAAACTAGAGAGGTATTTTTAGACTTCCTTTTGGAATTACCCATCTTATAAAACCAATATCCAAGAAGGGAAAATAGATAAATTTATATAATACGATGAGGGAAGAGGGGACGTCTTAAAAACGACCTTTCAATAGATTATCGGAATACCCTCAAAGGAACATATTTTGAACTAAGAAAAGGGAATGACGAAAATTAAGAAAAAAAAATATAAATTAAAAATGGGAAAGTTAATTTTCCACAGAAACATAACTGGAGTAATCCAACTAGGAGAAACCCTGGTAGAAACGAAGGACCTAGACCTACAGACAAAGGGAAGGGTCCACTCCCTTCAAAAGTTGGTAATACAGAAGTTTATACAAGAGTCAGGGAAAAAAGAGGACACCTTGGGGGTAGTACGTTTATAATCATACGAACTACCACAGGGACTCCAGAGAATTTGGTGGAAGTGAAGAAAAATAAAAAAGAAAAAGACAAGTCGAAATCACCAAAGGTGATGAGAAAGCAAGGTGACTAGACAAGGAGACATAGTAAATTAGATGACAACTAAGGAAGATCACATAAAAAGTAAAGTCAATAACATAAGTAGAGACAAAGCAAGAAGAGATATAAACGATTGAGAAAATTCGTGAACATTGAGGATGAGACAAGTAGGTTAGAAGAGGACTCAATAACCTGGTAGAAATACTAATAATGAAACTTGAGACAACCCGTCTAATCGATAGAGATGAATAAAGAACACAAAAAATTTTTTTAAATACATAAAATTAACTTCCGATGAATGAAATGTTATAACATCACCAAAAACGCTATGTAACTGTACTTAGTAGGCACCCACATGTACACAAGGGGTAAGACTTGAGGGAAGGGTGGAGGAAGGGGTAGGGTAGAGACACCCAGTAGGGTCACGTGGTCGGGACTCGTGGGACAGAGTACGCAGCTGGGACCTGACAGCTAGTAGGATGAGGGTGAGAAGAGTCTACTAGGGTCAGAACACCCCAAAATAGAATAATGAAACAAACCTTGTACTAGGTAACGGTGTAGTAATACGGACTAAACGACGACAACAACAAAAAACCGAACATTACACCATCTAACAAATGTAAAGAATTGGAAAACATCCCATACAGTATGTACAGGGTCGTCATATTAGGAGAGACTAGTGGTCTCAGGATACAAGATCTCCACAGTGAGTAGACCGTACACACCCAGGACACATCACTCGACTGATGGTACCCACTAGTCCATCCGTGCTGACCGAGGACCGGATCAACCAACGGTCCTTACTTCAGACGACCGGTGACCAACTACTTCGACCTAGTACTGTGTCGACCGACACCAAATCTCCCAGGGTCTTATCCACGAACGGGATGACAACCGACTCCCACCAGGACACCGATCTCGGGTGAGTGGACACTTTCACTCCAGTCCCGGGTCCTGCAGGACCCCAACAACGGAAGAGGGACCACCCGTCTCGACCCAGGATCCCAGATACGTGACCATATACCTCAGTCCAGGACCCGGAAGAGTACCTGTCGTGGTACAGGGTACCACCGACACCCGAGTCTTGAAAAATTCTGTTGAGGACGAACGACCAACAACCCCGATACGAGGGTAAGTCGATCAACGAACCGGATTCCGTAACGGGACGACCACGGGTGTGAGACCACCCGTCCTCGTCCCAACCCAGGACTTCGATTATTCGAGTTCCCACGAACAGTCGTGGTCACAAACGTACCATCTTGTCGTGGGGGGGCCGGGGGCTGGGTTTTACCGACGGTGGTGACAGACACATGGGTTCTCTCCACCGAAGGGTGGAGAGACCCTCTGGGAGGTTCTAGTCATCCACCCAGACTGGGTTCAAAGAAAGTTTAATGACGAATATGGGACCCAGGGTCTCGTACACTCTAAAACATTCGTAGGAAATTCTCATCTGGGGGGACCGTGAGAGTTTTTGCTCGGGACGACCGAAAGTCTCGGTTTACAACACCCCCGAACAGAATCACATTCTGGGGGATCCCACCCCTCAGACTATACCTCGAGTCTGGGGAGTGAAACCCCTCTTTGAGACGTTAACATTAATAGGACGACAAAGACTCAGTGGGTGGTCCTTACATATATCTAGACTGATTTGGTACTGAAACGACCAGGATAAGAGAGTGACACCAAGAAAGAAATATAGAAAACAACATCTTCGAAAAAAGACGATCTAAGACCAGGAAGGGTAGTTATCAACGAGACATTTAAAATATCAATATTTAAGACACGCGGGAACTCTCCACCACTCGAACCCTAGAAGGACGAGACGGTAGAACCGGTAAGGGAACCGAATCCTTGAAATTCATCATGTCTGTGGCGGGGGATAGGAGGGGTGGGGATCAGACTGGAGTCTTGATGTCTTAGTCTCTTAGAGGTCTTCATGTCGACTTCATGTCAAAACTTTACAAGACGACAACTAAGAGAACGTTAAATACGTCCATCTATATAAATCTATGGTTACGGGATTTGTATAATTTTAATAAACATTCATTAAAGGGGATCTCTACTTTCCATACAACAAAGTGAGGTACATATAAAATTCAAGTCCTTAATCTTATTTACTTCAGTATAATACTGTAATTGTGTACTATTTATGACTAGATACAACTGTTTATTGTAACTGACTTATTACTGTAAATATCGTGAGATTTTGGAAGGGTGTACCCAAGAAAAAATGTAAGAGTATTGATGAGACGTTCCATTAGTTGGTTCCCTATGAATTACTCAAAGATCACAACAAGTCCTTGTCACGACCCATATGTCCCTTTACTAATAACCAGGGTGTAATGTGTAATCCTATACCTAACACTCACTAATTCAAAGGTCCCAGTCAACTACCTTCTCAGTCCTGGACGTCACTGTCGGACCGAGTCGTGTAGGATCCGAAACGACGGATCTTCGAACGGTCAAGTGGATGGTGACGCCACTAATGAGACCCCTCAGAGGATCTATAGTCACTTTCAAGGTATATAAGTAGAAAGAATGGGAAAACAAGAGAAAGACGGTTAATATATACTTTTTTTTTAAGAAAAAAGAAAAGGTCGGTCGATGGTCTAGTAGAGTAAAAGGAAGATAAGAAAATCTTGTCCACTAGACATTGGCGTTTGAGATCGTAGTCGAAAGAGAGAATCAGAAGTATCAGAGAAAGGAGAGGAGCAGTGAGGTGGGTCTTTTGAGATTAAGTCCAGTGTGTTTAGGGCAAGTGTCAATTAACCTTGTCTGTGAAAGCTTTAGAATGAAAGAAGAATGAGAAGAAAGACTTTCTTGGAAAGAGAGGGTCGGAAGGTGTAGGAGACAGACGTCACGACTGTCAGAAAGAAGTCGCAGAAAAAAGGGAAGGATAAGAAGGTCAACAAAGAGATCAGTAAGGAGTGTGCCCCTGGATTTACCCAGGGGACGAAGGTGAAAGGGTAAGTCAGGGTGAAGTGTGTGTCGAAGTTTATTTATTGAGAGAAGTTGATCAGTAACAAGTTGGGTCTTCCGCTGTACTCGAGAGATCTCGGACACGATAATCTACTTCAGAATGGGGAATTCTAAAAGTCATGGGAGTTCATTAACAACTAAATAAGTTGTTGGTGTACGGAACTTTGGTTGGGTTCGTTTAAAGGGTGAGGACGGTGGAAGGTTCCGTCCTCTGCATCTCTGTACCCGAGTTAGAGACCAACCCTTCTAGGGGACCTCCTCCCGTGCCGTTGGGTGAGGTAACAAGAACGGACCTGTTAGGGCACCCGACTCCTCGGACCACCCGATGCCAGACATCCCAACGTTTCTCAACCTGTGCTGACTCGTTGACTCGTGTGTGGTAGACGAGTAGGGTCTGTACTATGGGTGGAACGTGTCTTCGAGAAAGAATGACGAATGGTCCTGTGTAGTGGGTCGTAGTTTGAGAAGATTTTCTCAAGTCCATTTCGTATCGGAAACAGGAAAAAAGGAAACAAATTTTTAAATAAAAATTAAACTGTTAACGAAATGTTACAACACGAACGAAGACGGCATGTTGTTGTATTTAGTTGGTAGTCATATGTATATAGGGGAGAGAACTTGAGGGGGATAGCGTGGGGGGACCCAACAGTGTCTCGTGACCCATCTCGAGGGACACAATATGTCGTCGAAGGGTGATCGAGAGACACAACGTGTACTGTCACATATATACAGTTACGATGGGAGAGCTAAGTAGCGTGGGAGAAGAAGAGGGTGACACAGGTGTTCAGACAAGACAGACGTAGAGATAAGGACGGGACATTTGTCCAAGTAGTCATGGTAAAAAATTCTAAGGTAGTCGGTCAGTCAAGTCAGTGAGTCAACACACATTGAGAAACGTTGGGGTACGTCGTGTCGTGCGGTCTAGAGGTACAGGTAGTGGTTGAGGACCTCAAATGAGTTTGAGTACAGGTAACTCAGCCACTACGGTAGGTTGGTAGAGTAAGAGACATTAGGGAAAGTGGAGGGTGGAAGTTAGAAAAGGTCGTAGTGCTAGAAAAGATTACCTGGTCAAGAAGCGTAGTCCACCGGTTTGATAACCTCAAAGTCGAAGCCGTAGTCAGGAAGGTTACTTATAAGTCCTGACTAGAGGAAATCCTACCTGACCAACCTAAAGGAACGACAGGTTCCCTGAGAAGTTCTCAGAAGGGGTTGTGGTGTCAAGTTTTCGTAGTCAAGAAACCACGAGTCGAAAGAAATATCAGGTTGACAGTGTAGGTATGTACTGAAGACCTTTTTGATATCGAAACTGATCTACCTGGAAACAACCGTTTCATTACAGACGAAAAATTATTCGACAGATCCAACCAGTATGGAAAAGAAAGTTCCTCGTAATTATCTAACGTATACACTCGTAATTATGTGTCATAAAAAAAAAGAGAAAGATCGAAGTGAGATCCAAGTAGGTGGAGTCAAGTTGACTGAGTTTAAGTAAACGAAAATACCGACTCATTATAAGACAACATACACACATGGTGTTGAAGAAATAGGTAAGTATACAGTTACCTGTGGATCCAACAAAGGTACAGGACAGATAACATTTATCACGACGTTACTTGTAACCCTTATACACAATAAAAGTTAATACCAACAGAGTCCCATACACGAGTCATGACCCTAACCCATCCAGTACACCATCAAAATAACAATCAAAAAAAAAAAAATTTCCTTAGAGGTATGGTAAGAAATATCGCCGACATAGTCATCAGAAAAAGGAAAAAGTAATGTAAGGGTGATTATCACGTTTTCCCAAAAGAAAAGAGGTGTTGGAGAGGTCGTAAATAACAAACATCACAAAAACTACTACTGGTAGGACTAGCTACACTTCACTATGAAGTAACGGCCGGAGAAAAAGACGGTCCTGGTTCTCTCCTAGAAACAGGTGACAGGTATATGGTACTCATATGCTATTCCAATGATCTCCATCTTAGTCTGTTAAAGTAGTGCGAAGGGGTGGGGGAATTTTTTAATTCTGGAGGTCTTCAAAAGTCAGAGTACGATTACGTATGAGGTGGAGGCCATTAAAAGGGTGAATGGTGAACTGAAGAACAGTGACACACTGAGGTCCCCGAAGACGATGTCAAGTACCATACGTCGTCGAAGACGAGGTCACCTTGTTGGCTTGCTTAGAACCCTAGCCCGTACTACTGTTCTCTAATCTTTCTGAGGGGACCCGGGACTGACACCTCTGTAGCCATCGTACCACCTCATTTTCTAACGAAGAGACGGGGAAAGTTAGATGTTGGCATATCGTTAGTGTTCAGTTGTTTACACGGAGACAGTCGTGTTGTCCTACGACCTATTGACGTGTGTAGACATGTATATTTCCAACCACTACCCTTGTCTATCTTCACCTTGACTCACTTGACGTTTCAGTCGCGGAAGTCCGGGACGGGAGACTGGCATCGTCGACTGAGGTGTCGACGTCTCTTGGATCGTCGTCGTCCACTCCACTGACACGGACTCAGATTGGAGGATTAGTGTTGTCGCGGTCTCGGTGTTCACTGAACCGTTGTTACCGTCACCCCGACGGTGACCCGACGGGTGTTAGGTCGGAGGTGGAGGAAGACGTCACCACCCCGGGTACTCGGAACATCGTGGATTCTCCATCTCTACGGACACTCTGGAACCGTTGGTAGGGTGGTCACAGGAGGAAGGGGGTACCGTCATTTTCGATGTTGAGTCTCCTACGACCTATACTTCCTTCTTGGGTGGTACAGTCACTGATGCCACCAACACCGTCTTCGTTCCGTCGTCACTGGGGCCTCCGTATTCTTCGTTATCAACTTCCGTGTCTCCGTGTGGAGAGAGTTTCTCCGCCTCCGACCTTTCACGAGTGAGAACTTTCACCTCACCTCATTTCCTAACTGAAAGAGACGGGAAAGTCAGATGTTGGTATATCGTTGATGTTTAGTTGTTTCCGCGGAGACAGTTGTGTTATCCTACGACTTATTGAGGTGTGTAGACATGTAATTATATACTTCCAACTTACGTTGGTCCCCGTCGAGTAAATTGTCTTTGGTTTTTGAACACGATATCGTGGTGGACGACCTTTTGTCTTCTTTCATGAGAAAAATTTTTTTATATTTAAATAAATAAAATTAACCTCCGATTAATGAAATGTCATAACATAACCAAAAAGGCATGTAGTTGTACTTAGACGGTGCCCACATGTACACAAGGGGTAGGACCTGGGGGAAGGGAGGAGTAGGGTAGGGAGACCCAGTAGGGTCACGTGGTCGGGGCTCGTAGGACATAGTACGTAGCTTGGACCTGACCGCTAAACAAAGTATATACTATAACATGTACAAAGTTACGGTAAGAGGGTTTAGTAGAGTGGGAGAGGGAGAGGGTGTCTCAGGTTTTCTGACAATATATGTAGACACAGAGAAAACGACAGAACGTATGTCCCAATAGCAATGGTAGAAAGATTTAAGGTATATATACGCAATCATATGACATAACAACAAAAAGAAAGACCGAATGAAGTGAGACATATTAACCGAGGTCAAAGTAGGTGGAGTAATCTTGACTAAGTTTACATAAGAAGAATTACCGACTCATTATGAGGTAACACATATACATGGTGTCGAAAGAATAGGTAAGTAGACGACTACCTGTAGATTCAACGAAGGTACAGGACCGATAATATTTGTCACGACGCTACTTGTGACCCCATGTACACAGAGAAAGTTAAGACCAAAGGAACCACACATACGGACACTCTCGACTGACAAAATCCTTCCAGTTGTAATCCCCTTACCTATAGACTCTGTCTCTTCTGCTTCTCCCTTGTCAAATAAATTCCTTTCTTATCGACTATCTTAAAAGATTTGAACCCCCTCCTTGACACATATGTTCAGGAATTTCGATTCTCTTGTGAATTAATAGAGTTACGTTTTTCTGGAAGAGGTTCTGTGTATTATAATTTTACCAGTTTTCATTTTCGCAAAATTTCCGTCGGTCCTTATTTCCTGTCATTGAGTAACCCAATAGTCGTCTAAAGAGTCGTCTTTAGGAGATCCGGTTCTCTTTTACTTTACCGTAAGAGTCTTAAGACTTTCTATCCGAAAGTGGGTTCTTGTGTCTCGTTTCAACCGTAAGTCTACACTCCCTCTTTATGAAAGAGTCTGTTTATTTTCGATACCCTCAAGTAAGTATGATCTGGACGGAATGTTCTCTACAACTTTCTTCGAGAAGATATCAACTAATTGACGGCCCCAGGTTGGGGTCACCTAGGTCCCTTAAGCTTCGTTCCTACCGCAACCGCTCCTTTCTGAATAAATAAATAATTATATTCTAATCTAATCCCTCTTTATCACATCATCCTTTTAATTCACCTCTTTCTTCCGACTTATTGAACCAAATGTACCCTTCGGTCATTTCAAGGTCTGTTCCTCGAACGTGGTAGATACAATCCGGTGGCCACAGGAGAACTTATAGCCCCCCACGGGGCGGAACCCGAGGGGGAGCGCACCTAGAATTTTCGGCCCTGTTCATTCATCTGTACCACTCGGAGGTACGGGGTCTACCCTTAAGTCGGTCTTTAATCTCTCCTCTGGGCCCCCTTTGGTCAGGTCACTGACCGGGACAGGAGACAACAAGTCTTCCGGAAAATATGAAAAACTAATATGTATCTCTAGTTACCCATTGTGTTTCAATACGTCGCAATCGTCGGGTCTGAGAATAGTTTTGGTCCGAAAAGAGAGACGTATGGACCCACATATGTGTTCAGAATCCATTAAATGTATTAGAAGGCCGGTTTTCCCGGTTAATCGTAAAATGTCGGAAAAAAGACTATTCCCAAACAGTTGGTCTTCTGAATAAACACAACTAGAAGGGTTTCAGACCACGGTGAGAGTCTTTCGTGATTTATTTGAATGTAAGAATGTATCGTTTCTATGTCGTTAAATATTGTTCATTTTCCTCATGTCACTAAATGTTGTTTTCTTTTCATTAATTGAGTTTTCAGATTACAACGATTGTAGTTTTGATGATACATAGAAAAAGATGTAGGGTTAATGTAACTAATTGTAGGAGGGTCCACGGATTTTCTATTTCTTATACCTCCAGACCGTCGTTAGTAACTTAGTTGTCACTTTTGGACAGTGGTTATACTAAAAATTGAGAGATCTTTTCCGAGACATAGAAATTCTACGAAAGTTCGAAACACGAAGAGTGCCAACCCCCCGACATTCGTTAAGTGTTCGACATTCTCCAGACCCCTTAGACAATCCGTTGGATCTCTCGATAGTCTCCCCCAAATTGACTTTGTAGGGAAAGTTTACGTCTTCTGATTTCGGGACTAAACTGAAAAAGGTCTCTTATAGTCTTCTCGTCTCATGTTTTCGGTCGTCTAAAAACCAAAACCCCCATGTACGAGTCCTTTAAGGTCTCCCTTGGGGACTTCGGATCAGTGCAGGAACGCAAAACAGTCCGAAGGAAGGAGTACTAGAACAGTACCCACCTTAAGGAGTACGACCGAGGGCCGTTAATTGTTACACAAGTAAAGTCCACATATCGTTTCACTAACTAAATATGTATACATAGATACGAAAAGGTTTAAGAAAAGGGTAAATCCAATAATGTACCATAACTCGTCACAAGGGACACGATATGTCATCTAACAAACCAGTAGATAAAATTTAAATCGTCACACATGTACAGTTTGGGTTTGATGGTAAGACAGGAAGGAAGGGGTAAGAAGGGAAGAGATTCTGACTAAGACGAAACATTTATTCAAGTAAACATAGTAAAAAAATTTTTAAAGTGTATATACGTTATAGTATATAAACAGAAAGAGACAGACTGAATGACGTGAACCACACTATTAGAGGTCCAGGTAGGTACAACGAAGTTTACCGTAATAAAGTAAGAATTACCGACTCATCATAAAGTTGCGTATATACATGGTGCGGTACAAATAGGAAAGTGGACAATTACCTGTAAATTGTAAATCCATCGAAGGTACAGAACGGATAACGTTTGTCACGACGCCACTTGTGTCCCCACGGACATAGGAAGTCAAAATGAAGAGAGTAAGGTTAAACCTAGGGAAAATAAAGAAAAAGAACAAACTAACGTCAAAAATCCCGATAGTGATCATACTTATTTTCACTGCCTCACCTATAGGAACAGATCAAGGACTAGAATCGTCTTCACGAAAATAAAAAGTGACACCTCGCACCACCATCGACGTCTGACTACCGAAAGCATTCAAACTCTATTTAAGGGAGATGTGGGTGAAACAACTCTCAAAAATAACTTTCACCTAAAAATTAAAACACACAGATAACTGTATTTCTGCAAATGAGGAACCTTCTTTTTAATACTACTTGGAGCTATCGTATAACTTTTCGTCTCTGTAATGAAACGGTTGTTTCCAGGTAGATCAGTTCCGATACCAAAAAGGTCACCAGTACATACCTACACTCTCAACCTGTCACTTCTTTCGACTCGTGGCTTCTTGACTACAAAAACTTGACACCACAACCTCTTCTGAGAGCTCTTAGGGAACCTGACGTTCCTCTAGGTTGGTCAGATAGGATTTCCTCTAGTCTGGACTTATGAGTAACCTTCCTGACTACGACTTCGACTTTGAGGTCATGAAACCGGTGGAGTACACTTCTCGACTGAGTGACCTTTTCTGAGACTACGACCCTCCCTAGACCCCGTCCTCCTCTTCCCCTACTGTCTCCTACTCTACCGACCTACCGTAGTGACTGAACTACCGGCACTCAGACTCACTTGAGACCCTCAACCACTACCTGTCCCTCCGGACCGCACGACGCTAAGTACCCCAGCGTTTCTCAGTCAGTACTGACTCACTGACTTGACTTGACTTGACTAACTGTATAATAAAAATAAGGAGCTAAACAACTATGTCGTATCGTACAACTTACTAAACACCTATAACTTAGTAGTAACATAATGACCTCTCCGTCCACATATTAATGACCCCCCGTGAACTAGTACCACATATTAAGAAAATTCCGTAATAATTCAAACAAAACCATTTCAAAACAACTCCAAAAAAAAACGTAGACAAGAAGTCCCTATAACTGAAAATTTAAAGAAAGAGAAAAAAAAAACCGTCACAGAAACAATACCCATAATCCTACTACGACCGGAGTGTTCATTCAAACCCTCACAGAGAAGACCCCAAAAAATCTTTATCAACTCTTCCTATACACAATTGGGTAGAAACTTATAAACCATTTTAAATGGGCACCTTGACAGACCTAGACATGAAAACAAAAACAAAAACCCTCTTAAAATTTTTAATGACTAAGTTAAAGTAATAACCATAAACAAGAAAAGGATAAAAGACACAGAAGAACTAAGTCAGAACACTCTAACATATAAATATCTTTGAATAGGTAAAGAAGATAGAACAGGTAGGATAGTCTCATATCAACAAGTATCGTTAGAGGTTGATAGGAAACATAAAGACACCACAGTCAACATTGAAAAGGAAAAAGACCAAAATAACTAACCCGGAAGAAAAAAAAAGAAAAACAAAAACCACTCAGACTGATTACCAAATAGGTAAAACAAATAGAAAATTTTCTTGGTGGACAAAGTAATTAGAAAAGATGATAAAGTAAATGAAGACGACACTAGAAACAAAAAAAGGAGGACGATTATAACCCAAAACAAGAACAAAAAGATCAGGAAATCTACATTCTAACAAATAAACTCTAAAAAGAACAAAGGATTTCATCCTAAAATAGTGATATTTAAAGGTAGAATCTATACCAAACTCACACAGGGTAACTAAACCTCAGTAACACAAAGGTAAAAGTTAAAAAAGGTCCATATAATATCAAAAGGGAAACTCAAGAAATCACTACACAACCAAAAATCATCGTATAACAAATCGAAATAACACAAATACGAAAACGTACAAAAAAGAATATCAACATAATGTCAAAGTATGGAAAAATCCGTCTATTCTACAAACGATACTAAAGTCCGAATTGTAATAACTCTGAACAATCCATCAATCGTCCAGTAGACACGACCCTTTACAAGGTACCCGTGAACTAATCCTACATATAAGACGACGAAAACCGACCTTACAAGGTATATATAATTCAGGTAGACCAGATTACAAAGTAAATTCCGGTAAGAAAGGAATAATTAAAGACAGACTCACTAGAGAGGTAACTATATTCACCCCACAATTTAACGGGATTATACTAACACTATGACAACTAGAGAGGGAAATACAAACAATTATAAACGTAATACATAAATCTACGAAGACACAACCAACGTATATATGAATGTCAACAAATGGAAGAACAATCTAACTAGATGACTAGTGAAACATTAAGAAAGAAACGGAGAGACTCCGAAACAAAATTACAGATAAAAACAGTTATGTTTATAACGATGGGGTCAAAAGAAAAACAAAGATAAACGTACCTCTGAAATAAATAGGAGAGTGAAAGTCAGATACACAAAGAAATCTACACGTCACTCAGAGACCACCCGTCGTATATATACCCAGAACAAAAGGAATAAGTAAGTCGGTGACGAATAGAAACCTAACCTCGTAAACCAGGTAAATACAAATTCCATTAATAACTATCCATACATGACTGACGGTAAAACAATTCAAAAGATATCAAGAAAAAACGAGGAAAAAAAGGAGAAAAAAGAATAAATCACAATACAAAAAACGTACACATAGAGTATCTAAAAACCAAAGACCAATAGTACTCCATACACACACTAATGGTACTCCCCACACACACACACAAATACATATATATAAAAAAGAAACTATTAGAGAATTCAAGTTTGTATAAGATTGTTACGACGTAAAAATGAGTGAGAACGGTTACAAATTATAAAAAATGTAGTATAAAATGAAGAAAAACAAAACACATAGGGAATTGATAAATAACAACTATATTTACTAACACGATGAAAACAGAAAATTGGAAAGATGAGTCAAATTTCATCAATTAGACAATAAGAATGAGATGTAAACGGAAATGGTTATTCTAAAAAAGGAAAACATTAAAAACTTAAAGATCAACACCAAAAAGGAAAGGCAAATCTCTTCAGATGAATTGTAAAGATCATTTAACCAAATCACCAGTCTTGAGTTGAAAATGAACAGACAATTTGGGAAAAAGAGAGGACGTTTAAACTTAGGATCGGAACACCCCAACTCATAAGAATGGACATCCTAAAAATGAAAGTAGTAAAATTTATATAGGACCGTGAGGACAGCCGGATATTTTGAAATTGACTAATTGGACACCCTCAGGGAACATACATTTGTTAACAAAAAGGGAAACGACTAAATTCTAAGAGTAAGATAGAAAATTAAAGGCCGTAAAATTAATGTCACACAAAACCACACCAAGAGCAACCCAACTAGAACAAACCCTGAGACAAATGACCTGGGTCTACAGATAAAGGATAAGGTCTAATCCCTTAAAAGTCGGGAATAAAGATGATTTAAGAACGGGGAAAGAGAGAGGGGAGAACAAAGGACCTGGGTCTACAGATAAAGGAAAAGGTCTAATCCCTTAAAAGTCAATAATAAAGATGATTTAAGAGACGGGGAAAGAGAGAGGGGAGAAAAACCCTGGGGATAGAAAATTTAAAAACATACGAAGTACAACAGGGTCTGCAAAGAAATTGACAGAAGTAAAATTTTTCAAAAAAAAAAAAAAGGACAAGTCGAGTACATCAAAAAGTGATGAGACAGAAGGTCAAGTGACTTAGTAAGGAGACATAGTAGATTAGATGACACCTAAGTAAGATCACATTAAATTTTTTTTAAAATGAATGATATAAGAAGTCAGACAAACCAAAAAGAAATACAAAAGATTAAGAAACGATTTGAAGAGTGGTACAAGTAGGAAAAAAGAGGACTCAAGTGTCTCGTTGAGATATTAGCAATGGAACTTGAGAACTCGAATAGAAGCGAATCAAAAAACAAGGAAGTAGAGGATTAAAATGGATTGAGAGAGATAAACAGACATAATCTGTCCAACAGATGTAGAGTGCTAGAACCTCGTTGTCGGAACACAGTCTCTGTATTCCCCAAAAACTCCGAGTCTTAGTATGAGAGGAGAACAGTGGTCTCGATATACGAGATCACTTTCACTTCACTTTCACAATCAGAGAGTCAGTACAGACTGACACACTGGGGGTGCACTTGACATCGGGTGGTCCGAGGAGACAGGTACCTTAAAGGGTCCGTTCTTATGACCTCAACCCACGGTAAAGGATGAGGTCCTCTAGAAGGGTTGGGTCCCTAGTTTGAACGCAGAGAACACAAAAATCCAGATCGAACGAAGGAAGAACCAATTGACTGTCCAGAACGACCAATGACCACCCGTCTCGATTCAGTGTCCCACGGACCGATATACCCGACCCACAAGAAACCAAACCACCGCCGGACGGTCCCCCACTCTGACCCAGGGACTCGTCGATAGATGAACTAGAATCCTCAGGGTCCTGACTACTACCGGACGACCACCTACCTATTCGAGGACTGTGATTGTCCGATCTGACCCCTGATGTTTACCACGAACAGTCGTGGTCACAGGAACAACGTCTTACTCGACGGCTTTTACCGACGACGGTCGGGGACACAGGTGTCCCCTTCAGGAGTAACAGAGAACGGAGAGACCCTCCGAAAGGTTCTAGTCCTTCACTACTGAAGGACTACTGAGTCAGAGGAAAGTTTAATGACGGAGACATGACCCAGAATTTCACACATTCTAAAAACGTAAGTGGAAAATAAATAAATATATATAAAATTTATATAAATAAATAAACCGACACAAAGAAGTAACGTCCTAGAAGAAAGCAACACCACGCGTCTGACAGACACCGTACGCCCGAGACCTCGCACGTCCGAGTCACCAACACCGTGTATCCGGGAAATCAACACCGTGTGTCCGAATGAACAAGGTGCCGAACATCCTAGAATCAAGGGGTTGATCCCTAACTTGGACGTAAGTGACGTGATGTTCCATCTGAGAGATGGAAACCTGGTGGTCTCTTAAGAGACGTAAAGAGAAAATTTTCGTCTCACAGACAAAGAATGTCGGAAGATCGATAGAGTATGTGTCAAGGACGATCGAAAGTTTCGGTCACGAACCCCGAGTAGAAGGGTCACATCCTGAGGGTAGGGGGAACGGGGTAGGTCGAACTCTTGGACTATACTTAGAGTCTCGGAAGCGAGAACCCTTCTTGAAGAGAGATAGGAGGACAAACACCAACGGGTGGACTCCCACATGGTACAGAGGTGGGGAGGATGGGTAGAAAAACATAAAAGGATATATTTTATAAAAGTCGATCAGAAGTTCAGTAGGAATATATCAACGAGACATTTATCAACATTAAAACCACACGGAGACCCTCCTCCATTTGAATCCCACAGGCATAAGATGGTAGAACCGACATTGAGAGGGTAGAACCGATGAAGGAGGAGATAATTATAAACGTCATAAAATTGACGTATAATAAAACAAAGTGAACACTTAAACATTTCATAAAATATATACATAGACACTTATTTGATACAAGGGTTCATCTGACACTAATTTACGAGAATAACTCAGAAAACAACGTCAAAGTCTGTCAACTCATGTAACATCACCCACTAAGTGGTATTGAAAGAACTGTGACCGTTGAGCGTAGTGTCATGAAAAAGAGGCATGATAGAGTCCCGAACTTAGACCCCTGTGAGACTCCCAGACAAACGAGCCTGAGAGAGAACTCCAGAGGTGTGACTCTTGACCTCAATATGACTATAATTTTCTCCGTTCTATTCCTTCTTGGTCACAACAACAACAAATCAGTGACTCAGTACAGGCTGACAAACACTGGGGTTCCTGACACCGTACGGTCCGAAGGGACGGGAAGCGATAAGGGTCTCAAACGAGTTTGAGAACAGGAAACTCAGTCACTACGGTAGGGTGATAGAATAGGAGATGACAGGGGAAGAGGAGGACGGGAGTCAGAAAGGGTCTTAGCCACTCTGAAAAGGTCACTCTGACCATCTATTTATGTCGGACACTCCTCTACTCCGGACGTGGTCCCCTTTCTACGGCGACAACCTTCACTCGTCTCACCTCGAACGTCTCTCCACCTTCGGTCGTACTAAACCTACGGATTCCTACGAGTCTCTAACCTGAAGTCAGGGACCTCCACCCCCTAACGGACTATCCTCGTTTTATCTAGGGGTCAAAAGTTTCCCACATAAGGTCCCTCTCCGACCTACGTCCTCTCTTTCAATGGGTTGAAGACGACATGAACCTCCAATTCCCCAACCTGACTTACAGTGTTGTCAGATTAATCTACCATCTAAGATAACCGTTGTTCGGGGGGTGTCAATCTACGAGAGGTTTTTAGTGGAGTAATTGTATTGTTTTCTGTTCCGTGGAGTCAATGAGAGTTGTGAATCCTTTAAGGTTCCCAAAATCCTCGAGATACGGTCATTGTCCCTACTTCTGGTGTATATATGAAGTTAATTTTTTTTTAATAAACTGATATAGTCCAAAATCAACGTCGAACGTTTGACAACCAACACCGTACATCCTAGATCAAGAGACTAGTTCCTAACTTGGGTCCGGGGGACGTAACCCTCGTACCTCAGAATCGATGATATGGTAGTCCCTTCAGGGACCAGAAGAATAATATTCAGTGTTATAGGGTCCTTGTTTTAACTAATTTGTGGTCGTTATACGATCCGTAACACGATCCATGACCCCTATTTGGACACTTACTCTGTCTGTGTCAAAGAAAAGAATCCTTCGAAACTCAGAATTCCTCTCCTGTATAGTAATTTGACTTTTAATGTCCATTAATTTATTTGTAATTCTCACATTCCTCCATCTAAGACGTCTTTACATACTCAGAACTCTGAATCAGAGTCATTCTCCCTCTGCACGTCCTAGTCTTTTCCCGACCTAACCGGGACACTAGAACACCCATCCCCGACTCAACTTCTCGGACGCCAGTCTCCTCCGACTCGGGTCTATCGCCTTCGACCCAAAATTCCAAGATCCATGAAGGAGAGTCTTGGGGGTCCCCTATTAGAAAGACATGACAAACACAATAGAAGACACATTCTTCGCTGGTTAAACACGAAAAGGGTTCAAATTAAAGACGGGTAGTCCGTCTTTTATAGGATGACACGTACACTTGAGATCCTAAGTTCTATTTTACACTAAAGATTATTTTTATGAAATAGATCTTGAATTACCACTTCACTTCAAAGAAGGGGATTATACACATCAGATCCCATTATACTTTAAAAGAGTTCAACTTCGAACTCCAAATCATCTTCCCACCATCCGTCACTCTTGATAGATTACAAACGTGACAATCAAAGTGAGACTATGTAGTCTCAGTGAGTTTCATCATAACTGATTAGATATCTTACCTATGTAAATAAATAAGTGTGTCAAAAGAAGCATGGTCGTTAACTCAGGACAAGTACGGATGAAACTGAAACCTTTCTTTCTTTCCTAAAGGTTCCGTCCATCTGAAGAGCCTATTACTTCCACCACACGAGAGTCACCAACCACACCCCTTCCTTACTCACCGTTTCCCTCTTTGTCGATATATATTTTTCACTGCTTCACTAATTTTTAAAAAAAAGGATTAAAGACTAAACTTTAACCCTATAAACGTCAGTAACTTTAAGTCAACTGAAGAATGTACTACCAAGGAGGAACCGTAACATAGAAGTTAAGACCACAGACGGTCGTCCATCCGTTGTCACGGAAAGTCCCACATGATCACACCGATGGACGGATCACTTGTGCGTAAAGTAAACCAGCATATATATATGGATATATCACGAAGGGACCACCGAGTCTCTCATTTCTTAGACGGACGTTACGATCTCTGGGTCCAAGCTAGGGACCCAACCCTTCTAGGGGACCTCTTCCTTTACCGTTGGGTGAGGTCATAAGAACGGACCTCTTAAGGTACCTTTCTCCTCGGACCGTCCGATGTCAGGTACCCCAACGTTTCTCGACCTGTGCTGATTCACTGATGTGAAATTGAAAAGTATAGATATACACTTGATTCCTACTAAACGATTGGCGTATATATAAACATATGTATAAACGGTGTAACGACTAGTAAAGAATCACTTATAAGGGTCTTTACTCTCTTAATTCAGGGTTCCACCTTGTGTATATATTCAACAAACCTTGTGACGGTCCGACGGGAGGTCTCTCCGACGTGATCAGATGAATGGAGGTCACACTTTCTGTCACAAGGTCGTGCCAAATATCTAACATTTTCTTTTCACTATCTACGACAGTCACTATGACTCTACCCGGAACGTCAACCATCCGACACGAGTCAGAATGGTTTCACAACTATGAATTTAGCACTAGTCACCCTTTAAACCGTCTTCTTACACGAAGCAACGAAGTCAGTACAGGCTGTTTAGAACTTTAGAACGATGTTCCACACCATGTCACCTTTCTAGTAATTTCACCGTAAACTGTAAATTATTTACAATCTAAGGAAAGTCAGGGAGAGATAATGAAAGAGATTTTACCACGGGGAGGGTGGAGATTTGGACACATGTCGAAATTCCTCGAACCCGTTGTGAAGTACTCTCTTTGGACCACTCACAAGAACTGTCCCTTCTCTGTCGTCTGTGAGTACCACGTCTCACTGTTTTTTACTGTGATGAAAACACGGAGAGACGACACATGAAGGACCGTTATACACAAAAATGGGAGTCTCCGTCACTTTCACACTGTTAACGAATCAGTACAGGATGAGGACACTGGGGTACCTGACATCGGACGGTCCGAGAAGACAGGTACCTTAAGAGGTCCGTTCTTAAGATCTCACCCAACGGTAAGGTAAGAGGTCCCCTAGAAGGACTGGGTCCCTAACTTGGGACCCTAGGACGTAACGTTCGTTTATGAAATGGTAGACTCGGTGGTCCCTTCGGCTACTAAAGTCTAGAATAGAGTCCTGGCACAAGTGAGACTCCTCGAAGGTCATTGACTTCGTTTTACGACGACCAGTCACCAGTTCTACAAATCTACAACGAACCATTGACTAGTGAAAACTCAGTACTACTACGTGACACTACGAGTCAGTACGTTTCCGGGTCACCGAGCGGAGTCGGGCGTGACGTGTCTCTCCATCCACGTATTGAGCGGTAGGGAACCTTACTCAGGAGGATCTTGTAAGACCGTATCCCTTAGGTTCGGAAAGAGATTTACGACGAAAAGATCTTTTCAAATGAGTCTCAGTCCTTATAACCTGTTGACGTAAACCTATCGGGTAACTGATTGTGTCTTGTCCACGAATAACCCACTTGTTTTGTATTACTCTCTTATTTGTCCTTTCATAAGTACCCTTTTAACTGTAATGCAAAACGAACTAAAGTACAGACATTATGCATACTCTTTGGAGAAAGTCACGAACTATGTCTCCTCCTGTAGTCATAAGGTTCACAAGACCATTTCATACTTGCCTTAGATACCCTTATCTCTTAAGTCTCAGGAGAGTTTTTATTAAAGATAACCAGGAAGTTCCGGATTAGGGAGTCCACTTTTCATATTTGAAAATAAAGAAGATAGATCACAAAGTCAATATTATTATCATGAGTAACTTATGAAAGGTACATGATATGTGTATGATAGAATAAACCAGAAGTGTCGAACTATTCCGTCCTAGGTAATATTAGTAGGGGTGAAATGTCTATTCCGTTGACTCTGTGTTTCCCATTAAATGGGTCACCATAAACCGATGTTTCACCGTCCCCACCCGGAGTGGGTGGAGACGAGAGTGTGTTCCGGACAAAACACAAGAGTCTTGGTGTAGTACTTCTATTAAGGGGGTTTGCCCTGTAGACCAGTGAAAATCTTTTCTCTCACCTCTCCTTTACTTAAGTAAAGACGAATGGTTAATTTGTAGTGAGTAAATCGTTTCCTTTTTTAATCCTATTTTATAGAACTAGTACCTTTTTAATTTACCGGGAAAGTTTGGTTATAAATTCAGTGTAAATGAGGTCGGACCGAAAGAGGGACATACCCACCATCTGGTTGATTGGAAAGATAAAAAGAGAACCTGTAAAACCGTAAAATATCTGTATGTTTTACGTAAACACTTCACGAGTATTAAATGTCAGAGACGTATCGTGAGGAGGAAAATAAGGGACGATACTATTTGTATTGGTCTATCGTTCAAGTGTCTTCCAATACTCGAAACTTCAGAAACTTTTTAGGCTTTTAATATACTGTTATAACATATACATTAGTGACGACTCTTGTTCGGTTGTAGAAGGGTTTACGGTCTGTGTACCGGGGATATTTAGGAGACGATTCTCGTCTCTCTCCACCAGGACAAATAAATTTGAAGTCTCACCTTACCTGTACCAATCGTAGTGCTATTAACTGTGTTAGTCCTATAAGTTTATCTTAACGACGATGAGTACACATAAATTTACAGTACCAATGTAGTTATCAAGTCTTCTTCTTTTAGAGGTGTGAGTTCCAACCTCATTTATTTTGTCGAAGTGGAAAGTAACTTTGTATACACTTTCCTAATTATTTACAGACTCCTGACATATCAAATTAGAACTCCTCTGTTTGAAAATAGTCACTTTTAAACGTGTGAAAAACTTCGGGAAACTTCAATGTAAACACAAGGGAATTAACCTGGTTTTCAAAGGATCAACTTATGTTCTCCTCGGAGTCTTTAAAGAGAAATACCACGAGACGAGGTTACCGTAGTTATAAATGGATGTCAAAATATATACAGTCCAAAGTTAATACTACTAGATATTTAAATACAGGTCCTCCCTCTGAGGTAACGAGTCGTATCTCAATAGACGAATAACACAATGATCTATGTTAGGACACACCTTAAAACTTGAACTTAAAAGTCAAACGACAGGTGTGAAAACCTTTTTATATGTTAAACACGGGTCTAACAAAATTTGAATTTTCTGAGATCCTCGTATCTATTTACATATGACTTTTCCAGTGGGTTTCGTCAGAACTACCTGTCTACACTGTACAGTTTTCGAGACCCACATAGAGTCAGTCAAGGATGTTTGGTCCCACTCTTGCTAAGTACCCTTGTTCCAATTTTACTTTCTAAGAGACTACACATTATGGTAGTTCACTACCACCACACCGATCTCTAATTCTCGTTATACCTTTTTCTGATAAGTCTTATAACTGTCTCCCGTTTTAGTTTACTACCTTAGGTTTCATGGAGGAACTAGTCAAATCTCCAACTCTTATACAGTGCGATTAAAAAAAAAATTGACATCTACTTTGACTTTCAAACCTTTATACAGTGTTGATGTAGAGTTTTCTCTTTTCTACCGAAAGTCCAAAGTTGATCAATTCCTAATTTCTCACCCTTGTATTTCCGAAATTTTGAAAGGAGATTCCAATCTAAAACTCCGAGACTCAATGCTGACTCAGTAAGATCTGTCGGGTGAAGTTGTAAAAGAACGAAGACTTTCTAGACCGATTAGTGCACGTCGAAAACAAAATAAAGACTCTCTCTCTCATTGAAGTGGGAGTGCAGACTACTTAGTATTTCACTGACAACCCAAGCTCTGTAAGAGAGAAGGACGAACCACTATTCAATCGACTCCGATCATGTATACCGAGTTTATCTACCTAGTGAGGAAGGAAGAAAAAGTACTAAAAACAGCTCCAGTGGTTGTAGTAGAATCTTAATCCCGAGTCTTGAGTCGTAGTAGAAACTGAAAAGGGAAGGGAGAAAGGAGGGACAACGGTTCGCAACAAAGATAGAAACCTTATGAAGAACTTAAATATGAAACAACAATCTAAAACTCCGAGACTCAATGCTGACTCAGTAAGATAGAAACTGAAAAGGGAAGGGAGAAAGGAGGGACAACGGTTCGCAACAAAGATAGAAACCTTATGAAGAACTTAAATATGAAACAACACGTAAAGGTAACTGTAACGGAATTCAATCCACTAATAATGGTGAACGGATATATTAACATTCTCAGACATTAGATTGGGATACAAAAACAAGGAATTAAAAAAAGTCACAGAAGACATACGAGTTAGACCGTTTGACTTCGTGTCATAAACAATTAAGAACGGGTATGACAAAAAACTAAGAAAAACTGAAACGACAACAAGAGAGATGGACTTACTAAAAGTAGGAACAATATATGTATTTAGTATGGTTGGGAAGTTTCGAGTCGAGCGTACAAAAGATAGGACTCAAACAGGACTAATACTTAGAGAAGAGAAAGGGAAGGATAACGTTGAAAGAAAAAGGGAAATATGTCCGTGAATAGTGACGTATTAAACAGTATTATTAAATAAAATACAAAATAAAGAGGATGATTTGAGGTTGTAAGATACATTCTTAGATACAGATTAATTAGAAATATAGAGACCGTGTCTGAATCCTATCAGTCAAGATATGAAAAGTAATACGTTTATTACGTCAAGTCCTTTATCTTATGATTAATGAGTTATCATGTCATATACAGATTTACAACAGTTATTTACCATATAAAAATACAGTCGAAGGACTTACAGTTTGGTATCCGGTCAACGATTTAATGATAATATCACACTGACGATAGTAATCCGTATCTTGGTCACAAAAAAGTGTAATTGTAGATAATTAGTAATTTCCATTAAAATTATTACGTAAAATAAGTTAATTTATGTCATATAGACTTTATAATGGTAAAATCGAACATTATTTATATCTGTAAATGATTTGTCTATAAAATGTAAGAAAAAAAAAGTATGATTCAGAAATTTTAGTACACACACCAAATATATATATATACATGGAGTTAGGTCCGTGAATTAAAAGTGACGTCTATAAACCAGACAATTTAAAGTATTTTAAATGGTGACCTTTTCATCTAAGTGTACGGGTCCAACAAGGTTTATATGAAGTTTCAAAATGTCATTGACTTAACTCCTAGTCAAAAATTAAAATCTAATTATTATGTAAAATTAAGTCGTTAATTTTTTTAACTTCATATCAATTAAATGTATGACACAAAGTCCAGATATCGTTTCACCCGACCTCTATATTTACATGTATATTCACATAAAAAAGGAAACGTCATTGAATTTTTTTATCGGATTTCCTGTTTCATTTAGACTATTTGGTACATTTTCAAAGTAGATTATATTAGTCAATTTTAAAGATCTTTTTTTTAAAAATAAAGACTATAACCCATTTTTAGACTCTTGTACGTTCTCATTATCGTCGTACTAAAATATTAGAAAAACTTCCATAATGATTAAAATCAACAACGATTAATTATGTATTATGTATAACAATCGCAATAAGGATTACTATAATGATTGTCACACTTCTACTCTGATAACTTCATATGGTCACGATAATCTATAACCACAATTCCTAATTCAATATTCCAAAACCCCACGACGACAGACAGAAATGGACTAACATTACTTCACTCAAATATAAGGATCGTGTAATAACCTCTTGGTCTGTGTAGAATCAAAAACCCCTACTTATTTAAGTGTGGTCGAGGATATTCCTCACTTTCCTCCGTATTAATGTGTCTTCGTCTCTGTCTAATCCGTGATGTGTCAGGTACCTTAAGAGGTCCGGTCTTATGACCTCACCCATCGGAAAGGGAAGAGATCCCCTAGCAGAGTTGGGTACCTATCTTGGGTCCAGAGGACGTAACGTCCGTCTAAGAAATGGTCGACTCGCTGTTCTCTTCGGGGTTTTCCGAATATACAGTGTCATAACAAAATTCTTTCTTGACTCACCGATACACATTTCGTGAATCTTTTGACATTCATGACATATCGATAAATCCTCAAACATGGATAGTGACAATAATACCTTACAATGTAAATCCTACCAACGAATTCGTAACATCAGACTCTGGGAATAAAATACCTACTTCTTTCACTCTGGGGTCCTCCCCAGTAGTTCTGGATCCCAAAGTCCGAACCTGTTCACCTCTAATGTCGTTCTGGTTGTGGTACTACCCGTTCACGTCGAAAAATGAGTTCTCCTCGAGTCTAAAGAATCCAAGAAGAGGAGAGGGACGGTGAGAGGTTCTACCGTAGATCCCTTTACCTCCTCAGTAAACGGAGACACTGTCACTGTTCCACTGTCGGAACCTAGGTACGACCACTAGAACTCACTGGAGTCGGACGTCGTCGAACTCCGTCCTAAAGCCAAGGGACCGATGTCCAACTTCAGTCCAGTACTGTCACTTTCGTGACTTAGAATCGGTGTTCTGGAGGTCCTGGTCTCTAGTGACTGTTCCGAGCCCGGGTAGTTGAAACGTCTTTTACTCAAAGATGTTTCTCCGTCTTTCATCACTTTGTTCGTTTCACAAATAATCCTCCTTTCTCAATCATACCTATATGTATGTCCACCCGAGTCTCTTCAGTGCGGGAACGCCATCAAACTAAAGGAATAGACCCGGTAAAGAAGACCCAAAGGAGACCGGTTAGTAGTACGAAACGGTCTGAGACACAGGAATAAACAATATGGAGTCCCAGAAGGGTACACACGGACACGTAGAGAATCGGTTCTACCTCAGATCACTTCTCCGGATTCCTACCCAACTGTAATGAACGATACTCCACTGTGGGGAAGAGAAAACTGGAGGTTCCTCAGAAAGAGTGTATACACCAGTCCTTCCAGAGGAACTGGAACTCTTACTCTTTTTACACCAGAGAATAGACTTGTCACAAGTCGAAAAGGAGGAGAAGTAGAACGTCCTAGACAGGTGTCCTTTGTTTAAGACCAACGAGTCGGACCCCGGGTAGACAGAGGACGGAGTACTCCAGGAGACCTAAGAGAAACACGTTCCTTTAGAGAAGTAGAACTGGATCTGGAACGAGAAGTAGTCGTCGGTCCTCCGTCCTTATGTCCGCATCCACAGACTTCGGTGAAAGGAGGAGGTCACGAGCGGACGATAAGGTAAGAGTGACCTACGTCACAGTACCACCTGTCCCGTGGGTCAGATGGACGTCCTGTGTCTTGTGAGTAGGTATAAAGGGTCCACGGAGACATATAGAGTTGACAGAGAACTTTCGAATCCGGGTTCGATCCTTTTCGGTCCTGAAATCACAGACGGAGGTAGTAAAGAGAGAAGGGAGACCAGAGACCACTCTGCATTAGGGTCTAGAGTAAGAGGAAAAGACCCTTACATAAGTACGGACGAAGGGAACTTTCTGGCTTATGTCTACCACCGAGTCTACAATCTCGCAGACGGACGTTACGTCCTCTGGGCCCAAGTTAGGGACCCAGCCCTCCTAGGAGACCTCTTCCTTTACCGTTGGGTGAGGTCATGAGTACGGACCTTTTAAGGTACCTATCTCTTCGGACCACCCGATGTCAGGTACCCCAGTGTTTCTCAGCCTGTGCTGACTCGCTGAAGTGAAGTGAGTGAGGGAACTTTCTGGCCTATGTCTGCTTTGTAACCGAATGGTTATTCCCTTGAAGACTTTTTGTGGAAGAAATGGATTTCCTACGTATCCTTGTACTCCTACGTGGTCTTCATCGACACAGTATGTGAGTCAGTCGTACACAGGATCCGGACCTCCGACCTCGTGAAAGATGGAGTTCCACTGAGTCGTAAACACGCCTACATAAGTCTTTACCGCCCCCCCCTACATGAAAAACTATAACAAGTAGACCTTAAATATAAAAGGGTTTCTTTTGGAAATTACCCCAGACAAACGGAGGGTATCCCCTATAGAGATCTCCCACCCTATTAGGACGTCGGTGAAGTCTATCGAACCGGAGGGAGGAAGGTAGAACTCGAAAGTGGAGGACGTGGTACAGGGGAACGTCATAAGGTCGAAGTGCCATCCCACGTAAAGGAATGTGAGACGTCATATCGTGTCCCAGTCGTGGAATGCGTCCATTCTTGTGTAAGTAGAACGAAAGGAGTCTCCAGCTCACGGGTTCCGTCGTGAACTCCGAAAGTCCTGAGTTGAGGACGGATTGGGGACGGACCAAAGACTAGGGGGTCCCGGATCATTAATGGAAATGACTACACGACTTTCACTGGTGATTGAGTGAAAACAGGAGGTGTAAGTAATTACGACATCCTACGTACTGAGTGAAGTCGGTAAACCTTACTTTTGGGTCCACCGTCATCTCCCGTCGACAAGAAACTCCACCCTACCTCATCATCTACTTGTCTCCTATATTTTGGATGGTCACTGTAAAAGGAGAACCTGAAAATCGAATACCTCGATATGTGTAGGAGAAATGAGTAGAGAACTCTAAGTCGAAGTTCACCATAGGTCTCCAAGGAGGGACTGCGAGGGTGTGGGTGTCCTTATTCAAGAGGAAAATGGATATAAGGTTTCGTATAAACCTTGTCCCTGTGAAGAGAATCTCAAAGATAATATAACATAGTTTCACTGAATGAGCCTTGAATAAAGAGAAGGTGATCTTTCTAAGAAAGATCCCGTCTCTGGTCCAGAATAAATAGAACCGTAGGGATTACAGAACGTCTCCACAACCAAGTCTTGACCCGGAATCTTTTACCACTGTCTACACACTTTATCTTTATCAAGACTAATCCTCGGCTTAAAGAAACTAGAACTTGAAACTAGGACGTGAAAGGTTTACTGTACGATCCTCATCCTTCACAAGTATGAATGACTACAACGTCCCATCCGATTTTCCCATACCTGTACTTCCCTTCTTGAAAAATTTTCGGTATACCGGTATCACGAAGAAAGAACGACCCACTATCGGACGATTCTTCTTACACCCCGACCTCACTCACAGTTTCCCACAGTCCGATGAGGACACAAAACTTCCACCGTTCTTGGTGATCTTGGGACTTTGGTAGGTCTAGTTTAGGAAAGGTCTAACTGCGGAGGAAAGACCATTTACGGGGGATAATAAATTACCGAATACTACAACTAGATAATTTTTTGTCTCGGGGTTTTATAGAGGACCACTGAATAACACAAGTTTCTTCTGTGATACGAGGGGACTAGAGTTCTCCATGTAACAAGACCCCTCACAAGGAGAGTGACCACGGTTGTCAGATAGGGTCCTAGGTCAAAATAGACACCTCGTAAACCTTTACTTGGAAATCTTACTGAAAATGTTGAGTCCTACGGTCAACAGACCGAACCTATTCCGGTAGCCCAAATCTCGACCCAGTAGATCGAGACCTTGTGTACCAAGTCTTGTGTAAACTTTCCTGTTCACTTTACGATTAGTGGACCAAAACCACTCACCCGAACCTATTATTGTCTGAAAGACCTGGGGTGACAAGACGAAACACAGACTCACTGACGTGACTTTCCCTATAAGTCCTCTCGGGAACTTCTCTGTAGGTTCAACGACCTTCCGCAACCAGGGGTCTTCATGAAAATCGTAGGTCCTTAAATACATAGAATAAAATTTTTAGTATGGGCTCCTTTGGTCTTAACTTTCTCTGTGTACATGGGGTTACAAGTAGCGTCGTGACAAATATTATCGGTCCTGTACCTTTGTTGGATCTACAGGTAGTCGTCTATTTACCTATTCTTTCGACACCATGTATATGTGTTACCTCATAATGAGTCGGCAATTTTTCTTAAGTAAACTTAGTCAAGACTACTCTACCTACTTTGACCTCGGCTAATATGTCTCACTTCATTCGGTCTTTCTTTTTGTGGTTATGTCATATGATTGTGTATATATACCTTAAATCCTTCTACCGTTACTGCTGGGACATACGTTCTGTCCTTTTTTCTGTGTCTACACATATTGCCTGAAAACCTGAGTCTCCCTCTCCCTCTCCCACCCTACTAAACCCTCTTACCGTAAGATTGTACATATGATAGTACATTCTTAACTTAGCGGTCAGATACAGACTGCGTCCTATGTCGTACGAACCCCGACCACGTACCCCTACTGGGTCTCTCTACAATACCCCTCCCTCCACCCTCCCCCCAAGTACAAACCCTTGCGTACATTCTTAATTTCTAAAATTTTAATTTTTTTTTTATTTTATTTTTTAATTTTTTTTTAGTATGGTCGAATTAAAATCATATCAGTACCTAAATATAATAAAAATCAAATAAAATTAAGGACTTTAAAATTATCATCTCTTCCTTAGAGAAGAGAAGGATTTAGACCCAGTAATACTCCCGGATTGAACATCTCTTTACAGAAAGAAGAACGAAAGGGACCGAAGCAAAGACAAGGAAAACACTCAATCAAGTCATTATTGATTTTGAGTTGGTACATAGAGAAGTAGCTCCTACCTTTCAAGGTGTATCCTTTAATGGGATAGTCATTACCCAATCAGCAACTACAACTGGTTACATTCCTTTGGATGAAGGAATGTGTTTTCCAATTGACTGGTTGCCCTTCATTAACCACCCCTCTAACAACCTCCTCCTCAACTCAACATGAGAGTACCACTTGAATCGATTTGTGTGGTACCTTTCATGGTCCGTCATTTACTTTGAGATTCTCCAATCTTTTGAGAGGGAAAAAAACTTTAATTTCTGACACTCCCATACATACTAAAGATTCAAACCACTTGTGTAAAGACTTATCCTTCACTCATCCAAAGTTAGTAACTTTTCTTTTCCTGTACCCCACTCCCCGTCCTTCTAAAAGTCTCGTGAAGAGAGTGGTCGACTTAGAACGGTACCTCGTCGCCAAAAGTTTGCTAAGCAACCTCATATCTTTCTTTTTGATTCTGAACAGAAATAGGAATGACTCGAGTAAGAAATCTTGACAGACAAAGAACACGACAAAATACCACATATCTTTCCTTTACGATGTCTCTTCTCCTCTTTCGTCCACCAACATAGTCCTACCCTTCTTGACCTCTACACCCCTCTCGAGTCTTGAACCTCCAGAGGGTGAGAAGGTTAGACCCTTTACATCGGTAAACCCTTCTAAGACCTCTCCATCGTCCTTCTTGTAACTGGTAACGGATCGTTACTGGTACACTGTTCATGACACAAAACACAATAAATAAGAACAAGATAGTGACGTGTCCGTTAAACGAGTACGTGAATATGAAGTATAAGTAAATAATAAACAAATCACTTATAGAGTAAACTAGATCTGTCTAATTCTTCCAAAATTAAAAGGATTAAAATATTCGTCTCAAATTCCGTCAATTCATAAAAGTGTTGTTACATACCAAATATTGAGTCGTTAAGGGAACAAAACGATACATCCAAACATTTGGATGTCCAGCAGAGAGTTTCTCTAAGAAGTTATCCAAGTTCTACCGAAGAACAGATGTGTATCGTCCACCTAACAAACATCTCAGTTCCATATTAAAAAAGACTAAAAGAAAGGAAAAAAATAACACATACAGACTTAACATTATAATCCGGTCTCTGTGAAGGGACAGTAAGTCCGACTGTGGTTCAAAACCAAACGATGAAGTCAGTCGACTTAGAAGGAAAGATCCGTAATTTTTTGACTCGTTCGTTTCTTTCTCTTATCGAATTTTGAGAACATTACCGAATTAAGGTCCCATAGACAATGGAGAATCAGATAAAGTAACACCACAACAAAATCAACGATTCAACACAGGTTAGAAACACTGGGCACCTGACATTGGATGGTCCGAGGAGACAGGTACCCTAAAGGATCCGTTCTTACGATCTCACCCAACGGTACAGGAGGAGGTCCCCTAGAAGGGTTGGGTTCCTAACTTAGGTATAGAGGACGTAACTGTCCACCTAAGAAATGTTGACTCGATGGTCCCTTCGGGGGACAAAACAACATTGTTCTAAAGCTAGTTATGTTTCACCGACTGTGAGGACAAGGTGTCAGAGAAAGAGTTATCGTCTCGGACGACAAAAAGGGAAAGGACCATCTTTGAAGAGTAGACGTACAGACAACAAAGGGTCGTATACTGGTCCCAGAGTCCTCGTTTTCAGTGTAAAACAAGTAGAAAGACACAAAGTGTTTCACGGATAGTCTCTCTCATAGATGTAAAAAACTTACTTTTTCAGAAACAATTTACGTAAAGAAGGTTGACATCTAAAGTTGGATACCTAGTCGCGTAAGGTGAACTACATATCCACTAATAAGACAAACCACTTCTTAGAAGGACGGTCACGTCCTCTGTATTCTCTGTACCCAGACTAGGGACCCAACCCTTCTAGGGGACCTCCTCCCGTCCCGTTAGATGAGGTAATAAGAACGGACCTTTTAAGGTACCTGTCTCCTCGGACCACCCGATATCAGGTACCCCAACGTCTCTCAGTCTGTGTTGACTCGGGTGTACGTTGGACAAATGAGTGTTGTCATTAAAAAGTCGAACGTCGACAGAACCATCATTTCGATCTGTATAAGTATCCAAGGTTCTTTATGTCACGATAAGAAAAGTCTTTTTGACCTAAATCTTAGAATTCATATTTCTTAAGGTAGAGAAAGAATACTACTTTACACACACTTCAACCTCTTGGTTGATTCTCTCACCTATTTACTCCTTTCTTTTTGAAAAGGGAGTTCACGAGTCCGTAAATTAGTTTTAAGAAAATTGTATTAAGTGACCAGTGTATTAAGTATTAAAGTAACCAGGAGTAACAACACTCCTGGTTAGTCCCGTTAGTAACTCTTTCAAGAAACCTTTGAGATCTAATGTCTGTACTTCCAGTAAACATTTTTCATTCCAAAATTTCGTTTTATTCCGGAAGTTTTTTGTGTTGAAACTACATACACATATAGTTACATATACGACTGGTCAATTATAATTTCTATTTTGACACAAGTCCATTATAATAGATTCCCCTTATTGTATTGTATATGGTAAAACTATTAAAATTCATATAACAAGTCACTGTAATTACCGTAATTTTTAAGACATATTAGTAGTGATAGAGGTCTTATAAAAGTAGTAGGGTTAGAGATATGTGGCATTTGTTATTGAGGGGTAAGAAAGGAAGGGGGTCGGGGACCACTGGAGAAAAAAATTTTTTGAATAAAATCCATGTAGTATATTCACTTTAGTATATTATAAACGGGAAAACAAAGACCTAATAACGTAAATCACACATAAAAGTTCCAAATAGGTACAACATACTACATAGTCTTAAAGTAAGGAAAATTTCTTACTTACTATAAGGTAACATATAAATATGGTGTAAAATGAGTAGAGAAATAGGTAACTGTCTGTAAACCCAACAAAGATAGAAAACCGATAACACTTATTACGACGATACTTGTAACCACATGTTCATAGACAAACTCAGGGACAGAACTTAAGAAAACCAATATACATGGATCTTCTCCTTTTTTTGTCTTGTAAATTTGGGAATAAAAACGGACAATGAAACTCGTGTCTACGTGAAAAAAAACCAATAGGTCTCTTTCACATCTTTCACCACTGGATTTCTCACCCGTGGACGGAATAAGTGGAAGTCGCACGAGATCCGGAGATAGGAAAGAGGAACGACGGAGGAGGAGGAGGAAGGGAATTAAACTACGAAGTTCTACGTCGATTTCTCCTAAGACTTTAGACTGAGAGTAGTGATGACCAGACACCACTTCAGATAAATTTAATCCAGACGGTTGACCATGATGAAACCCCTGACTATTTCACCCAACTCTCTTTAATTCAATTCCCGTGTTATATTCCCCTTCAAATTATCTTTACCTTTCACAGGACATCTCGTCGCCAGGCGTTGGAAAAAACCATGGTCCCTGACCAACGTGACTTCTGTAAAAAAAAGACCCCCGACCCACTATCTACCAAATGCACCATTTTCATTCACTACCCCCACGACGTCTACTTCGAAGTGGACGAGTGGGTGGCGAGTGAGAGGACGAACCCCTGGGGACTATATCTCTTGATACGAACTGTCTCAAGTCGAAATTAAGTCAATACTTATTTAATGACAGACGACTCGTGACAATTTTATGTAGCCTCCTCCTCTACTCTCGATTACAAGATCTCCCCCTACGTCTGTATAAATGATTCGTCGTTTCTTGATATACAATAATGATAGATAAAAAATCAGTTGTAAGTAATTCGTGGATGATATGTACCAAGATCCGGAACCCATATGTAGTCACTTGTTCTGTTTCAGGGACGAGAGGACTTCGACTGGAAGACCTCCTTCTTTCACCTGTTCTGTTCTTTTATGTGTCATAAAACGTACACCTCTTTTTATTTCCTTCTATTCCCTATCCTTGACTACCCCACACACACGACAAAATCCATCCAACTGGTCTCGTCCGGAGAACCTCACCCACTGAAATTGATGTCGAGATTTACTTTACTTCTTTCAGTTCCCCTCTACACCCACTACTCTCGGACCGTCTCCTTATCACCGTTAAAGACATTCGAATATAAGGTTTCTACCTATGTCTTAAAACCCTGAATTTAACTACCCTGTGTATTTAAACCACGAGACACTAAAATTCCTGTATTAGGAATTATCTTATAACTCTTAGGAATTTTCTTATAAGTTATCGTTCCATGAACGTAAAAATTTACTTACAAAGTTTCATTCATTAATCACGATCTTTAGAAAGAGAGAGAGAGAAAGAGACTGTGTGTGTGTGTGTGTTCGTACGTAATACTCTCGACAAGTACCCCATTTGTGTGTGTGTGTGTGTGTGTACGTAATCCTCTCGAAGACACGTACCCCATCAACAAGTACCAGAACCACATCCGCACCTTCGGGAAGATATGAAAGAGGAGGGTAATTGTAAGGAGTAAGACAGTCACAATAACCAATCCCTTTTTATAACATTGAATTAGTCAAGTCTGATCCATCTTATCCTTATTGATCTCACAAAATCTGGTCAAATCTAGAGAATCTTCGTAAATTGTTTTTATACGAATCATTCGGTTTCTTTCTATAGAGATCAGAACTTTAATGTCTTTCCTACTGTTTTTACAATCTTTGAAAACCCGTTCACCTTTTTTTTAGTGTTGTACATCGAGAAATTGCAGCTGAGAGGAAATGTCATATTTTGGCACACACACACACACACACACACACACACACACACACAAATACACATGCACATACTCCCCCGAACGTTTTGTTTTTCGTGTTAAGAATATCAGGATGGAATTCGTCACATATGCGACCCTCCCTTCTATCGTCTGTACTATCCCCTTCCCGACCACCTATCATGGTTTGGATTTGGATCAGAGACCGTGACGGACACTCCCTCCCTGGTCTCTACGATCCTTCTGTCTTTTCCGACCTTCACTTCTCCCTCCTACACTAGACCAGGAAATTCCTGTCCAACCCTTTCCAGAGGGGTTTCCTCTCCTACCGGACTCGTTTCTATGGTTCAATCCTAACACGTCAACTACAAATCTATGTCCTTTCCCCAAGGGTACCGGATCCCGTCTCCGAGAGACCGAACCTCTACTATCCTTATTGACCTTTTTACTTATCCTTCGGTTTTTCTTTTTTTCTCGAGACACGAAAGGAAGAAAACATTCAACGAAAAGCTGAATAATTAAATAAACGAATACCCCCTTTTAGTAGTGAACGAGGGGCTAGACACACAACGATCACCCCTGTTGGCATCTAGAGTTCTATAAGGTACATTTTTTTTTTTAGTGACAAAAGATTCTTTATGTAAAAGTAACCAACCGTATGTTCGACTGACTTTTAAATTCATCATACTTTCCCATTCTTGGTCACTTTGTAAAGAGGGTCCCGGTTGGTCCAGAATAATAATTATATGATGACCATTAATAATAATATCATAATTATTATATTATTTATAAGTCAAATCAGCGAGTCAGCACAGGCTGAGAAACGCTGGGGTACTTAGCGTCGTGCGGTCCGGAGGGACAGGTAGTGGTTGAGGCCTTCAAGTGAGTCTGAGTGCTGGTAACTCAGGCACCACGGTAGGTCGGTAGAGTAGGACCCAGCAGGGGAAGAGGAGGACGGGGGTTAGGGAGGGTCGTAGTCTCAGAAAAGGTTACTCAGTTGAGAACCGTACTCCATCGGTCTTATGACCTCAAAGTCGAAATCGTAGTAAGGAAGGTTTCTTTAGGGTCCCGACTAGAGGAAGTCTTACCTGACCAACCTAGAGGAACGTCAGGTTCCCTGAGAGTTCTCAGAAGAGGTTGTGGTGTCAAGTTTTCGTAGTTAAGAAGTCACGAGTCGGAAGAAGTGTCAGGTTGAGAGTGTAGGTATGTATTGGTGTCCTTTTTGGTATTGGAACTGATCTTCCTGGAATCAGCCGTTTCATTACAGAGACGAAAACTTATATGATACATCTAACCAGTATTGAAAAGAAGGTTCCTCATTCACAGAAAATTAAAGTACCGACGTCAGTGGTAGACGTCACTAAAACCTCGGGTTTTTTATTTCAGACTGTACCAAAGGTGACAAAGGGGTAGATAAAGGGTACTTCACTACCCTGACCTACGGTACTAGAAGCAAAAGACTTACAACTCGAAATTCGGTTGAAAATGTGAGAGGTGAAAGTGAAAGTAGTTCTCCGAAAAATCAAGGAGAAGTGAAAGACGGTAGTCCCACCACAGTAGACGTATAGACTCCAATAACTATAAAGAGGACCGTTAGAACTAAGGTCGAACACAAAGAAGGTCAGGTCGTAAAGAGTACTACATGAGACGTATCTTCAATTTATTCGTCCCACTGTTATATGTCGGAACTGCATGAGGAAAAGGATAAACCTTGGTCAGACAACAAGGTACAGGTCAAGATTGAAAACGAAGGACTGGAAGTATGTCTAAAGAGTTCTCCGTCCAGTCCACCAGACCATAAGGGTAGAGAAAGTCTCAAAAGGTGTCAAAGAACACTAGGTGTGTCAGTTTCCAAAACCGTATCAGTTATTTCGTCTTTATCTACGAAAAGACCTTGAGAGAACGAAAAAGGTACTAGGTCACCTCCAACCGTTAAACTAGAGACCAAGGAGACGGAAAAGATTTTGGTCGAACTTGTAGTCCTTCAAGTGCCAAGTGTATAACGATTTCGGACCGAAACTCTTAAAACTCGTAATAAAATGATCGTACACTCTACTCACGTTAACACGCCATCAAACTCGCAAGAAACCGTAACGGAAAGAAACCCTAACCTTACTTTTGACGGGAAAAGGTCAGGACGCCGGTGACGACTCAAAAGGTTTAAACGACCGTATAACTCACGTCGTGAATGTGTCGTAGTAGAAAGTCCTAAACTTTATCGAGTTGACCTTAAGGTAGTGGAGGCGATCGAAACAAGCATCACTACGAAAGATTCCGGGTGAACTGAAGTGTAAGGTCCTACAGACCGAGATCTACTCACTAGTGTGGTACTACTAGTAGACCCAGAACTTCTAGAAAAAACATGTCAAGAAGACACATAACAACGGTGGAGAAGAATTATAGAAGACGAAGACAATCCAGGTATGGTAAAGACAGGAAATAGCTCGGGTAGAAACGTACTTTACAAGGGAACCATAGAGATTAAAAGAACTTCTCTAGAGATCAGAAAGGGTAAGACAAGAAAAGGAGATAAAGAGACGTGACTAGCGACTTCTTCGGAAAGAATAGAGAGGAACGATAAGAGACCTTGAGACGTAAGTCTACGAACATAGAAAGGAAAAGAGGAACCGAAAAGTGAAGAGAAGAAAAGTGTCGATAAACATTCCGGAGGGGTCTGTCGGTAAAACGAAAAAAACGTAAAGAAAAGGTACCCTTACCAGAACGAGGGACAGAGGACATGTTACAGTACTTGGAGTAAGGTATCAAGTAGTCCGTGAGATAGATAGTCTAGATCCGGGAATTTAGATAAAGAGTGAAGGTGACATATTAGTATTCCCTAAACTAAATCCAGTATGGACTTACCAGATCGCCAAAAGGGATGAAAGAAGTTAAAGTCAGACTTAAACCATTATTCCTCAAGAACTAGACTCGGTGTCAGTCGAGGACCAGAACAAAAACAACTGACCTATCTCGAAGAGGTAGAAACCGACGTTTCTTATGTTAGTTGGACTAAAGTCACAACTGGTAGACCACTACAGGTACACATCTCAGAACAGAACACAACAACCTTCTCCCACAAACGATACTGGTCACGTAAAAGAACCGTTTTGAGAATAATCAGAAACAGGACGAAGTAAGGCGTAAGGTCCCGGTTTAAACGGACAATGAGGTCCACAAAGAACTGAAGGATGACGTAAGGTCGGAGGATATTACTTTTCCTGTAGAAAAAACCCACAATCAAGATTTTCCAGAACATCCAGAATTATTTTGGCAAGTTGAAGTCGAAGAAGTCGTAATGACCAACCCCGTATCTGATCCTATTGACACTATAACTTACCAAACAGAACCTCTGCTTGTCTCTAGTAAGACAGTAAAAACTCTAACGTAGGTTCATGACGCAAAGTCTGAGAAAACAACTGGCACTACCGATGAGGTAAAGAAAACTCCCTAAGGACGGGCATCATCATCTATATTACCAGTAGACTCAATTTAAGTGGGTAAGGTCACGTAAAATCAAGAGACTAAGGATCTTACAGTTGCAAGTGGGAACGGTAGAGAACAAACTGGTCAAGGTTAAACGGAACTAAGTACCTGGGATGTAAGGTCCAAGGATACGTTATAATGAGAAATGTAGTAACCTGGAACGAAAATAGTGGTCAGTGTACGTGTCGACCCATAACAAAAACGTAACTGAGGTAGGGAAGTAAGAAAGACCTCAATAAAGAGGTGACTAGAGGTCATCGTATAACCCGTGGATTACTGGACCCCTCAAGGAGAAAGTCATAGGATAGTAAAACGGAAAAGTATGACAAGTACCCCAAGACTTCCGTTCTTATGACTTCACCAAACGGTAAGGGAAGAGGTCACCTGGTGTAAGACAGTCTGGAGAGGTGATACTGGGTGGACAGAACCCAACGGGGCGTCCGTACCGAACCAAAGTAACTCAATCTGTTCCGACACCAGGATCACACTAATCTAACTGATCAAAAGACACTCATACCAAAGTCACACAGACGGGAGACTACGGGAGAACGTTGTGGATGGTGGAATGAACCCAAAGAGAATGGAACCCGCACCCCATAGAGAAGTACCGACGAGGTCGTTTCGTGTCGGCGACGAGGAATGGAACCTGATCCCCATAGAGGAATGGTGGCGGGAAGGACTGGAAGTTGTACCCTATCGTGGAGATCCGGGAGGACGCGGGAGCGTCGGTGACGAGGAGCCCAACAAGGAGGGTCGACGGCGGGGACTGGAGCCCACACCCCACCGAGGAGGGTCGACGGCAGAGACCGGAGGTCGTGTCCCACCGAGAAGGACCGGCGACGGGGACCGGAGTCCGTACCCCATATATATTATTTATAATAATTATATAATCATTGATAGAAGTGACCATCAATAATAAAGAAGAACGAGTCGAAAGAACGATAGTAGGTAAGTCAGTTGTTAATAAATAACTTACGGATAGTACCTGTAACCACTATGTTGTCACTTTTTCTCAGGGACGAGAGTTCTTTGAATATAAAATCAACCTTCTTTCTCGTCCGTCGTTCGTATAAATTTTATAAAAATGATTTACCCTAATAGGATTTGTATAAGAAAACGTTGGACAAGAAAAGTGTACTGTCATGTAGAACCTGTAGAAAGGGACAGTCAGACTTTTCCAGACGAAAAAAACAACTATTGTTGATTATTAATAACTCGTAGATGATACGAGGTTCGTGACAGAATAAGTGTTGTTAGGAGATAACATTTATGATATTAATAGTGAAAAAAATACCTCCTCTTCGACTCCGGGTCTCTCCAACCCCTTGAAAGAGTCTCAGCGGACCGGTCAGTGATTACCTCGGTCTAGACTTGGGTCTGGTAGACTAAGAAGTGAGGTCAAACTGGGGGAGGACTACCGACATATCATGAGGAAACATACTTACATTTTCAACCGAATTTCGAGTTGTAAGTCCTTTGATTCTAGTACCGTAGGCCAGGGTAGTGAAGTACCCTTTATCTACCCCTTTGTCACCTGTGTCACCGAGTGAAATAAAAAGACCCGAGGTTTTAGTGAAGTCTACCACTGACATCGGTACTTTAATTTTCTGTGAATGAGGAACCTTTTTTTCAATACTGGTTGGATCTTTCGTATAATTTTTCGTCTCTGCAATGAAACGGTTGTTTCAAGGCAGATCAGTTCCGATACCAAAAAGGACACCAGTACATACCTACACTCTCAACCCGATATTTCTTTCGACTCGTGGCTTCTTAACTACGAAAACTTGACACCACAACCTCCTGAGAACTCTCAGGGAACCTGACGTTCCTCCAGGTTGTTCAGGTAGGATTTCCTCTAGTCAGGACCCACAAGTAACATTCCTGACTACAACTTCGACTTTGAGGTTATAAAACCTGTGGACTACGTTTTTCGACTGAGTAAACTTTTCTGGGACTATGACCCTTTCTAACTTCCGTCCTCCTCTTCCCCTGTTGTCTCCTACTCTGCCAACCTACCGTAGTGGCTGAACTACCTCTACCCAAACCCACCTGAGACCCTCAACCACTACCTGTCCCTCCGGACCGTACGACACTAAGTACCCCAACGTTTCTCAGTCTGTGCTGACTTCCTGACTTGACTTGACTTGGAGTCGAATGAATCCGTCAGAGGATATGCATTCGGTAAAAATCTAAAAAATGATAGTGTCGTGACATTGTAAAATTATCATACAAACGTGTATAAACACCAGTAGAACATTTCATTTAAGGACTCTCCATTTGTATGTGTAAAGATATAAACTGGCCGTAATTAAAGGGAAATTTTATAAAATAGTCAAAGATAGGGGTAATTGTTACTTCCTCTTCCACATCTAAAGGAATTTATAGGAAGTTGTTTCCATTGATGGTGTCAACATTATCAATAGTTATACTGTCCGTTTCCATATCTCCAATATGAATTTAAAAAAAAGTTAAGTTTTCAAAAAGTAATATTTATAAAGTTTCTTTACTAACGAAGAAATATATCTGACAAGAACCAGGAAAAAGAATACGTTCCTTCCCTCGATAGTGAGAACTAAGTTCTTTAAGTCAAGTCGACGAGTCAGTACAAGTCGAGATACTGGGGTACCTGACGTCGGACGGTCCGGAGGGATAAGTGGTGGTTGAGGGGCTCGAACGAGTTTGAGTACAGGTAGCTCAGCCACTACGGTAGGTTGGTAGAGTAGGAGACAGTAGGGGAAGAGGACGGAAGTCAGAAAGGGTCATAGTCCCAGAAAAGTTTACTCAGTCGAAAAACGTAGTCCACCGTTTCATAACCTCAAAGTCGAAATCGTAGTCAGGAAGGTCACTTATAAATCCTGACTAAAGGAAATCCTACCTGACCAAAATGGAGGAACTTCAGGTTGTCTGAGAGCTCTCAGAAGAGGGTGTGGCGTTAAGTTTTCGTAGTTAAGAAACCGTAAGTCGAAAGAAAAAAAATTTATATTTAAATAAATAAAATTAACCTCCAATTAATGAAATAACATAACGGTATGTAGTTGTAGAGTGTAGGTATGTACTGATGACCTTTTTGGCATCGAAACTGATTTACCTGGAAACAACCGTTTCATTACAGAGACGAAAATTACACGACAGATCCAACCAGTATCGAAAAGGTTCCTCGTTCACAGAAAATTAAAGTACCGACGTCAGTGGTAGACGTCACTAAGACCTCGGGTTCTTTTATTTTCAGACAATGACAAAGGTAACAAAGGGGTAGATAAACGGTACTTCACGAGTCTGGTCTACGGTTCTAGAAGTAAAAACCTTATAACACAAACTTCGGTCGAAAAAGTGAGAGGAGAAAGTGAAAATAGTCCTCAGAGAAGTCAAGGAGAAACGAGAGACGGTCTTTCCACCACAGTAGACGTATAGACTCCAACAACTATAAAGAGGACCGTTAGAACTAAGGTCGAACACGAAGAAGGTCAAACTGTAAAGCGCACTACATGAGTCACATATCAAATTTGTTCGTCCCACTGTTATATGTCCGAACTACATGAGGAAAGGACTAAACCTTGGTCAGACAACAAGGTATGTGTCAAGAGTGACAACGAAGAACTGGACGTATGTCTAAAGAGTCCTCCGTCCAGTCCACCTGACTATAAGGGTGGAGAAATTCTTAAAAGGTGTCAAATAACACTAGGTGTGTCAGTTTCCGAAACCGTATCAGTTATTTCGTATACAAAAAGACCTTGAGAGAACGAAAAAGTTACTAGGTCACCTACAACCGTTAAACTAGAGACCAAGAAAATTTTTAGGTCGAACTTGTAGACCTTTAAGAACCAAGTACATGACAACCTCGGACCGTACCTCTTAAAACTCATAATGAAACGATTACACACTCTACTCACGTTAACACACCACAAACTTGTAAGAAACCGTAACGGAAAGAAATCCTAACCTTACTTTTGACTGAAAAAGGTTAGGACACCGGTGACAACTCAACAGGTTTAAAAGAACGTATAACTCACGTCGTGAAAGTATTGTAGTAGAAAATCCTAAACTTTATGGAGTTGACCTTAAGGTAGTGGAGGTGATACAAGCATCACTACGAAGGATTCCGGATAAACTGAAGTCTGCGGTCCTACAGACCGAGATCCACTCACTAGTGTGGTAACACCAATAGGTCCAGTAATTCTAGAAAAAAACATATCAAGAAGACACATAAGAACTGTGGAGAAGAATTATAGAAGACGAAGACAATCCAGGTATGACAAAGACAGGAACTAACGTGTGTAGAAACGTACTTTACAAGGGAACGATAGAGATTAAAAGAACTGCTCTAGAGATCAGAAAGGGTAAGACAATAAAAGGAGATAAAGAAACGTGACTAGTGACTCCTTAAGAAAGAAAAGAGAGGAACGATAAGAAACCTTGATACGTAAATTTACTCATATAGAAAGGAAAGAGGAAACGGAAAATGAAGAGAAGAAAAGAGTCGATAACATTCCGGAGGATATCTGTCGGTAAAACGGAAAAACGTAAAGAAAAAGAACCCCTACCAGAACTAGTAAAGGAGGACATGTCACAGTACTTGGAAACAGGTATCAAGAAGTACGTAAGTACGTGTAGAGTAACGAACTTAGATAAACAGTGAAGGTGACATATTAACATTCCCTAAACTAAATCCAGTATGGATTTACAAGATCACCAAAGGGGACTAAAGAAGTTAAATTCAGACTTAAACCGTTATTCCTCGAGTACTAAACTCGGTGTTAGTCGAGGACCAGAATAAAAACGACTGACATATCTCGAAGAGGTAGAAGCTGACGTTTCTTATATTAGTTGGAATAAAGCCACAACTGGTAGACCACTACAGGTACACATCTCAGAAGAGAACACAACAACCTTCTCCCACAAACGATACTGTTCTCGTAAGAGAACCGTTTTGAGATAATCGGAACGGGACAAACTAAAACATGAGGTTCCGGTTTGAACGGACAATGAGCTCCATACAGACCTGAAGGATGAAAACGTAAGGTCAGGGGACACTACTTTTCCTGTAGAAAAACCTCACAATCAAGATCTTCAAGAACATCCAGAAGTATCTTGGTAAGTTGAAGTCAAAGAAGTCTGAATCACCAACCCGATATCTGAACCTAATGACACTATAACTTACCAAACGGAACCTTTACTTGTCTCTAGGAAGACAGTAAAAACTCTGACGTGGATTCACAACGTAAAACCTGAGAAAACAACTGATACTACCGATGAGATAAAGAAGATACCCTAAGGACGGGTGTCATCATCTATATTACCAGTAGACTCAATTTAAGCGGGTATAGTCAGGAAAATCAAGTGACTAAGGATTTTACAGCTACAAGTGAGAACGGTAGAGAATAAACTCGTGAAGGTTGAATGGAACTAAGTACTTGGATTGTAAGGTCCAAGGATACTTCACAACAAGAAATGTCGTAACCTGAAGTGAAAGTATCGACCCACAACAAAAACGAAAACGGAGTAGAGAAGTAAGAAAGACCTCAACAAAGAAGTCATCGTAAAACCCATGGATGACTGGACCCTTCAAGTATAAAGGCACAATATAGAAAAACAGAAAAGTATGACAAGTACCCCAAGAGTTCCGTTCTATAACTTCACCACACGGTAAGGGAAGAGGTCACCTGGTGCAAAACAGTCTTGACAGGTGGTACTGGACACGTAGAACCCAACGGGATATACCGTACCGAGAATCAAAGTAACTCAATCTGTTAAGACACCAGGTACACTAGCCAAACCAATCAAAAGAGACTAATACAAAAAATAAGACAAAGGTAACTAAGTTCTTTAGAGAGGAAAGAAACACTGATACCCCGGAGTCGTACCTTTCCGGGAGGGAAGAGAGACTAGACCGAAAGTCACCTTTCAACTCCCGAGTCACAGAACAACAAACTCTTCTCTCAACTGTGTCCCCTAGTTGAACGAGACCAATCTCTCTATACTAATTTTGTATAAACCAAAGTCAGGAATTGACGTTTAGACTACGTTGAGGACCTTTGGGGTATTGACCGAAATCTATATAACTTTTCATCGGGATTAGGAAAGTTTTATCTGTACCTGGTTTTATAAAACAAAAATAGATTAGGGTACAATTTTTGGTCTTGTGAGAATTCTTTTTTTTTTCGTGTTGGTGGTCTTGGGACAGATTCACTAAGATTTGATTCTTCAAATTTAGACAAAGGTACACGTAAAAAAGAAGTCGTAGGAATCCCAATTACCAAACGAAGGAGACTCGACTTTAATTCCTACAACCCCTTTTTTTCTTCAGGAGTGAGACGTACAATGTACAACGAACTTACACGAATCGAAAGTACGTATTCTCTCAACTTCAGGGGAAGATTACTAAAAAATTTTTTTTTAACTGTAACGATTAAGGAAGTTGAGACCGTTTTTGTCCATCGTTGAGGTTTCTATAAATGAATAGAAGGAGTCAGCTCCCAACTATTTTCAAACTATTAAGCTTCGGTACCACTGGGGAAAGGAATAGACGAAGACAAGAAGACTTGAGAACTAAGGATGTCTTTTTCGGTAGGACCCCTTCGGTCGGAGGTCCCTCGAGGGAAAACAAAAAGGTTCTAATTGGTCAAGACGGGACCATCATCGTTGTCCGTTGAGAAGGTCCTCTTTGTGAAGACCCGAAAACCATACAAAGGTTCCTGACAAAAAACGAGGGAGACAAGAAGTGACCATCACTTCGACGAAGGGACGTTGAGGAAGGAGGAAAAGACTACTCTACGATGAAGACTAGATGGAGCTCGTCGAAGGCCATCACCATTCGCCGGTTCTCACAAAAAGGCCCTCAACTAGAGTCTAAAAGTTCTTACAGGGGATCTCTGGGTCAAACAAAAGATACATTAATGATCTCGAAAGTCTTATCGGACCGAAAAGAGTAACAAGAGTGACGATACCAGTGCCTTACCCATGGACAAACTAGAACGACGCGACGACCCGTTAGAGGGGAAACACTTCTCTCCGAATCCAGTTCCGACTCCACTCAGACCCCTCGTGACTTTCCAACGACCCTGGTTCTCCCTCAATCGAGACGGAGCAAACCACGAAAAACAAAGAGAAAAGGCCAATGACAAAACAAAAATAAAAGACACACAACTTCAAATCGTTTGTCAGAAATAATAAGAGGAGAGTAATTGTTTATTAAAACCCCCCTTCAATCAACCTAAAGCTTTTAGCCTGCAAAAGAAAAAAAGGAAACTTCAAGTTTACAACTAAGACAATCGTAGTAGATAATGTACCGATCACCTCTTTGTAGTCACGTCGTAAAAAAGAACCAAAGACCTATGAACAGTGAAGGAAACTGGTGTCAACTAAAATCAAAAAAAAAAAAAGAGAGGGTCTCCCGAGTATTGACTACGTGGATAAGTTCTATAACAAGTAAAATACTAGTTAAGAAGGAAACCTGTATTTGTCAAACAGTGATTTGAGAGGGAAATTCCGTATTCCCCATCTATACAAAGATCATGACTCTAAAGATACTTGTCTCTTTACCTAAGAAGATCAACAAAACAACCATCTGTGTTCTCTCAGAGTATAGGGATCAATTGTTACTCAACAAAACTTTTTTTTTTTTGTTTTTCTCTACTCACTCTTTGTAATTTATCCCCGACTTTTGAATAGTCTTTCCTCTACTCTATACCCTAGCACATACCCTAATGGTTGTGGACACAAGGTCTGGTCGGTGGAATGTGGACACAACAGGGGACGGACGGAAATGTCGTCCTACATTTAAGTCTCCCTAAAACTCTGGATCTTAAAACTCTGGATATAAACAGACAGAACACAAAAATATATCAAAGTAGTAGTACTACATAGAAATTTTTTACTCCTCGGTTCACTAAAAAAACACAGCAACCTCCTAAAAAAACACGAGTCTTCCTAAAACAAAAAAAGAATATACTATGTAATCTTTAAAAGTAAATCATCCTTTTTCTTTGAATTGGACAACAAAGTTTATTTGACGATGACAGGAACTTTATTTTGAAGAATTACACACATATGATCTACGAACGTGTCGTACATGTCCTTAGTCTACGATCATAAACGAAAGTCCTAAAGAGTTCTCTACAGTCCCTTTTGTGACATTGGAGTTTTACGAGGTGCGAACATCACGTACGGAGTTCAGAATGAAGAACCGTTATGACTGTTTATTTTAAGATTAATTTACAATTTATATTTGTAATTTATAACTAGTAACATCAAAACCTTTACCAGGAAGGAATTAAACTCCGATGGAAAAAGAAAAGAGAGGAGAAGAAGTGAGTCACAATCAAACGACTCGTGGACGGATGGGACGTGGTCCTACGGGACCTACGGGACTTCTTCTCCCACATCCTCCTTTCGATGTCGCAAAACAAAGGTATATAGAAAGACACTTGGAAGAAAACTCCAACCCACAAGGGAACCTGGAACAGGAGCAGGAGAGTGACTGAGTAGGAGTGGGCGACCGGAGAGGAGTGAAGAGAAGTAATAAGAAGAAAGACTTACTCTAGTAAGTAGGGGATACTGAAGTCACGAAGGAATATACAACTACTAAGGTTCAGATGTTTAACCAGAGAAGAGAAAACACGACTCCGATAAAAGTCACTAGTTCTCCGTAAAGTTGGGATCACACGAGTTTCACTTGAATTGATAACAGTGTGGAGTTAAAGACGAAGCCGAGGAGATGGAAGAGGAAAGTGACGAGATAAACAGTAAAAGTAATTAATAGGAGAGAACAAGACTCGGTTTTTGAGTCTTCAGTAGGGTCTAAGAAAGAACGAAACACGGGGTCGTACACCTGGTAAAAATTGTAAACAGTCAAAGTTGACGTCTGTGTAAAGATCTTAGGTCGAGGCAATGGACAACAGTAATAGGGGGGTAGAAAAAGGTAAGGACAAGAACCGACACTCTCATTTTGGAAGGATTTTTGAGACAGTCGAACGTGAGTGTATCTTCCTGTACTCCTTCGTTACTGTCACCTGTTCCCTCGGATCTAAGATTCGTATGGAAAGACATCTCTCTTGTGAAGACGGAGGGGTTATGGACCCCTAGATAGTTCTAGAACTGACATTGTTACAGGACACAGTGAAGTAGATAGTTTACCCTCTTGTTATCAAGGACGGGTATTGTAAAACCACTCCTAATTTACTCTCCAATGTAAATTGTACACGAATCGTACTCCGATCCATGAATCACCTACCCTCACTACTACGACTGTTACTACTGAAGAAAGTCTGAGGCAGAGAATGGATAGAACGGTCGGGGTATGTGTGGTGTGAGGAGGTACGAGGGACATTAGACCAAGGTACTGACAGTGACGAGGGAAAGTGTTATGAACCAGAAAGGTGAACGACAAGAAAATCGAACATGAATGGAACGAAATAACTCGTTTGAGTCCTGAACTGACCCTTAATGGTACACACTCCAGCATCGACTGAGACGTTTCGTCCGAACCACTGGGGGAAGGGAGACAGAGGCACCAAGAGTCAGGGAAGAAGACTGTGTCTGGACGTTATAACTTCAAAGACACAAATACTAGAGTAGATGGGGTCTGAGGACCGAAAACTTCTTTACTAGGAACGTAGGGAGATGGGTCGGGTTCAAACTACATCTTGTCCACAGACTATTCACGAACTACTGACTTACAGTCATCTCTACGAGAGTCTAAACTATCCTCCAAAAGATGTATATATCTCAATTCCTATATAAATTCTTTTTAATTTCATTATCGAAAGGAAATAACTCACAAATTGAAACATAATCCTCCGTGATACGATTAAAAAAAAAAATGTCCGTACTGGAGTCAAACAATTTACTAGGGTACTCAATCGACTACTCTTTTGGTCCCGAATCTTACCTCCCCTTGAACGACCTTCCTCTCTCGATTGTCCTAGTTTGGGCCAGGAGACCGAGGTCCGATTACCTCTTCCCCTTTCTTCTTCGGCCCCCTCCGTACAAACTATCTCTTTCCCGTCCTACTCCTTTTCCCAAAACTTTCACGTGTTCTCTCCGTCACTCTCGTCTACTCCTTTCCTACTCTTTCCTTTCTCTTTTCCTTTGACAACCTTTTATTCGTCCTGTATTTGTTCTCCTTTTTCCTTCGTCCCAAGGGTGGTGAAATCATAAGACACCGACCCATTGTCGACGTACGGATTGTCTTATATTTGTCTGAAGTCACGGTTGTATTATTGAGTGTTGCGGTAGTTAGACTATATATAATATACCCTTTATTTTATGAAATAACAACTCCGTACCATTAATCTATATTAACCATCCGTCAAATATGTAAACAGACACGATTGGTAGTGAAACTGTTTGTGTATGTGTCTGACCGAATTTAAAAAAATGAAAATAAAAACGGGTCATAGAAGTAAGACGTTCGGGATACCCACGACCGTCAACAGTGACTGTGGTTTATACTACTATTGTAATAGATATGGAGGATGAGAGTGAAGTATCAGTTTTGACGTGTGTACATCCTGACTCCGAACCCGAATAAGAAATGAAATAGGTAGTAACCAGATTGGAGGCTTCCGACTCTAAAGGGAAACCTGGTTTTTATAGGGAAGGGACCTCAGAGTCTCGACACGAGGGAGGGGGTGGGGTAGGGAATCTCCGGACCTCGTCCCCCTTATAAGAACCCGACTATGTCACAACGGTCGTATATACTAACGTTCCAGTGGTACAGGTCTCCACCCTCCTGAGAGACTTCGAAACGAAAACTCGAAGACCCTTGGATCCCGGTCTCCCTCTTATCCCCGTCCCCGTCCTGGTCTCTTCCACCTGTCGTGTCCTCCTTTCTTCCCCGATTGAGGGATTAGGACGGTAGGGAGAAGGGTAGGAATCCGGGGTGATAACGAGTTCGTCTCCCCAAGAAGGTGAGTGGATCGGAGTCGGGTGGAGGGGAGAGAGAACCACCTAATCAGAAGTCTTTCCTCCACCCAACCCAACCTTCCGTACACGGAATCACTCTTTCACTTTCTCTTCCTTTGTCCCTTTCCTGTGACTCTCTCACTTTCGTCTCTTTTCCCCTCCCTCATCCTCCTCTCTCCTGTCTACCCCTCCTTCCCTCCTCCCCCTCCCTAGTGTAAAAATACCTCACTCGACATATAAGAGTGTTGTCGGGACCCTCCTTCCGTAATAAAGAAGACAAAATGTCTAAGCCTCTCACTCAGAATCCTTCCCATTCACTGGACCAGTCTCACTGTGATCTATCTTTCACCGACTCGACTCTAACCCCAGACGAGAGGTCTTTCAGAAAGAAAAAGTCCTGTCACGGAGGGTTCTCCTTCTCCTCCGTCTCGACCCCTCTCTCCCTCCGTTCTCGTCTTACCTCTGTCCTCTTGTCTGCCCACCACCCCCGACCTCTGGAGTGTCCCCACTCCCGACTCAACCCGAGGAACTTCGAGAGACCCCAGAACAACGACTCGAGACTCTTGACCTCTCCTACGTGACGAGTTTCCTACATCTTCTAGGAGGAGCCCGTGTGGGGACAAGGAGGGAACTGGGACTCTACTTCGGTCCGACTCCCACGAGGGACCGTCGTGAGACCGCTCTTCCCTCTCGACGGTCCTTAGACGAACGGGATGAAAGGACCGAAGTCGACGAGGAGGACAGGGAAGAGGTTGACGAGGTGGGGAAGGAAAGGGGAAAGAAAAGATCAGAGGAGACTAAGGAAACAGAACGACAGGGGGAGGGAGTATAAAAGTAAGAGGGAAGGATGACCAAAATAAGGGAGTTAAATAACGATACCGGGACCTAGAGGTGACATTTATGTAGAAGAGAAATTTCAGAGTAATGGGTCAACGTCAATGGAGGAAACGACGTCTTACAGAATGTCCTCAATGGGAATGACAGGAGTAAAATAGGATTACAAATAAATCTGTAAAACTGTCTCCTGTAAGTCTCCTAACGGAAGTTCTATCGATATATTACTCGAGGGAAAAGGGTTGTTGGACAGGTCCATACAAGACTCCGAATCTGTCGAATGAACGGGACCTAAGACATTACGACTACCTTTTTCGTCCTTAGGTTCCAGTCAAAGAAACTGACATTTTCTGTTCGAACGTCGGTGGTGTAGGACGACGGGGAACTCGTCTAGTCGGCCGGGACGGGAACCACCGGACAACCACTCAAATAATACCGGTCCCACCCAGTAAACAGGACATAAGAAATCTAGTATTCAGTTGTCGTATGGTTTTTGTCTAGATGTAAAGACCCCGTCTCATTATATCGAGTCCTCTGTCTACTAGATCTGTCTACTTGGTGTTAAATAATTAACTTTTACATGTCATCTTGACAGTCCTCCTGGTCTTACAAGTGAAGTCGTACGCACCGATCACATAAGGAAGGGACATCCGTCTGAAGACACCCTTTCGTTCAACAATAGTCGTCCAACGAACCACTAACACCTTAACCTCGTTCCCCTTAATTGACATTATTGGACTAACAACTTACCGGAGACTAGAAATTTCTCTTTGAGGTAAAATTAGGAAATGAATTTCACAACTCAGTGGACGTGGGATCACATGGGTAAAATTAACATTTCATCCCTGGAGATACTCCTTAGTATTATACTGGTCATACGGGGGAATACGTCTGTCGACGAACTCATCGTAAAGGTTGAACCTATAGAAAAATACCAGGAATTAGAGTTCCATAGACTTTAGTTGAAGAATAAAAGGGATTTGTTTGACCTCAAAAGAAAACTGAAACGGTAAAAAAAAAGATAATCTTCTTAATGTAAGACACTGGTTCTAAGTTTTGGACTTGACCTTTAATTTTTTTTTTTTAGTTTAAGAAGTACGTTCGTAGTGAGAGTTAGAAAAGGTTTTCTCATGAGTGTATTTACTTATATCCATTTCATGGATAGATAATAAACCCAATATAAAGAGAGAGAAGGTTGAAAGGGGTCTGGACAGAAAGAATATTTTTAGGTCGTTCTGAAACTGTGTGCTTTTGGTTGTAGAATTGGGGAACGTGCTCTACTTCCGTTCCCATTCCATTTTGGATAAGTCACTGAATGGAAGAAAGTAAAGAAGACGAAACCCCACTAAAGTTTTTTCCTTGTTACAAAAATACATCTATTACAAACGAAGTCGTGAACATTTACCAACTTAAAGTTTTAGGATTTGATATAAAATAAAATCGTTTAGGAAGAAATAGTGGAAAAAAAAAAAAGGGAGTCAGATAAAGGAATCTGGGAGTGACTAGACTTTCAAGTTATCTTCTACCGAAAAAGAAAAGAGATTGTAGTCAGTTACAGTCGACCCCATAAAACCACTTAACTATTTATATTCTGTTATTTTCTTGATTTTAAATGAAGGAGTTTAAATGTGATATTAGATTTTATAATGATACTTATGAGGTAATGTATATAGACCCAACAACAATAATATTTCTTTTCTAACCTAACCTCCTTTGTACCTGAACTTAAGAATTAAAAACAATATTCGTGTACAAAATCTCTCATTTTTGTGAACCTATTCTAGTAATTATTCCTTGTTAAAAGTGTTTGGAGTCTCTTTACAAATTAAGTATGTTGTCACTAATATAATAGTGACGTAATTTATACTTTATCTCGTATAAAAGATGTTTCCGTTTTTACTGATTTAAATTTTTTCTAAATAAGTAATATAATTTTTATTTTTCAAAATTTCTGTAAAACCTTCCACAATAATCTCTTTAATTTTCGTAACTTTATTAACATTCCGAATTTTCCATTAAAATCTTTACTATACCAAAACGAAATACGAATTAACCCCTAAAATTTTACGTTTCACGAACATCCTTCTAGATTTTATTCCCTATCTTCCCCAATGTACCTATAAAAGAGAAATCAATGGAAACATAACGTGTTTATATATAATACAAGTAGGACACATGACCGATAGACAATCACGATTAGGGAGTTTCGTTAGATCGTTTGGTTCCTCTTTCCTTCTTTTACAACCGGTCACCGGTCATGAGGATTATTGAAGGACTCTCTAATTTAAAGAAGAACGGACGTAAGAGTAACCGTGGACAGTCCCACCTCTCAGGGAAAACGGTAGGACGAATTTCTTGTCAAGAAGGAAACTGGACGAGCTCCCTGAGACTCGAGTACTTTTGTCTTATACAATTGAATCAGAGGTCTCTCAAAAGTTCGGGATTGTTCAACTGAATCTTGAAAGACTACTCGGAATTTTGGGTAACCGGTCTACCCCGGTAGTCTAGCTCCACAGCAACAGTGACTTAGGTAAGTAGAAAAGGGTACAGGTGTAAAACATAGACAACACTTTAAAACAACCTTGTTTTTATCGAGGAGTACCTATTTATGGGTGAAAACAGGTACAAAAAGAGTGTCTTTCAGAAAAGGAGTTTTTTTTTTTTTAGGAAAAACACGTAGAAGAAAATCTCAGTCCCACGAAGGAGAACGGGAAGAAGAGGGTCTCTAAACGTTTAAAGGAAGAGGAAAGAGTACGATGAGTCAAACGGACGTTACGAGAAGGATAACGATTGGTTTATGAAGAGTAAGAAACTCCAAGAAGGATCTGACCTCCACCCCAACGTGTCCTCTTATCGCTGGTCGGTCTCTCTCTCTCCGGTTCTTTCGGTGTTTCCAAGGGTCAAACCCTCCTAGATTTTGAAAAAACTTGAACGTCAACCCCCAGATCCTTCTCTCTCAACGATTTTCCCTTTATGGAAATCATAGTCCTTCGAGAATGAAGTAAGGAGTATCTTTGACTCTTTAATTAAGAAAGTAAATCGTCTGTAAATAACTCGTGACGGCGTACGGTCAGTACGTAAATTATACCTTCTATGTTGATACCAGGTCTGTCTAGTCAAGAGACGGGGTGACCTCAAACATCTGATTCCTCTTTTGTCGACTATACTATCCGTTTATTTAAGATCTTAATATCCCCAAGACTCTACCATTCAAGAACTAAGATACCCTCGCATATCCTTCACCAGAATAGAGACTAAACACCCCGGTCCCCTCTCGAGGATCTCCTTCACGATCCTCACGTCAAACTCAACTATAACTTTTCTATCCATGTTTAATCAGTCCACTTTCCTAACTGGTACCATAATCTAATACTGACTGTCTCCTCTGTTGTACTTAGTACCGGAAGTTTACCTTTTTCGACTCGACTCATAAAGACATCATATCTGTACTCCCCCACACTCCTCCTTACCCCTGACATTCCTCTCCCTACTCTCTTTAGTCTCATCTTTCTGATTGTCCCAGGTCCAACGTCTCCCCGGTGCCTTAGTACACCTTAAACTAGAAAATTAAAAAAATTCCGGTTATCCTCCACTAATTTTCCAAAATTCATCCCCACACTGTATTACGACAAATTGAAAATAGTTATAGTGAGACCGAAGTCACTCCTGGACTCAGATACCCACCAGTCCCGACCTTGTCCCTTTGGATAATTACTTCCTTCCGTCCCTTTTCGTCATTGACCAGTCGTCCGGACAGGACCTCCATAGACGACGGATCCCAACCCCTTGTCACTCCCCTCCCCTCCTAACAAAATCCGTCGGAACATCGTCAAGTATCTTCCGTACCCTTCTCCTTTTCTTCTCAATAACTACCCAGTATAACCTCCTGGAGAGAACCGAAGAGTGTCGTGGGTCGTCATCATTGGGGTAGAAGTACAACCTAAGTAGTTATAATCACTCAACAGGGACCTTTTCGTCACCCAGAATCTTTCACAACTACCGGGCTGTACAGTCCCCGTGGAACGTCACCACAATAAGGAAGTCGTGACGACTCCGATACCGAAAAGGACCGACATCACCTACCCTTGAACATTTAGATCCACATGTTGTCCCTCTTTACGACTACCAAGTTCGAAAAATCTAATATCTTTAACTATCACCTCTTTATCCACAACTACTTTAAGGAAACGTAGGAGGAAAGAACATTGACGATTCGGTATTCGGAACGAGAAGGAGAAAAGACCAGAAATCTACTCACTGGTCGAAGAAGAAAGCAACCACAAATTACGTAGGACGGTGTGGTGTAGAAACTCGTCTTATTTGTTCAGTAAGAGAACGATTGGATCCCTTATACTTAAGTCTTCGAGAGGAATGACAGTACACAAACGTCTCCACAGACTCAAGTACAGGTACCAGATGACCCAACTGCAACAAATGGGAAATAAATAAGTAAGATTTAGGAATTACCTCAAACGGTATACTTTCTTTACTCTGGTGTATATCCCCCTTTTACTTTGTAATAAGACGGGGGATAAATAAAGATTTAATAAAAAAGAAAGTTAAAATAACTCTTCATTAACTGTATGTCACGACACATTCAAATTCCACATATCGTATTCTGACCTGGATGTAGTACTTTACTACTGGTGTTATTCAAATTACTTGTAGACATTAAAGTATATCTATTTAACAAAAACAACACCACTCTTGAGTATCCTAAATGGGAGAATTGCTGAAAACATGCATTGTATGTGATGACAATGTAACTAGTACCAACGTGAAATGTACGAATCATGAATAGAAGATTGACCTTCAAACATATAAAATTAGTGGAAGTAGGTTGAGGGAGAGAAAGGTGGGGAACAGAGACCATTATTGTTTAGACTAGAGAAAAAGATACTCTAACAACAAACAAAAAACTCCATATTAATTGGATATTGTGAAATCATCAAGGACCACGTGTTGTGTTACTAAGTCATAAAGAATAGTAGTGGTATTATTCAGATCAATGGTAGATAGTGGTACGTCTTTATAATATAATAATAAATGATATACGGGGTGTGTCATGTAGAGTAAGAGCACTAAGTAAACAAATCAGTGACCTTCAAATATGAAGAATTAGAGGGACAAAGTGAGTAAGAGGGAGGGAGACAGAGGGGTAGGGACGTTGGTGGACAAACAAGAGACATATACACAAAGACAAAACAATATAAATAGGTAAACAAAACAAAAAATCTAAGGTGTATACTCACTTTGGTATGTCATAAACAGAAAGACAAGAAAGTGAATCGTATTATGGGAGATCCAGGTAGATACAACTGTAGATACAACAGGTAGTTTTAACTGTTTTAAAGTAAAAAAAAATACCGACTTATCATAAATTAACAAATATATGTGGTGTGGAAATAGGTAAGTAGATAGTCACCCATGAATTCAACGAAGGTATAGAACCGATAAACGAAGGTATAGAACCGATAACATTTATGATGACACTACGTGTACCCCCACGAATTACAGAAAAACTCAATCATAAAAATAAACCTTTTTATAGGTTTTCACTTTTTTATGGGATTTCACTTTAACGACCTAGAATACCATCTATGTGAAAATGAAAAAACTCCTTAGAGGTATAACAAAAAGTATCACTTTCACGTATTCTTTTGAGAGAAAGAGACGTAGGAACGGTTGTGAAAGATACACAGTAGTAAAACTATTATCGGTAGACTGTACACACTTCACCATAGAGTAACATCAAAAATTTTTTAAATCAACTAAACATTACATTAAAAATGACATGTCGTTTCAGGTCAAAATATATATATATATACACACACATATATATATGTGTGTGTATATGTGTAAGAATATAAGAAAAGACAATAACAAATAGTGTCCTATAACTCATATCAAAAGATATACGGACGGTTACGTCCTCTGTATTCTTTACACCCAAACTAGAGACTCAACCCTTCTAAGGGACCTCCTCCCGTAGTGTTGGGTGAGATCATAAGAACGGACCTCTTAGGGCACCTGTCTCCTCGGACCGTCCGATGTCAGGTACCTCAGTGTTTCTCAACCTGTACTGTTCACTGAATCGACCGTGTGTATGACATCCTAGAACAAATAGGTAACACATATATTATCGAACGTAGACGACTGAAGTTTAAGGGTTAGGGAGAGAGAAGTTGAGGGAAGGGGTGACCGTTGGTGTTCGAACTAAAAATACAGACACTCAGACAAAGAATCAATTCAACTAAGCATAGCATAAAATCTAAGGTGTATATGTACCATAGTACAATAAACGGAAAGAGAAAGATTAAATCAATCATACTATGAGAGACCTAGGTAGGTAAGAAAAAATACTGACTCATCGTAAGGTAACACACACACACACACACACACACACACACACACATCACGTAGAAGAAATAGGTAAACAAAAAGTCACTTGTATCCAATAAAGGGATACAGAACCGATAAAAGTCATAACGACGTTACTTGTAACCCCACGTAGAGTAACGTCAAAACTAAACATAATGAGACGACTAATCACTACAACTCGTAGAAAGAATACATAGGTAAACGGTAGGTATACATAAAAAAACCTTTTTACAGAGAAACCCAGAAGACTAATAAAAAATCACCCCAACCCAAAAAGAAAAAAACTACAACTCAACATACTTAAGAAACATATAAAACCTACAATTGAGGAATAGTCTACATAGTAAACGTTTATAGAAGGGTTTACGTCATCCACCGGAAAAACAAAACAACTATCAAAGGAAGTGACACGTTCAAAAAATCAAACTACATCAGGGTAAAAAGAATACAAAAGGAACGAATGAAGTATGTATATGAAAATATATAATACATCGTGTATATGTAACCTCTTCCGTTACCGTTGGGTGAGGTCACAAGAACGGACCTCTTAGGGTCCCTACCGCCTCGGAACACCCGACGGTAGATACCCCAGCGTGTCTCAACCTGTGATAACTTCACTGAATCGTCGTCGTCGTGTATATGTGTGTGTGTATATACATATGGTGTGTGTATATGAAAAAGTCTAAGAAAGGGGAATATCCATCCAATAATGTATTATAACTCATATCAAGGAACACGATATGTCATCCAAGAACAACCGATGGACAAAATATGTCTCACACATATACAACCTCTTCCTTTACCGTGAGTTGAGGTTATAAGAATAGACCTCTTAGGGTACCTGACTCCTCGGACCAGGTGCCCCAGCGTTTCTCAACCTGTGATGACTCGTACACACAGACAATTAGGGTGGAGGATTATATAGACAAAGTGATGGGGGAGAGGGTAAACAGTTAGTATTCAAACAAACGAGAGAAACACTCAGAGAAAGAAGAACCTTTATTCTAGTAAACACAGAAAATTTTAAAATCCAAGATACACCTTTATTACAAACATACTAACAACAGAAACCGAATGAAATGAATCACGGACCATCAGAAATCCATGAAGGTACAACGACGTATACCCGTAATAAAGTAAGAAAGAATACCGACTCATTATAAGGTATGTGTATGTGCACGTGTAGTGCAGAAATAAGTAAGTAGACAGTCATATGTAAACCAAACGAAAGTACAGAACTGATAACGTTTATCACGACGTCACTTGTAACCCACGTACATAGAAAAACTTAATACAGGTCCTCAACCTAACGTCCTAGTATCCCATCGAGATAAAAATCGAGAATCTACTTGGAGATATGACAAGAGGTATCACCTCTCCCAAGGAAAAAGAGGTGTAGGAGAGATCGTAAATAATGACTATCTGGAAAACTACTACCAATAAAACTGATGACACTCCACTATGGAGTAACATCAAAAGTAACCGTAAAGAGAATATCAATCGTTACAACTCGTCGAAAAGTAAACGGAAAAACCAGTATACATACAGAAGAAACCTCTTTACAGATAGATCTAGAAAACGAATAACCCAAAAACAAAAACACTATAACTCAACGTACTTGACAAACATATAAAACCTCGAACTGGGAAACAACCAACGTAGTAAACGTTTATGACAGAGGGTAAGACATCCAACAGAAAAGAGTAACAACTACCAAAGGAAACGACCCGTTTTTCAAAATTCAAATTAATCCAAACTGAACAAATAAAAACAAAAATAAAGGTAATGAGACTTTCTCCCCTAGGTTTTTCTATAAAGACACAGAATGTAAATCCAGAAATTAGGTAAAACTTAAATAAAAACACATACCACAATCCCTTACAAGATTAAAGTAAGAAAATATACATCCACAAGTCAAAATGGTAGTGGTGAATAACTTCTCTTACGAAAAAAGGGTGACATAAGAACGGAAGAAACGGTATCTAATTAACTGGTATCTACTCATCCAAATAAAGACCCGAAAGATAGGACAAAGTGCTTAGAAGTCAAGGTAAAAACACGGTCATGGTATGACAAAATTACTAACATCAAAACATGTTATCCGACCTCAGTCCCTCGGACTAAGGAGGTCGACAAAAAGAAAGAGTTCTAACAAAAACGATAAACTGCAGAAAACACAAAGGTATGTTTAATTTTAAAAAAAGATCAAGATACTTTTTACGGTAACCATTAAACTATCCCCAACTTAATTTACACATCCAACGGAACCTATCATAACGGTAAAACTGTAATAACTAAGAAGGTTTGGTTCTTGTACAATATAGAAAACTAGATAAACACAGAAGAAACTAAAGAAAGTAGTCGTAGATTATCAAAAACCTTATGTCCATAAAACGGAGGAGTCGATCCAAATAAAGGTTCATAAAATATCACCATTTACTCTAACAAAAGAATTAAAAAAAAGACTAGAAAGTAATAATCACATATCCTCACTTCGACTAAAGACACAAAATTTAAAAATAGGACTTTGAAATGGTCTAAGTAACTCAAGATCATCGAAAGATCATTGTAGAAATCCTAAAAGATACATATCACAACGTAGTAGACGTTTGTCACTGTCAAATGAAGAAGAAAAGGTTAAACCTAAACAAAATAAAGAAGAGTTTAACAACACCGATCTTGAAAGTTTTGATATAACATATTTTCACTACTTCTGATCTGTAGAAACAGAATAAGGACTAGAATCTCCTTTACGAAAGTCAAAAAGTGGTAACTCACACTATAATCGACACCTAAACAGCATATACCGGAAATAATACAACTCCATCAAAGGGATACGGGTAAAATACCTTCTAAAGGAAAGGTAAAATATCTTCAAAAAGAAAAAAGAAAATTACCCACAAATTAAAACCCACAAATTAAAACAACTTTTGAAAAATACGTAGATAAATCTAGTATACTAAGAATAAGAAGTTGAACAATTACACCACATAGTGTGTGACTAAAACGTCTATAATTTTTTAGAAACGTAGTGACACTATTTAGGATGAAATAGTACCATATACTAGGAAGATTACGTAACAACCTAAACCAAACAATCATAACTCCTAAGAATACAGACACAATTAGTAACTATGACTGGACATTAAAAGAGAAAAAACACTATAAAACAAACCAAAGTATTAGTCCCACTACCCCCGGGGTATCTTACTCAAACCCTCACAAGAAAGGAGACGTCAAAACCTTTATCAAAGTCTTCCTATCCACAATCGATTAGACATTCACATATTATCTTGAGTGGACACTTTACTAGACCAGGACGGAAAACAAACCCTCAAAAAATTTAATGTCCAAGTTAAAGTCATGTATATTAACCAGACAAGTATTAAAGACAAAGAAGGACTGAGTTAGAATCAACTAACATGGAAAGATTCTTAAACAGGTAAAGAAGATCCAACAGGTAAAGTAACCACATATCAATAAGTATCATCAGAGACTATGAAACTTAAATACAGGACAGTCAACATTAAAGAGGAAAAAGTAAAGACTAAAATAACTAAACTTAGGAGAGGAAAAAAAAAGAATTACTCAGACATTTCCAAATAGTTAATAAATAGAAAAATTTCTTATTAGAGATCAAAGAGATTAGAAAAGATAACAAAAAGAAACAGAGATATAGTAAATAAAAGTTAGACTAGAAATACTAAAGAAAGGAAGGTGATTGAAACCCAAAACAAACAAGAAAAAGATCAACGAAATCACATTCCAATCCAACAATAAAAATTAAAAAGAACAAAGGACTCGATTCGAACATAGTGATAATTGAAGGGAAAATCTTGATGAAATCGATACAGGGTGTCCAAAACCTAATACCATAAAAGTAAAAACACAAAGATCCATATAAAATTAAAGGAGAAACTAAAGAAGTCACTTGGTAACCAACAAACATCGTATAACAAATCGAAGATACACAAACACCAAAAACGGCAAAAAAGAACATTAAATGAAGATCAGGGTCTCGTGACACCAACCTTTTCTACGAACCATACTGAAGTCAAAAGAATTTAAATGGTTCTAAAGGAAACAACAGGTCGTACACTAGATAAGACCTCTTACAAGGTATACGTGAACTTTTCTTCTATTTAAGAAGACAAAAACCTACCTTACGAGATATTTACAGTTAATTTAACTAGACAAGATTACACAGTAAATTTCGGACACAAAGGAATAACTAAAAGACAGACCTACTACAAAGACAACTACATTCACGTTACGACTTCAGGAGGTGATACCATGATGACAGTCAAAAGGAAAATATAGACAATTGTAAACGACTTATATAACTCCACGAGGACACAACCCACGTATATATTAACAATATAGAAGAAGACAACTAGGGAACTGATAATACATTACAGGAAAAAACACAGAATATTGTCAGAAATAAAATTACAGATAAAACAGACTATCCTCATGACGATGAGATCGAAAGGAAACTAAAGGTAAACGTATCTTATGGAAAAAGATAGGGGAGTGAAACTCAGACACACACAGGGATCTAGACTTCACCCAGAGAATATCTGTTGTGTATATGCCTAGAACAAAAACATAAGTAAGTCGGTCGGATACAGAAAACCAACCTCGTAAATTAGATAAATGTAAACTCTATTAATAACTATATATACAAGAATAACGATAAAATTTCAACAAAAACTAAAACATCCTGAAAATTTTTAAGGAAAAGAGAAAACAAATGAAGAGAACACTAAACTATTGATAGAAATCACAACACAAACCTAAGAAAAAAAAAAGACACACAAATAGATAATATCTAAAAAACAAACACCAATGGTACTTCAAAACTACATCGTCAGATATACATATGTACTAACAAAATTCAACGACCAAAGAATTAAATTTTACGTAAAGTTTATCGGACGTAAACATGAAATGAGAAGAGTACCAATGACAAAACTGTAGTATAAACACACATCTACTATAGGATGAAAATGATATACAAATGTAAATAATCACTCGAAATGGTAAAACATTAAAAGAACAAAGATTAACACCAGAAAAGAAAATACGAACTTCTTAACGAAATCGCAAACACCATGGTGAACAAACCACCACGACTTAAGAAAATCGAAAACGAACAGATATTTCGAAAACTAAAGAGGTAGTTAAGACTTACTCTCAGTGCGACTCGTTTGATAAGAACTAAAATCCAAAAAGGGAAAGAAATGAAACTTGTATAGTTCGGTGAGGGAAGACCGGACATGACGACGACGACGAGTCAACGAAGTCAGCACAGACTGAGACACGTTGGGGTATCTGCCGTCGGATGGTCCGAGGCGGCAGGGATCCTAAGAGGTCCATTCTTGTGACCTCACCCAACGGTAAAGGAAGAAGTGACGTACTTTCACTTTTTACTTTCACTTCAACGAGTCAGCACAGACTGAGAAGTGCTGGGGTACATGACGTCGGATGGTCCGAGGAGACAGGTACCGTAAAAGGTCCGTTCTCATGACCTCACCCCACAGTAAAGACCTGACATGTCAAAGACGATTTTTTAGTTCACTATCAGAATACCCCTAAGGGAACAAACAACGAAAAAGAAAGAACGAAAATTATAAAAGAGACAGGAATCAAAAACAGTCAAACTAATGATACACAGATCCGTACAAGGAGGAAGTAAATTAAGATAAACCCTGGTAGACGTGAAGGACCTGAACCCACTGAGACCTTCCTTAGTGTGAACCGCGAATCTATTTTCCGTCCACAACCTCGTAGTGGAGACATTATAAGTTTAAATGTCTCAAAACCTATATAATCTTTTAAACCGAGGTAAAATTAGGGTTTAACTTAAAGTATGAACAAGAATGAAATTCAACAAGGTATATAGACGATATTATGTTTATCCATTAAAAATATATCTTAACAGAGAGAATTTTAAAAATTAACTTTATCTTAACTAAATGTTACCACACAAACAAAGTCCACATGTCGTTTAACTGAACCCAGAGAGAGATACATGTATATATACATGTGTATATACATATACATACACATATATATACACATACATATATATACACACATACATATATGTATACACATATATATACACACATATGTGTGTATATATATGTAAGGAAAAATCTAAGAAAAGGTAATATCCAATAATATTCTGTAGTATGTATCAAAGTACATGATATGTCGTCTAGGAACAACCAATATATAATATATATATCATCACACATATAAAACTAACCTTTGAGGTTTAAATAGGGAAGGGGGAAAGGTTAAACCATTGGTATTCAAACAAAAGACACAGACAGACCAATCTAAATTCAGAGTATTTACCTCAGACAATAAGAAACAACACAATTACTCAAGGATCAGTAGATTTAAACTGATCCTTCTTTCGACTTACTACCCTTAAAAACCAACTGCTCACAAAGAGTTTATTATTACAAAACATGTATAGGGCAAAAGAATATATCCGGTCGACACTCCGGACCACTTTTTATTAGTTCACGTTATTACAAGACGCCATTCTTCTTTAGTGAACCATTCATAACTCAAGAAGTCCTCTATGTTTCGTTTATTCTAAAAAAAAATCGTAAGTAAAATTAAAGTTTCTCCATATTAAATATTCGTTTTTGGTGTATCTAGAACTCACAAGACAAACTCGAAACTGTTAAAATACATCTAAACATTAATAGTGGTTTTTCATTCTCTGTTATAAAGAGAGTAAGGTCTTTCAAGGAATACGGGACGAAAAAGTAAAAGGGACGTAACATGTTTTGGTGGAAGACTAAAGATAAACCAACTAAACGGATAAAAACTTTAATCATATTTACTTTGGTACGTCGTACATAAGAACACAGAAGAAAGTGATTCACATTCCAAAAACTGTATAAAGGTACACCAACATACATAGTTATAAAACAATAATTCCAAAAAAGAACATTTCGTCATAAGGTAACATACTTACGTGGTTGTGAATTTTGCTTCTAGTATACCAATCTTTATTAAATCCAAGTAATACCGTTTTTTGTAAACCAAAAACCAACTCATTAAACAGATCGTCTTGTCAAAATTATCATAAGATCACAATTCTTTATGTCGTAACACTGGACTCTCATAATTAGAACAGAATTTGGAACAATCAGTCACTGTCTAATAACACATCAAAAAGGAAATCACCTCCACATAAACCAAATAATGACGACGAAATAAAGTCTGAACAATCTCTCCTTTCCGACCTAATCTCATATAGATTATGAGAAGAAGATTAGGATACACACTGTCAACCAATTGGGTGAAACTATCCGTCAATAAAGAACCACGTTAGACAAGTGAACAACCTGTGTAAGTAAGGTTACAAGTCAAAGTATTACTCGACTTTAGACAGAGTCACATTAAACGTGGACATCCAGTAATCAATACGGGAGACCCCGTTATAAAAGTATAAAGATTTCGAATAAATTCTCAGATCTTAATAACAACAGTAAAAAAGTAAAAGTTTATTTCACTAAATAAATATGGATCAGTGACCATAATAGAATTATTACATTTGTAATCTAATTGGTCAAAATTGTTCCTGTTCAAAGGTTGTCTTAGATAACAACGTTCCAAAACTATTCAAGTCAAAGTGAGAAAATTTTATTAAAGATACATATATACTTACGTATACACATTTTATTCGTTAAAAAATACTTATTTTTATTCTTTTATCTTCATTGACATTAACCTGTCAGGTCTCTATTGACGAGGTCTCACGGTACAACGGGTTAAATCTCCCGAGGTTAGTCACTGCAGACAATTATGCAATTACATATAAATAGGTGTATAGAGGTCTACCTTGATACCACACGTAGTAAAACGTTGACCGAGAATTTAGTATTACAACTTTAGTATCTATGGAAAAGATGGAATTTGAAAAGAGATATTGTAAAAAAAATATAAAAGGAGATTGAAAATTAAAACTTTTACAACCTTGAATGTTTTTTAACCTTCTTACTATTTGTGGGTTTATGGAAAGTGGATTTAAGATGTCAACAATGTAAAACGGTGTAAACGAAGGAGAAAAAGGAGAGGGAAGATGGTCGTGTGTGGGTCTGTGTACGTATGTGTATTTGGAAAAACAATAACTTCTGTAGTACTGAGAATAGGGGTTTATGAATTCGTGTCTAGATTCTTGTTCCTGTAAGAGGTAGAATTGACCTCATAACAGTGGTGTAGGTTCTTTACATTGTAAATTCTTGTTCATTGTATGTAAGGTAAAAAAAGTCAAAAGGGTTAACAGGGGTGTAGAGTACAGAGTCTCGAACAAAAATAAAAACCATACTATGGATTAATATTACAAGTGTGTAACACAAACCGAAATTTGAGAAAATTTAAAAGAAAATCTAAATCTTATCAAACAGTAGTATAACTAAAGACCGTTTTCAGGTAAGGTTTTCAGTAAGGTGAATCAGCAAAACCTAACTTGTAGAACCCACGTTTATGATACTTTATTATGAATTTACCCTTTGATTATTTAATCAATGAACTTGGTGAGAACTACCCCTTGTGTTGAACGACTAGAAGGAGTATATCTTAAAGTAAAATGTCTGACAGTATCGATAAACATTACTCGATAATTCATCAGGTAAACATTTATCGAAACATTACTCCACTTTACAACGGCGTATCAACCCTGATATAAGTGACACCACGATTAACCGTCTCTTTCGACTCCGATGAAGGAAGGAGAACCTGAACAATGTCACCGGTGTACTGAACTCCGTGACTGAAACCACAGTGGTAGTAAACGTAGTAGTACTAACCCTTACAATGTAGAAAGTCAAATCAAGTCAGCGAGTCAGCACAGGTTGAGAAACGCTGGGATACTTAGCGTCGTGCGGTCCGGAGGGACAGGTGGTGGTTAAGGGCCTCAAGTGAGTCTGAGTGCGGGTAGCTCAGTCACTACGGTAGGTCGGTAGAGTAGGACCCAGTAGGGGAAGAGGAGGACGGGGGTTAGGGAGGGTCGTAGTCTCAGAAAAGGTTACTCAGTTGGGAAACGTCCTCCACCGGTTTTATGACCTCAAAGTCGAAATCGTAGTAAGGAAGGTTTCTTTAGGGTCCCAACTAGAGGAAGTCTTACCTGACCAACCTAGAGGAACGTCAGGTTCTCTGAGAGTTCTCAGAAGAGGTTGTGGTGTCAAGTTTACGTAGTTAAGAAGCTGTGAGTCGGAAGAAGTGTCAAGTCGAGAGTGTAGGTATGTACTGGTGTCCTTTTTGGTGTCGGAACTGATCTACCTGGAATCAGCCGTTTCATTACAGAGACGAAAACTTATATGATAGATCCAACCAGTATTGAAAAGAGGGTTCCTCATTCGCAGACAATTAAAGTACCGACGTCAGTGGTAGACGTCACTAAAACCTCGGGGGTTTTTATTTCAGACTGTGACAAAGATGACAAAGGGGTAGATAAAGGGTACTTCACTACCCTGGCCTACGGTACTAGTAAAAGACTTACAACTCGAAATTCGGTTGAAAAAGCGAGAGGAGAAAGTGAAAGTTCTCCGAAAAATCGAGGAGAAGTGAAAGACGGTATGCCCACTACAGTAGACGTATAGAACTAAGAAATCTAATAGTCAAGAACATCTAGATAAATATCTGACCTCTAGAAACAACAAATCAACGATTCAGTACAGGCTGAGAAACACTAAGGTACCTGACGTCGTGCGGTCCGAAGGGATAGGAGGTAAGAGAGGACCTCAAACGAGTTCAAGTACATGTAACTTAATCATTACGATAGATTGGTAGAGTAGGAGACGTCGAGATAAGAGGAAACCGAAAGTTAGAAAGGGTCGTAGTCCCAGAAAAGGTTACTCAGCGGAGGAGCCTAGTTCACCGGTTTCATGACCTCGTAGTCGAAACCGTAGTCAACTACGACCTCTGGAATAAGTTAGATGTTGTAAGTAAATAAATGGTAAAACGGTGTAAACGAAGGAGAAGAAGGAGAGGAGAGGAAGGAGAGGAGAGAGAAGGTGAGGAGATAAGTCCGTCAGATGTTTGTAAAAACTCGTGGATACTATACGATCCATCATGGTTGAAATGAAGTGTATTGAAAAATACTAAATCATTTTTGTACATAGAAATATGTTAATTCAAATGTCATCGTCACTATTGAATTATTGTTAAATGGTTTGTAGTGATGGTCATACAAAAGGTCTCCTCGTGTCTGACCTCTTGAAGATCAGTCGGACGACAACAGTCCCCCTCTTAGTCCGTCTTCACTATAAAATGAAGTTACTCAATAAATTCTAGATGTAAATTCTTTACACGTGAATATAAATGTATTTGAAAGTGGTGTAGTAGTCCTTCGAACCCTGTAACTACTACATACACTTTTATATTGTTCGGTTAGTAATTCATAACACCCTTGTATTCTTAAAAGAGAGTCTATATACGAAATGATAAATAATAGAGGTATAGGTGCATTTAGAGTGTCAGAAGTCGTACACCTTTTAAGATCGATTGACTGAGTTCATAAATTTTGTGTGAATCTCAGATAAACAAACAAACAAACAATAAACATTAAGTAGGAAAACCACATTCGAACTTACCCTCCAGGTTTCTATTGGTGCAATTTCGTATATACACGAAGTATAAAATGTATACTTGTTGTTTCTTACAACAAGTATACATTTTATGGATTAAGTCTAAAATCCAACAATCCATTGTACCCTTCGTTTTCTTCATCTATTAACCTCCGAAATAAATTCGAGATTTCGATAATAACTAAGGTTTTACACTCCCGACACCTCGTTGTACGTAATAAGGTATCCCACGTCCGACCCTTCTAGTCTGGTTCCAGTGTAATACACAAAGTAGCCGGGAAGGGTCCGGGGAAGGAATTTTTTTATAACTTTTAATTCAAAATGTCAACACTCTCTTTCTGTTTATATTAGGTCCAACCTAAGTAATAAGTCAGTCAAGTAAAGTTAGTGAGTCAGCACAGGTTGAGAAACGGTGGGGTACTTAACGTCGTACGGTCCGGAGGGACAGGTAGTGGTTGAGGACCTCGAGTGAGTCTGAGTACAGGTAGCTCAGTCACTACGGTAGGTCGGTAGAGTAGGAGACAGCAGGGGAAGAGGAGGACGGGGGTTAGGGAGGGTCGCAGTCTCAGAAAAGGTTACTCAGTTGAGAAGCGTCCTCCACCGGTTTCATGACCTCAAAGTCGAAATCGTAGTAAGGAAGGTTTCTTTAGGGTCCCGACTAGAAGTCTTACCTGACCAACCTAGAGGAACGTCAGGTTCCCTGAGAGTCCTCAGAAGAGGTTGTGGTGTCAAGTTTTCGTAGTTAAGAAGCCGTGAGTCTAAAGAAGTGTCAGGTTGAGAGTGTAGGTATGTACTGGTGACCTTTTACATAGGTAATAATAATATAGGTAAAAAGAAGATTGAAATTTACTTTTAAATTTGTAAAAACACAAGGAATTTCCATAACACCCGAGGTCCACGACGTATATGACACGGATCTTTCCTCCGTCACGAAATCATCTTCAATTCTGTGGATATATAATAAATCATCCATGAACTAACAAGGATAACGTCTCCTGAACACTGTGTTTTCTACTTATTCTGTAAGGTAAACAAAGAAAATATATATATGACCAAGAGATCACTTTGATAGGTAGAACAATGGTATCAATAAAATTTCAAGTACAGACTGTCAGGGTTATAGATCTAATAGACACTCGGACGAATATAAAAGATAGAGAACCAAAAGTTATCAAACAATAACACGACATGGTATGGACGATCAAATAATAATTTTAGATATGTAACGTACACTTTTTCAATGTCTCCCAGACCTACAATAAAAAGAAGTCCTCTAAATGGAAAGAAGGTCTTCCGTCATTCTCTTCCTTGTCCAGTAAAACTAGGTCAGTTCCTGACTCTGTTCAATTCCGACCCAAAGTCACAAATATTCTGGAACATACGAAATCAAACAAGAGCGAGATTCAGTTAGGTTTAGGATCATACAATGATCCTGGGAAGAAGGGACGGTCCGAGACTTAAGATTAATAACAGAGTAGAGACCCGTCCAATCCTTAATGGTGTACGGAGTTCCCTTTCCTTGTCTCATAGCCCAAGTAAAGTCATATAAAGAGAAGAGACAACCTTGAAAAGGGAATTTCAGGACCGACTAAAACAACAAGGTACCATCAAAGTCTGTCGAAACATGTACAGTAGAGAATATTAACAAGAGTTATCTACCCAAAAGGACTATAAAGGACAAAATAACCCTTCGTCTAACAAAATTTTGTCAGACAAAATGTTCTAATAGTCTTTCGATGTAATATTTTGTAATAAGATATCAACAAGTCAAATCAATTAGTCAGCACAGGCTAAGAAACGCTGGGGTACTTAACGTCGTGCGGTCCGGAGGGACAGGTAGTGGTTGAGGGCCTCAAGTGAGTTTGAGTACAGGTAACTCAACCACTACGGTAGGTTGGTAGAGTAGGAGACAAGAGGGCAAGAGGAGGATGGGGGTTAGGGAGGGTCGTAATCTCAGAAAAGGTCACTCAGTTGAGAAACGTACTCCACCGGTTTCATAACCTCAAAGTCGAAATCGTAGACAGGAAGGTCACTGTGGGTCCTGACTAGAGGAAGTCTTACCTGACCAACCTAGAGGAACGTCAGGTTCCCTGAGAGTTCTCAGAAGAGGTTGTGGTGTCAAGTTTTCGTAGTTAAGAAGTCGTGAGTCGAAAGAAGTGTCAGGTTGAGAGTGTAGGTATGTACTGGTGACCTTTTTGGTATCGGAACTGATCTGCCTGGAAACAACCGTTTCATTACAGAGACGAAAACCTATACGACAAATCCAACCAATATTGAAAGGAAGGTTCTTCATTCGCAGAAAATTAAGTACCGACGTCAGTGGTAGACGTCACTAAAACCTCGGGGGGTTTTATTTCAGACTGTGACAAAGGAGTAGATAAAGGGTACTTCACTACCCTGGTCTACGGTACTAGAAACAAAAGACTTACAACTCGAAATTCGGTTGACAAAGTGAGAAGAGAAAGTGAAAATAGTTCTCCGAAAAATCAAGGAGAAGTAAAGACGGTATTCCCACTACAGTAGACGTATAGACTCCAATAACTATAAAGAGGACCGTTAGAACTAAGGTCGAACAGGAAGAACGTCGGGTCGCAAAGAGTACTACATGAGACGTATATTCAATTTATTATATGTCGGAACTGTATGAGGAAAAGGATAAACCTTGGTCAGACAACAAGGTACAGGTCAAGATTGACAACGAAGGACTGGACGTATATCCAAAGAGTTCTCCGTCCAGTCCACCAGACCATAAGGGTAGAGAAAGTCTTAAAAGGTGTCAAAGAACACTAGATGTATCAGTTTCCGAAACCGTATCAGTTATTTCGTCTTTATCTACAAAAAGACCTTGAGAGAACGAAAAAACTACTAGGTCGTCTACAACCGTTAAACTAGAGACCAAGGAGACGGAAAGGATTTTGGTCGAACTCGTAGACCTTCAAGTACCAAGTGCATAAAGACTTCGGACCGAACCTCTTAAAACTCGCAATGAAAGGATCGCACACTCTACTCACGTCAACACACCATCAAACTCGTAAGAAACCGTAACGGAAAGAAACCCTAACCTTACTTTTGACGGGAAAAGGTCAGGACACCGGTGACGACTCAAAAGGTTTAAACGACCGTATAACTCACTTCGTGAAAGTGTCGTAGTAGAAAGTCCTAAACTTTATCGAGTTGACCTTAAGGTAGTGGAGGTGATCGAAACAAACATCACTACGAAAGATTCCGGGTGAACTGTAGTGTAAGGTCTACAGACCGAGATCCACTCACTAGTGTGTTGGCACTAATAGACCCAGTAATCCATTCATAAAATCTGACAATCCTAATCTTCATTCTTTACTCGTTTTACTTCAATTCAACTTATTCTTTTATTAACAATTAGTTATACAATTAGTCAGAAGAAATGATCTTACCAAAATTCGAAATCGATACTGTGTATATGTTTATATCTAGATAAAACTCGACGGAGTAACGTCACTTATTACGTCATTATGAGTCTTAACGTAAGATACAGTATGTACAAATAACCACAATCTTGTATTAAGGTTTATGTAACAAGGTTAAGAGGTCAAATAATAAATCATAAAGGTTGACACATTATTAGACAGTATGAAACCAAAATAATTTTTTTAAGAGAATTAACTTTTTAAAGTAGGTATCTTCATATTACTCAATAATAATTTCTACGAAATATAAGGAAGGTATCTGGGTGTGGAATGTTGTCAGGAAATTAAATCGCAAACTCGGTTATGGACCGCATATCATTCGTGGATGACTTACCAACGACAGCAACAATAATAAAATTCATCAGAATCATTTACGACACACACAGAATTCAACGAAGTCAGTAAAAGCTGAGAAACACTAAGACACCTGACATCGGGTGGTCCAAGGACACAGGACACCTGACATCGTGTGGTCCGAGGACACAGGTACCCTAAGAGGTCCGTTCTTATGACTTCACCTAACTGTACGGGAGGAGACCCCCTAGAAAGACTGGGCCCCTAAACTTGGGTGTAGAGAATACAAAGGACGTGACCGTCTGTCCAAGGAATAGTGATAATGGTGGACCCTCCGATATCTCTAAAACAGATATTTCACAGGTTTAGAGTGAGGGGTCCTACCGTTCTTAGAGTGTGAAGGGTCAGGTGTTAGTCCTACCACCTGGATAAGAGGTTTTGTAATGAAAGTGATAAACAAGTTTATCTTGAAACATTAAATTTCTTTTAATTCTAAAAAATAAAGATCAGAATTAAAACTTTAGACCTAAAAGAAAACTACCACCTTACTTCAGACTTTCAAATACTCCAATAGGGTTTGTACCATAAAAAATATTTCTTTTTATGAAAATTATTAAGTCTTTACTTTTCGGATGACACTTAACATTTGGACGGAAGTATACTACTTATTTGGTTAATTTTGTAGTGTAAAGTTACTAAAACTGACCTTACTAGAACATAGTGACACCATCACGACCAACAGAATACAATTAAAGTTGAAACTGACCATCAAGTTAGTAAGTGAATGAGTAAATAGGTGAGTAGGTCAGTCAGTCGGTCAGTAAAGTATCTATGTATGATTATGGACAATGAGTGGTCTGTGAGAAGGTTTGTCTTTTCTTTGTTGACACCTGTTTTGTAAAAAAAAAAACCAAACAAAAAAATCATATTTAAATAAAATTAATCCCCGATTAATGAAATGTTATAACATAACCAAAACAGTATATAGTTGTACTTAGACGGTACCCACATGTGTACAAGGGTTAGGACTTGGGGGCAGGGTGGAGGGAGGAGTATGGTAGGGAGACCCAGTAGGGTCACGTGGTCAGGGCTCGTGGGACATAGTACGTAACTTGGACCTGATCGTTAAGCCAAGTGTATACTATAATATGTACAAAGTTACGGTAAGAGGGTTTAGTAGGGTGGGAACGAGAGAGGTCTCAGGTTTTCTGACAAGATATGTAGACACAGAGAAAACGCCAGAGTGTATGTCCCAATAACAATGGTAGAAAGATTTAAGGTATATATATACAATCATATGACATAACCACAAATAGAAAGACCGAATGAAGTGAGACATATTATCCGAGGTCAAAGTAGGTGGAGTAATCTTGACTAAGTTTACATAACAAAAATTACCCACTCATTATAAGGGAACACATATACATGGTGTCGAAAGAATAGGGAAGTAGACGACTACCTGTAGATCCAACTAAGGCACAGGACCGATAGTATTTCTCACGACGTTACTTGTAACCCAGTGTGCACAGAGAAAGTAAAGACCAAAGAAACCATACATACGGGTCATCACCCTAACGACCCAACATACCGTCAAGATAAAGGTCAAAAAAATTCCTTAGAGGTGTGACAAGAGGTATCACCGACATGATCAAACGTAAGGGTGGTTGTCACATCCTCCCAAGGGAAAAGAGGTGTGGGAGAGGTCGTAAATAACGAACATCTGAAACCCTATCGTCGGTAAGACTCCGTATTTTACCATGGAGTAACACCAAAACTAAACGTAAAGAGACTATTACTCACTACAACTCGTAGAAAAGTACACAAACAATCGGTAGAGATACAGAAGAAACCTCTCTACAGACAAATCAAGAAACTGGGTAAAAAACTAACCCAGTATATAAAAAGACCTTAACTCGACGTCCTCAACGAAAATATAAAAACTCTAATCAAGAAACAGTCAACGAAGTAAACGATAATAAAAGAGGGTAAGACTTCCGACAGAAAAGTGGAACGAATATCAAGGGAAACAACACGTCTTCGAAAATCAAAATTAATCTAGGGTAAACAAATAAAAACGAAAATAAAGGTTATAAGACCCTCCACCCAGTATCTCCTAGGACGACACTAAATACAGCCTCTCACAAAACGGATATAAGAGGAGATCCTCAAAATATCAAAGACCAGAATGCAAATCTAGAAATTACGTAAAACTCAAATAAAAACACATAGCACAATCTTTCACAAGATCAAAGTAAGAAAATGTTCACCAACTGGTCAAAAGGGTCGTGGTGAACAATTTCTCTAACAGAAAAGAGGTAACATAGAAGAACGGAGGAAACAGTTTCTATTCCGTAGGTATCCACACACCTAAATAGAGACTCGAAAGATAAAACAAGATGACTAGATATAAAGACAGAAACACGGTCATGGTATGACAGAACTACTGACACCGAAACATCATCTCGGACTTCAGTCCGTCCAACTAAAGGAGGTAAAGGTAAGAAGAAAGAGTTCTAACGAAACCGATAAACTCCAAAAAACATAAAGGTATGTTTAACACTTTAATAAATAAGATCGAGACACTTTTTATGGTAACTATCGAACTATCCCTAACGTAACTTAGATATCTAACGAAACCCATCATATGAGTAAAAGTGATATAACTAAGAAGGCTATGTACTTGTACCAAATAAAGAGGTAGATAATCGAACTAAAGAAAGTGATCACAAATATCAAAAGATATATATCCAGAAATCAAAGAAATCCACCTATATAAGGATTCATAAAATAAGAAAAGTAACGTTACCACTTACCTTACAAAGGAATTAAAGAGAAAAACAAAAGAGTAAGAATCACATATCCTTACGTTCCCTAAAGACACACAACAAAAATATAGGACGTTAAATTGATATAAGTAACTTATCGAGATCATTAAAAGACCACCTCAGAAATCCTAAAAGATATCTCCTAGTACAGTAGACGTTTGTCACTCTTAAAATGAAGAAAAGGTTAAACCTAAGGAAAATAAAGAAAAAGACGAGACTAACGACACCGGTTTTGAGGGATTTGATACAACTTGTCATCACTTCTTTCATCCGTGGGAACAGAACAAGGACTGAAATCCCCTTTACGAAAGATAAAAAGTGGTAACTCCTATTACAAACAACACCCAAACAGTATACAGCGAAAATAATACAACTCCATACAAGGAAGATAAGGACGAAAGACCTCTCAAAAATAGTATTTACCTACAACTTAAAACAGTTTCCGGAAGAGACGTAGATAACTCTATTAGTATACTAAAATAAAAAGTTAAACAATTACACCACATAATGTAACTAACCAAACACCTATAACTTCTTAGGAACGTAGGGACCCTATTTCGGGTGAACCAGTACTACATACTAGAAAAATTACACAACAACCTAAGACCAACGACCTTAAAACAATTCCTAAAAACGTAGATACAAGTAGTCACTATGACCGGACATCAAAAGAAAAAACACCGTAGAAACAGTCCAAAACCAAAATCCCACTACCACCGGAGTATCTTACTCAAACCTTCAAATGGAAGCAGACGCTAAAAGACCTTCTCAAACTCATCCTATCCACAATCGAGAAGGCATTTAAAAACCATCTTAAGTCGACACTTCGGTAGACCTGGACCCGAAAACAAACGACCTTCTAAAGACTAATGTCAAAGTAAAAGTCACGAACACTACCCAGACAATTCTACAAGATAAAGAAGGACCGAGTCAAAACCTTTCAACATCAAAAGATTCTTGAACAGGTAAAGAAGGTGCAACAGGTAAAA
>SJYO01034137.1:33289367-33353166 GCA_006410555.1 Capra ibex | reverse complement strand
TTTAAAAACCATCTTAAGTCGACACTTCGGTAGACCTGGACCCGAAAACAAACGACCTTCTAAAGACTAATGTCAAAGTAAAAGTCACGAACACTACCCAGACAATTCTACAAGATAAAGAAGGACCGAGTCAAAACCTTTCAACATCAAAAGATTCTTGAACAGGTAAAGAAGGTGCAACAGGTAAAACAACCGTATATCAACGACTATCATCAGAGAATACTAGGAAACATAAAGACACAACAGACAACACTAGAGAGGTAAAAGTAAAGATTAAAATAACTAAACTAAAAAGAGGGAAACAAAGAACTACTCAGACCGATTACCAAACAGTTAAAATAAATAGGAGTTTCTTGGTCGAAAACCGAAACAACTAAAAAAAGATACCAAAGAAAACAAACAAAACGTAAATAAACACGGGATTAAAAATTCTAAAGAAAGGTAGAGGATTGGGACCCCAAGAATTAAAGAAGGAAAAGATCAACGAAATCAACATCTCAATCCAATAAATAAACTGAAAAAAGAACAAAGAACTCCATACGGACATAACGATACTCGGAAAGGGAATCGTAACGAAAATGGTACAGGGTGTCTAAAACCCAACAACACAAAAGTAAAAGTAAGTAAAGATACGTATAAAAGAAAAAACTAAAGAAGACACTAAACAACAATAAGTCGTCGTACAACAAGTCAGGTATACAACCTTAAAAATTATCAAAAAAAGGACATTAACTCTAGATTAGAATGACGTAACACCAGTCTTTTCTACGAACCTTACTAAATTTAAAAAAACTCAAATGGTGCCGATCTAAATACCGGGTCCTACACTAGATAGGACCAATTCCAATGTACACGGGAACTCTTTTGCCACTTTAAGTAACTGTTTTGTCTAAAATTTTTATTTTTTGAGAATTTGGACACACTTCGAATGTAAGAACACCCCCCTCCCCCTCTCTATCAATTGTTATTTACTTATTCAATCAGTAGAACAAATAACCTCCACAACGTCAAAATTTTTACTATTAGTCCCTTCCGACTTAACTCTTTCTGTATCAACTCGTTTATAGACTTTCTTAACTCTTCCCCCCAGTACATCAATGACCTCCTGTTCGTAAAATCCGTCTCCCTGGTCGTCCACATTTTGAAACTCCACTCTCACACGGACCGGACAATCTCCTTATTGCTTCTCCGTGACACGGACCTCTACTGACTGACTCGTTCCGCCTCCCACCACCAATCCCGATCTAGGTCAAAAAAAAAAAAAAACTTCGAAATTTGATTATGTTTTGATTCATAATTTCCATTACAAGTAAATCGTACTCTTTTTTTTTAGGAATATTTAGAGTTAAAACTTTTAGGTATTGTATGACACGTATAGTGTTTTAAGTCTTTTTATTGTCGAAACAATTAAGAGATGAACTATCTGGAAATATTATGGAAACAAGGAGATGAAAACCACGGGATAAAAAACTAACGGAGAAAATACTGGTAACAAAACACGTATTGAAAGATATCTCTATGATCTTTCTATTAAGTAAAAAGGGAGATCGTGTAATTTTAATCAAAATTTTAATACTATCGGATCTTATTTTAGTGACGTCTATCACTAAAGTCGGTACTTTAACTTTCTGTGAAGAAGGAACCTTCTTTTCAATACTGGTTGGATCTATCGTATAAGTTTTCGTCTGTAATGAAACGGTTGTTTCCAGGTAGATCAGTTCCGATACCAAAAAGGTCACAAGTACATACCTACACTCTCAACCTGACACTTATTTCGACTCACGACTTATTAACTACGAAAACCTGACACCACAACCTCTTCTGAGAACTCTCAGGGAACCGGACGTTCCTCTAGGTTGGTCAGGTAAGATTTCCTCTAGCCAGGACCCACAAGAAACTTTCCTTACTACAATTTCGACTTTGAGGTCATGAAACCGGTGGAGTACGTTTCTCAACTGAGTAACCTTTTCTGAAACTACGACCCTCCCTAACCCCCGTCCTCCTCTTCCCCTGCTGTGTCCTACTCTACCGACCTACCGTAGTTGCTGAGTCACCTGCACTCATATGCACTTGAGGTCCTTAACCACTACCTGTCCCTCCGGACCTCACGACGCTAAGTACCCCAGTGTTTCTCAGCCAGTACTGACTCGTTGACTTCACTTGACTCTTATTGAAACGTTGAAGTACTGAAGTATTTCAGTACATTTCTAAATCTTGACAAGTGGAACCCTTTTGAAGGCAGTTCAAAGGAAGTATAGACGCGACAATGTCTACACGAATTGATAAATACTATGATAACGTTTACCCAAACACGAGACAGTCGTGACCCTAGTATTATTTAAAATATGTAAGTTAGGAGTACATTTCTCTTTTTATATACTATCCGAATAATGTATAATTCCTATGAGTTCTTAAACTAAGAGGATTATGATATTACACTCTATTTAAAACAAAACTGATCATCAATTACTTTTCATTTGGAAGGTACATGTTAAAATGTACACACTACTACCCTCCTTAGGACGTGTCTAATTGAAGACCGAGTCACAACGTTTGAGGACAAAGAAGGTACTAAGTGTATGAAGACGAAGGTCCACGATGGTCTGTGTCATTATAACGGTATACTGGAACCCGATACGTGAAAGTAGAACGGTACGATCCATTAAGGGGTACCTCTGTCTTGATAAGGATGAAACCCCCACTGGCGGTCATTGAAATATACCTTCACTGTCACTTAGTGTATTTATGTAAGACGATTTGTGTTTGAGTCACATAAAAATTGAACTATGAGAAAATAGGGTCGTAACAGATCATGTTCCGTTTTACACTACCCTCCCATATCTCACCTCTGTTACTAGAATCGGGAACACCGATTTTATAAAATTAGAACGTGTAGTTTTTTGTTCTGTCTCACTTTGTCTAAAGATCACAATGAGGGTCCCAGAACCCTACTTTACACGTTCACTCCATTCGACTTCGAATTCGAAGTAATCTTCTTGACCGAAGAGAGGACTCGTTTTAACCTGTAAAACACACCTCCTGTCTCTACTCAGAACACCATCCGTCTAAGGACGGGGCGAGTACGTTTCTATTTTCACAGGTACATGATTAGGAACCTTGAACACTTGGACACTGGAATGTACCATCTTCTGTGAAACGTCTACACTACCTCAATGCCTAGAATTCTACCCTGCTAATAGGATCCAATATTTTCACCCGAACAACATTACTTTTCCCAAAGAATATTCTCCCTACGTCTTCGGTCTCCTTCACTACATTATTAATTTCGTCCTCAGTCTCACTACCGTATGTACTGGTTCCTTAATCCCGTCGGGATCTCCGATCTTTTCCGTTTCGTGTCTGGGTCAGAACTACTTGTCGAGTTAAAGTAGGGACCCTCTAGGTAAAGGTGAGAAAACTGAAGTATTATTATTCTGGTATGCAACCATGACAAAATTTGTTGATGTAAACACCACTAAAGGATCTCTCCGTTAGCCTTTGATGACGTTAAGACCTTGACAGTGAGACAAGACAACTTTTATCTACTTTCCCATCCTCACTCCTCTGGGTTCCCCTCCGATAATGGTGTCGGTCCTCTCCACTCCACCGAACCTGGTCTCACACCCGTCTTCTCCCCGCCTCTACACCCGTCTGAAGAAAAGACGAGTTTCAAGACCGAGAGAAAGTAGAGGAAATTTTACACAAAATAAACCGACGAAGTACTTATCCATTTCTTTAGTTCCGAGGATACAAAAAGAAAAGTAGAAAAGTTAACCAGGTTATAAGACGATCTTCCATGTCGACTCCTCCTTGACATCTACAGGAGAACGTTTCGGGTATAAAGTAGTGTAAAACCCACCGTCTGGTGGAGGTGGTTTACGGAATAGAAAAATCATTTACTGATACTGAGTCGAACCTGACCCAGGTTGGATGGTGTGAGGTGTCAAACATAAGCGGATTCAAGGGAAGTCTCGAAGGGTCCTGTCCACCCTTACTGAAACTGGGGGGGTGGACCTGAACTGAAAGGAAATGAGACGAAAGACACCGGGAGATCCGGAGAGAAGGTGAAGCAACGACACGTGTAAATGTACTGGAAACTCGACCGAATGAATAAAAAGTTGACAGATCTTATCTCGGAAATGAGTTATAAATGACTTCAAGTCATTTATAAGGACGTTATTTAGTGAATCAGAACCGAGATCGTCTAAAGTAAACGGTTTACCAAAGTCTTTAATTCCGAGTCTTTGGTCATACATGATTTCTTTGAATTGAATATCGGGATGTGTAGAGTTTTACTGTTTGTGTTCGAGACTCTTTGTGTCGAAGGACACATTCGGGACCCCACACTTCGTCTATTCTCGGGAGGAGCCCAAAGGAAGAGTGTAGAGACAGAAAGGGTGTACCCCAAGAAAGGAGAGAGAAACACTGTCCACCGAACTAACGGGAACTTATCGACCTGACACAGAGTGTTTCCCTTTAATTTACAGGAAGTCGAAAAAGGTCCGAGAACACTAGGAACCCCATCTAAGACTAAAAAAAAAAAAGTAAAACTTACCTATCCGACACCCTTTTATATCGATAAAAAATAGACATATCTTTATAAGACTAGGACCGTATCAAGTATCGTTATATCAAAAACGACATCTATTAGTTTAACATTCTCTTACATCTATTTTTAGGTCAAAAGATCATAACATAGGTATTCTTTTTCCAACCATTCTTTTGTTCAAAACCTGTCCCCAAACCCTTTCGGAGGTCACTCTCCAGTCAGTCCAAGAGACCCCCTCCCGCCACCATGAGGTGACACTTCGTCTCTCTTCGGACCTTCGTTACTTTACATTCCTCAGTGTCCCGGGGTCCAAACTAACTCTCCCTCAGACACAAAACTTCATGTAGGACTCATAGTGAAACTTTTTTTAGAGAACCGACACGAGGTCCCGTACACCCTAGAATCAAGGGGTTGGTCCCTAACTTGGGTGTGGGGACGTAACCGTCGTCCTTCGGAATTAGTGACTTGGCGGTCCCTTCAGGGGACCTCGTAGTGAAAACAACTCTCTCCAGAGTAGAAGGACAGACACTGGAGACCTGTATCCGCACCCATGTAATTACACGTCAAGAGATTAGTAAAGACGTACCATGGTGGGTGGTAGAGGAATCTTAGAGAAGGTTCGAGGAAAATGTCAGTCACAAACTTTAGTCTAAGATAATGTATTAACACGATCCGGAAATAAAAAGAATGAACATTTCACCACAATTATTATCGCTCATGGATTATCCTAACAACACTCCCAATTAAGTACACTTTACGAAGTATGTCGTGGATTGAAAATTCCTCACGAGTCATGTGCAATCGACCGTAAGAAAAGTGACATAATGTCACTTCAGAATTTAGAGGTCAACACTTAGACATGAATGTCTTCTTTCGGTGTACCACTCCGAGTACCTTTCTAAGACAGCTAAATTGAACATTACACATATTCATATTAAGTACATACGAGCTTCTCTTTACTTAATCACTTTATAAAAATATAAAGAAGCACTTCGACATCCTTCAGTACTCTCCTTGTTTTGAGAGTTATTTAGTTCAAAAGGTTTATAGACCTGGACTATTCGTTTAACCGAGTTGGGTCTCCTTTTGTTAGGGTCCCGGGAAATCATAAACAACTGAGGGGATTGAAACAAAGGTTCGAGAAAACACTCGTGCTCTTAAAATTTTTTAGTACCTTCCCAAAAAAAAAAAAAAAACGGAGTTAAGAGGACAATCAAACGAAAAATTTACAGTTGTTTAGGAACGTCTACGTCCAGTGGTGACTCAAAGTCATCTTTTGGGACTAAGCCCTATGTGTAAAAAGTTAACATAGCCTTACACGAGAACCTCAGTTTAGTCCTTTAGAACTTCCGACCCCTTGAGAAAAAAAAAAAAACGGAAATTTTGGAACGGGACAAGTAACAAGAAAGGAGTACAGAAATTACTTAATGAAACCGAGGGTTGGTGTGTCCGGTCTAACACTTCTTACTTTCTTGTAATTCTTCCCTTTTTCGAATTCAATAATTAAACCGAACTCCCTTTAAAACGGGTTGGGTTTTAGGATGTTGGGAGTTTGGAGCTCACTGTGAGGTACAAACCTCTGTAAGAAGTTGAAGACCTGACCCTGGTCGGAAGTACTCCTTTATAATCAGACACGATAGTCCTAAAATATCCCTGTGGGGGTTTAAGAGGTACTACGAAGGAGTAAAGTACCAAACCCCCTCGATTTCGGTTGACGGCTCTGTGACAGGAGATTCGATGTAAACCACTTCCTGTTTTACGAGACCTCAATTTACTTCTTTCTCTCACACGAACAATTAATACCCGAGTATCAACGACACTAGTGATTACCCGGGTTACCTTTGGAGGATTTAGAAGGGGAATGAGAATCAGAACAATTGTCTTAACGATGTAAATGATTGATTAAAATTTGTGATTCCAGTGTAACTGTAACAAACCTCTGTTTCTTAGTTACGCATAAACGGTTAAAGATGACTTTTATAAGTCTTTTAATGAAATCTGGGAGAAATCAATATCATCATTATCACTGTAACTGATATACTTGGATCTACTAAAGGACAAAAAGTGCACAATAAAAAAAGTAATTTTTTTCCGTAAAAACTCATAAAAAGACAAATATTTCACGAAACGTTTGTAAAAGAGTGAATTACTACCGGGGTAATATACCGTAAAATAATGACTCCTTCGTACCCATTCCTCTCAAAGGACTCATTTTCACGAGTGTGTCTACTAGACCACCTTCCTCTAGAGTTCATAGAACGAAGTGATAGAACCGAAGAAGAAGACTCCCGAGGAAGTAGTCTGAGTGAATTATTAATAAATAAACCGACGTGACCCAGAATCAACACCGAGAGTCCTAGAATCAACACCGTACGTCCTAGAAATGAATCAACACCGTACACCCCAGGTCAAGAGGTTCATCCTTAACTTGGACCCGGGGTACGTAACCTTCGCACCTCAGAATCGGTGACCTGGTACTTCCTTCAGGGGTAATAGTTAGAGTAAAAATACCCAGATTTTGGAGAACGATTGTACTCTTGTCGTAACACGAATGTTAATTTTTAAAGGTCGTCTCGTCAGAATCCAGGGAGGGTAGAAAATTTGAATACAGAATCACTAAGAGATTGTGAAACCCAAAAAAGATCTACGTAGAGGAGGAAGGCATTCCTTTCCGTTCGCATGTATTATGTATTTACCTATACCAAAATAACAGACTTTGGTTCAGTTTGTTTGACAGTCGGGATATTCTTTTAATAAAGTCCCCCACTCCCCCAAGGAGGTCCAGTATAAGACTTTAAGTCCAATGAGAAAAATTATTTACAAGGGATTGTAAATTGACTAAATATTAGTAAAGTATTTTATCTATCCCATCGGAGTAAATCAATAGAAGAGATACATTGACCTTCGTGTACCGAGTTTCTGTTCGTAAGGTACTCACGAAGTAACTATAAAACAAACCAACTCCGTCTGTTTAATAAAACCGGAACGACTCTAAACTCCTCACTTCAGATAAAGGTCGTGGGACATCCTTTTTCCTGAAAACTCCCAAATTACTGAAGAAAACGGAGAGAAGACCTCGTCTAATTTTTGTTACAGATTCTATTAAAACGAAGACGATTACCGATAACAGAACGGGTGACTTTACCACTTCCTACCGAAGGATAGGTTCTTGTACAGAAACCACCCGAGGAGTCGACAGTGTTTTCTCACAATTGTGACAATGGTCGAACGAGAAGACGGAATATGTAGATATAAGTCGATCGTTGTGTCTCATCGTCGAAAGGTCCATAAAGGATCCTTCAAGTTAGAGCTGGAATATCAGTAAATCACAAATCGTGTTCACGTCAACTCTCCTTATTAAAAAATTTAGATATTTTTACAAAATAATATCTTATCATTATATAAAAAGAAATATGTTTACGTCATTATTTTCCTTTTAAATTCAAGAAAAATACCACTTTCCCCGGTTGGTGTTGGCAGTAGGTCGGAACGTACAAAAAAAGAAAGAGGTACCAACAGACGAACCGGTATACATTCATATCGATCCTGGATGTCCCCTCAATTGCAGGGGACCCCGTTGTTCCCCCACGAATCCCAGTCCATTTGTGAAAACTCTCCGGAAAAATATTAAAAGGAACTTCTCAGTTCAGAGACAACGGGGAGAGTGTAGAAGACTATGAAACATTTCGTACAAATATATGTAAAAAGAAGTAAAGAAAGAACTTCAGTCAAAGAATGAAATCCAAATTCCTTGTCTTCACTGCTGGGAACTGAACATGAAGTGGTCTCTCCTTATTATTAATTCTACTATCGAGTTTCCTGTACTTCAAGTAAACGAGTAAATTTATAGGATTTTATGTAAAAACTTGAAGTAGTGAAGTCGTCTCTTGACTACAACCCGGAATCTTTGATGTCTTACAACCCGGGTGTCTTTGAGAACAACCCGTGAACCCTAATATAAACTCTATAAGGATCCGAATAATATTTTGTGTCAAGATTTTTAGAGTGAAATACAAGAAAATTTTTTGGTTAAATAAAGACAAACTAACAAGACCCAGAAACAACAACGGTCCGAAAAGAGATCGACGACGACCACCCCCGATGAGATCAACACCACACACCCGAAAAGGAACGTCGCCGAAGAAAACGACACCTCGTACCCGAGATCCCGCACGTCTGAAGTCATCGACACCAAGGGTCCAGGATCCCACGTCCAAGTTATCAACACCACGGATCTGAATCGACGAGGTGGAGTACACCCCGAAGGACTTAGTTCCCAGTTTAGACACAAAGGACGTTACCGTCCACCCAAGAAATGGTGACTCGGTGGTCCTTTCAGGAGTGAAATACAAGAAATATAGTTTGTTACTGATGAAATACCCCTCAAGAATCTCTTTAATAACAAAATCGTTTCTCGATTATGTATTAACATGAAAGGGTTTCTTTAACGAAATAAAATGGAAAATTCCAGAAGGGACATCGAGTTTACCATTCTTAGAACGGACGTTACGTCCTCTGGACCCAAACTAGACACCCAGCCCTTCTAGGAGACCTTTTCCCTCACCGTCAGGTGAGGTCATAACAACGGACATCTTAGGGTACCTGTCCTCCAGACGTCAAGTACCCTGGTGTTTCTCAACCTGCGCTGACTCGTTGATTGTGATGAAGATGATCTGTACGGAGGGAAAAAAGACATCTCAACCACCAGATGGACCTTGTCTATACATCCAGTAGTACAGTCCGTAAAAATAAAAGTAATACCTGAGATCGACTAGTAGTAGGAAAATAACAAAGGAGGTGAGTTGAAATGAAAGTTATGAATTTGCCAATAAGAAGAAGAATATGTAAGAACTCATCAATAAAACCTCTGTAGAACATACATTTACGAGAACGTACAAATTTCTACAAAAATAACGGGAAAGTACTAGCTAATAAAATGACCCATATCTTAAAATTCAAGTTTTATAAAAGGAATTTTGACCTTCCGTAGTGAGGACACAAAAGATAGTAGGAACACCGACTACTCTTTAAAGTACAACCAGATTAAGAACATTGAGACCCCGATTGGAAAAAAAAGGAACACCTCCTTCTGAAGAAAGACCTCCTTTTGAAGAAAGGAAGACCTTCAAAATTTACAAAAAGAGAAATAAAAATCTTAAGTTTTAAAATACTTACAAATACATACAAAAAGTAAGTAGGACTAACCGTGAACTACCGGGAAAACGAAACTTCTCAACAGAATAAGAACACGTCTCTTTAAAAGAAGATAAATAAAGGAAGGTAGGTAACAAATATAAAAAAGAGGGTTCACAAAAAAAAAAAGTGTAAAGTAAAAACAGTAAAAGTATGTATAAAATTCTCTAAAGAAGTCAGAATCAAAAGTAAGACAGAAAGGATAATATGTCAAACACGTAATTTATAAAAATTAAAGGTCCTCGAAAGAGAACAGGACATAAAAGAAACAAGGATAATCGAACGAGAACAAAATACCCACGGTACAGAAGAACTTATAGAAGTTCCATGATTAATCTTAATTTTTGTTTTTGTTGGGAGAAGGGGGTGGACAAAAGTCGTAATAGAGAAGGGGAACCTCAGAAGATGAAACACAAGAACCAAAAAGAGTCTACAGAATACACTGAATACCAACGACCAAACACAAACGTTTACTTCCTGATCTACCTAATCACACCAAAGGTTCAGAAAAAAGACAGTCCGGAGAGAAATTTATCCTCCAGGTCACTATCTCAGTCGAGTGTCTCAGAAGGGTACACAGAATCAGACAAGACAAACGATATTGTCTTATGTGCCTGACCAACCGAACATTTGTGGTATTTAAATAAAGAGTGTCAAGAACTACGACCCTTCAGATGCTAGTTCCATAACCGTCTAAACCCCGACTACTCTCGTACGAAGGATCAAGTATATATCAACAGAAGAACGACACAGAAGTGTATTACCTTCCCCGTTTCCTTGAGAAATCCCGGAAAAAAAAAAAAAAATTTTTGGAAATAACCCTAAATCAACTAATTGTTACGATACAAAGTCCACATGTCGTGTCACTTAGTCGATATATATATATATATATATATGTATATGTATATAGGTGAGAAAAGAAAAACCTAAGAAAGGGTATATCCGACAATGTCTCACACCTTATCTCAAGGGACACGACATGTCATCCAATAATCAATAGATAACATATATATACATATATATGGAAGGGACCATCGAGTCTGTCATTTCGTAGACGGATGTTACGCCCTCTGGGTCCAAGCTAGGGACCCAGCCCTTCTTGGGGACCTCTTCCTTTACCGTTGGGTTAGGTCATGAGAACGGATCTTTTAGGGTACCTGACTCAGAGCATCAGATGTCAGGTACCCCAACGTTTCTCAGCCTGTGCTGACTCACTGAAGTGAAGTATATATATATACCTCTTCCGTTACCGTTGGGTGAGGTCATGACAACGGACCTTTTAGGGTACCTGTCTCCTCGGACCATCCGACGTCAGGTACCCCAGTGCTTCTCAACCTGTGAATGACTCGTCGAAATGAAAGTGAAAAGTGAAAATACGTAACCTCTTCCTTTACCGTTAGGTGAGGTCAAAAGAACGGACCTCTTAGGGTCCTTGTCGCCTCGGAACACCCGACGGCAGATACACCAGCGTGTCAACCTGTGCTGACTTCGCTGAATCGTCGTCGTCGTATATATATATATATAATCACACATTTACAGTTAGGGTTTGAGTATTAAATAAGGAGGGAGGAAATGGAGAACCACTGGTATCAACCAAAAAATGTAGACACTGACATGAAGACAAAACATCTATTCAAGTAAACATGGAAAAAGAAATCTAAGGTGTATATTTGTTAGATACTATAAACAGAAAGACACGGATTGAAGTAAGTCATACTGTTAGAGATCCAAGTAGGTACAACGACGTTTACTGTAATAAAACAAACAAAAATACTGACTCAATATAAGGCAACATATATACATGGTGTAGAAGGAATAAGGATGACTATTTCTAAATCCAATGAAGGTACAGGACTGAACATTTATCACGACGTACCTTGTTACCCCACGTACATAGAGAAACTTAATATCAAAAGAGGTCCATATACTGATCCTCATCCTAACGACCTAGTATACCATCTGGTTAAAAACAAAAATTCCCTGTAGGTATGACAAGAAGTATCACCGACGTAGTTAAATGTAAGAATGATTGTCACATCCTCCTAAGTCACCCCGGAGAAAATATTTCCGTGATTAGGGTAAACACCCCCGAGGTGGGAGTACTGGATTAATGGAAGGTTTCCGAAAGTTTATAATAGTATAGTCCCTAATTCAGAGTTGTAAACTTAAACCCTCCTCGTCTCTATTAGTAAGATATCACAACACCATATCAGTCCGTTAGACCGTTTGGGACGTTAATGGGGTCCTTCCGTCCAAAATGATCCCGAATTCAGTCGACATCCACTACACCCCCAAACGTCGACGAAGAGAGAATCCGGACTTGTGGGTGAGAACCAAAGGAGGGAGTCGTACAACGGACGAGAGAAGTTACCCACTCCCTTCCCACACATTCTCCCGGGTTGACCGAGTTAATGTTAAATTAATAAAACCATTACGAGGTTTCGATTCCCATAGTCTATTGAATACAAGGTTTGACCCTACGAATTTTTAATAATAAATAAACCGACGTAGTCCAGAATCAATGTCGTACACCCCAGAAGTAACACCGTGCACCCTAGAAAGGAACTCCGCTCACCCGAAGAGAGACCAACACCGTATACCTGAATCAACGTGACACCGCATATTCTTTTCAATACTGGTTGGATCTATCATATAAGTTTTCGTCTCTGTAATGAAACGGCTGATTCCAGGCAGATCAGTTCCGATATCAAAAAGGACACCAGTACATACCTACGCTCTCAACCTGACACTTCTTCCGACTCACGGCTTCTTAACTACGCAAAGTTGACACTACAACCTCTTCTGAGAACTCTCAGGAAACCTGACGTTCCTCTAGGTTGGTCAGGTAAGACTTCCTCTAGTTGGGACCCTAAAGAAACCTTCCTTACTACGATTTCGACTTCGAGGTCATGAAACCGGTGGAGTACGCTTCTCAACTGAGTAACCTTTTCTGAGACTACGACCCTCTCTAACCCCCGTCCTCCTCTTCCCCTGCTGGGTCGTACTCTACCGACCTACCGTAGTGCCTGAGTTACCCACACTCAGACTCACTTGAGGCCCTCTACCACTACCTGTCCCTCCGGACCGCACGACACTAAGTACCCCAGCGTTTCTCACCCTGTGCTGACTCGCTGACTTGACTTGACTTGACTAGTCCCCAGTCAGGATACAGGGGACGTAACCTTCCGTCTAAGAATTGATGACCTGGTGATCCATTTATAAGGGTTTGACCCTGTGAAGAATCTCATTTTCCGGTGGGACAATTAGTAAAACGGTTCGATTATCCGTATTGATGTCGTGTGAGAGTTAGAAACATAAATAACCGACTTAAACCTTGAACAGACCTCGTGGTGACACTTTTTGGTGAGAAGATTAAGAAAACCGATCACAACAAGGATAGAAAAAGAAAAAAACCTGTTGAACTAAGGTAGACTAAAGATAAAATAAAAGATCTGACAGAAATTTTATATACTCGGAGACGATTGAGTGTAAGAATAGAAGATTGTGACAATACAAAAATAAGAAATGTTTTTATAAAAGACAGTAAAGTCACCCTGGACTTTCCTTTCCCTTCATCTTCCTGTACGATAGAACTTGACACTCGAGAAAGTAAAGTGACACTTGTATACGATCGAATGACATAAAATATTAGATACACATAGTGAAACGAAGAAAAACCTTGGTCTGTGTCTGTGTAAATCACTATAGTCAACACGTCCTTACTCGAATGGAACCATTTACTATTTAGGGGACCACTCGTGAAAGGAAAATAATGAGAAGGTAGAGCTTCCTACGGATACTTCACCGTCCACAATTCAGTAACTTGGAGACTCGTCAAGAGTCACCCGTAACAAATACCCCTTAAACCAGAGCCGAAGGAGAAGAACCGTCCTACACTGAATCACGGTTGTCCCCAAATATAGGGGAGTGTATGACAACATCATGTACCTTCTTACAGTTAAGGACGTTTCTATTAAGTCCGGATCGTATTTTTCCGTTTTCCGTCTTTTGACCCTTAAATCTAGGTTTCGGTCTTAAAACGTCCCGAATTCCTTACCTATTTTTAGACGGTCTTAAAAAAAGTACTTCTGAGTCAAGTCTTTCTTTTACGAATGACTTTCATATCTTCATTTCTACTTCTGAATTATTCTACTTAAATTTTCATTTATCCCTGAAGGGTTCACCGTGTTACCAGTTCTTAAACAGACAGTTAAGTCCTCTGAGATCTCTACGTGCAAACTAGGGACCCAACCCTTCTGGGGGACCTCTTCCTTCACCGTTGGGTAAGGTGATAAAAACGGACCTTTTGAGGTAGCTGTCTCCTCGGACCGTCCGATGTCAGGTCCCCACAGTGTTTCTCAACCTGCACTGACTAGATGATTCGCTCGTGTGTCTATATTTATCCTCTCCTGGAGGACCGAGATTGTCTCAGAGTTCCCCGTTCTCGTCACACTTGTGATCCCTCTCCTAGGTCTTAAAGGGTCGTGTCTTTAGTGAGGAAACCGGTGAAACCCTTTACCGACAAAAGTCAGGAACCCCTACCATCAAAGTACCTCTGTGACCTATCCTCAGTTCTAAGACTATAAATCTCATTGGTTTTGATCTTTGTCTTGATATCTTAAGACACGAACCTACACGAAGTATATTTACACATTAAATTTTTACTAGGAGTTGACTTACATATACTAGATTTGATTTCGGTTAATTACACTCGTGTAAACTAAAAAATTACAAAATAAAATATAACTACATATATCGATTAATTGTTACAACACTTTCAAAGTTCACCTGTCGGCGTGTATATGTACATAGGTAAGAGGGGGTTTAGGGGGAGGATAGGTCCGACGGTATATTGTGACTCGTCTCATCGTGTAGACTAAAAATTGAATGTCGATTGGACCTTTAATGTATGTCCTACGGCCACCCGGTCATTGTAACCAACAAAAGGACAGTCGTAAAAATGATACGGACCCAGCTACACCCCTACTTATTTTTATAGTAGATCGAAAAATTCAAAAATTCAGAGGAATCGGAGGTTTTGAAGTAAAACCCGAAACTATAAAAACGAGAAACAACCTCTTAGTCGTTTTTTCTCTCCTACTACGAAAATGTCAGTCTCTAACCTTTGAAAGAAAGTCTCCCGCCAACAAACTCTCGAACGAAGGACCGCCCAAGAGTTAAAGTCTCAATACGTGTCCCTTGACTGAAAAAAGTTACCATTTCTTCCTTCAGTACATCCACCGATAGTTTGTCTATTTATTTGTGAGATGTTTACGATCCTCAGGTTAGTATTGGTTTCTGTCCCATAACAAAAAGTCCTCGTCAGGAGTCTCCACTTGAAGTATGGACTCTCGACTTGATTATGTCCCCGACATCTCTGTAAATCTAAGGAGAATCCGAAAACCCTTTATCCTTAGTCAAGAATATTTAGTACTACGGACCGTATGTCCCATGTCAACCATTCTGTACAAGGATGGAAGGAAGAAAGGGACAAGTAGAGGGAATAGAAACAGAGGGAAGAATAGAGGAGGAGAAACAAAGAGAGAACGACAAAGGAGTAGGGATTATACACGGAGATTCAATGAAGATGAGAGGTCAATGGAAATAGAGACACCAACACACATGGAAGAGATTTCGGTTTGAGAATAGTGTATGGATATGAAAAATGTCAGACAGTGAATAGATCCACCTCTTGACACCCTAATTCCCTTAGGGTCCAACTCTACCAGTTCAGTTACTGATCCTCTGACGTTGTGACTGTAGACAAACAATGAACTGACCAGAAAGAAGGTAGTGAAAGTAACGAGGTGGTAATAATGGGAAAACAGTTGAGACTCAGTCATTTGTACCTCACCCTTAAACGATGAGAATGTTGTCTTTGTACGAGACGACCACAAAGACCCCGTGACAGAACAAAACGGGAAAGTCAAGTCAAGTCAAGTCAAGTCAACGAGTCAGTACTGGTTGAGAAACGCTGGGGTACCTGACGTCGTACGGTCCGGAGGGACAGGTTGTTGTTGAGGGCCTCAAATAGGTTTGAGTACAGGTAACTCAGTCACTACGGTAGGTTGGTACAGTAGGAGACAGTAGGGGAAGAAGAGGACGGAAGTCAGAAAGGGTCTTAGTCCCAGAAAAGGTTACTCAGTCAAGAAGAGTAGTCCACCGGTTTCATAACCTCAAAGTCGAAGTCGTAGTCAGGAAGGTTACTTATAAGTCCTGACTAAAGGAAGTCCTACCTGACCAACCTAGAGGAACGTCAGGTTACCTGAGAGTTCTCAGAAGAGGTTTTGGTGTCAAGTTTTCGTAGTTAAGAAACCGTGAGTCGAAAGAAATATCAAGTCGAGAATGTAGGTATGTACTGACGACCTTTTTGGTATCGAAACCGATCTACCTGGAAACAACCTTTTCATTACAGAAACGAAAGATAATACGACAGACCCAACCAGTATTGAAAAGAAGGGTCCTCGTTCGCAGAAAATTAAAGTACCGACGTCAGTGGTAGACGTCACTAAAACCTCGGAGAGGTTTACTTCAGAGAGTGACAAAGGTAACAAAGGGGTAGATAAACGGTACTTCACTACCCTGGTCTACGGTACTAGAATCAAAAAACTTACAACTCAAAATTCGGTTTAAAAAGTGAAAGAAGAAAGTGAAAGTAGTTCTCCGAGAAATCAAGAAGAAGTGAAAGACGGTATTCCCACCACAGTAGACGTAAAGACTCCAATGACTATAAAGAGGACCGTTAGAACCAAGGTCGAACACGAAATAGGTCGGGTCGTAAAGAGTACTACATGAGACGTATATTCAATTTATTCGTCCCACTGTTATATGTCGGAACTGCATGAGGAAAAGGATAAACCTTGGTTAGACAACAAGGTACAGGTCAAGATTGACAACGAAGGACTGGACGCATGTCTAAAGAGTCCTCCGTCCATTCCATCAGATCATAAGGGTAGAGAAGTTCTTAAAAGGTGTCAAACAACACTAGGTGTGTCAGTTTCCGAACAAAACGGGAAATGTTTAAAATTAAAGACATTATACTATTATAAACCCAAATACCAGGATAATAAAGTAATAAACATGAATGAAAGTCCACTATATCTCTACAGGGGACCGTAATCTGTCTTTTTAACCCGGGGTCTCTTCCCTATTCGAAGAAAGACTTCTAGGACCACTCGACCTCTCTCCATCTCTCTCTTACGTTTCTAACACAGGGAGTCGGAGATAAGGGACCCTCGGACACATATCAGGGGACTCACGGTCTGGTCTTCGGACGGGGTGTCCGGGTTCCAAAATCTGTACGTTTATCAAGAGAAAGAGTCTTTCTGACCCTTACACAAAATCAGTCGACAGACACGTCACGGGACTCCTACCATCAGACGGTTCTTATCTTAGAAACTAAAAATGTCAAGGTATCCTAGATCCTTGTGTTCCGACACCGAAAGTCTCGGTTCACCGGTTCCTCACAAGGGACCCACCGTCGACACTTTTTGACCCAGTAGTCTACATCTTTGACCCCGTGGTCCACACAAACCTGTAGGAGAGGTCCCGTAGGATCTTGAGACCCCTCACCGTCTCCACCTCATGTTTTTATCGTGGATAACCTTCTATTTTTCCCTTTTCTCTTTATCCTTTTGTTTTTATGTTCCTCTTTTTCTTTTTCTTATTTCCTTCTTTATTTTCTACCGTGGGTAGACGTTATCGTTCCGTCTCCGTCTCGTCCCTCTAACACGGGTGGTTGGTGGTAGAGACCCCTCATACGGTCTCCAGGGACGGGGATTCTGGTTCCAAAATTTTAATCGTTCACTCAGAAAAAGACCACGAAAAGTTTTCCGACGAAGACACGACCCGGGACCCCACCCACTCAGACGGACATCCGTAAAATTTTTCGACACGAAGTCAAACGGTGTCAGGACGGTACAACCAGAAACTTCGTCTACGAAACCTCCGACAGAGAGTCCATGAGTAGACCTTTCGACCCCATACTTGGGAAGCGAAGAGTCCAACTTCGAGACCCAAAACTCAAGGGAGGAGGAAACACACCCCTACTCTAACACAGAGTCGGAAAGGATGGACGAAACTAACCAAAGGGAGAACAAACGGACTACACTTCCCGTAGTAAGTCGATCAAAAAATCCACAAAAGTCTCCTTGAACAAGACCTATATCGACAACTAAACCACACAGATACCCCTCCTCTACTGAAATTCTAGAAATATTCAACGATGGAACTCGACCTTAAGACGTAAACGAAAGACTTCTCTAAATTAAAAAAAACCGGTAAAGGTCGATTCCCGGTCAGAGTTACAGGACTTCCATAGTTCAAGGAGAGTGATACGCACCTAACAAATCTTTAAAATGGTAACCGAGGTATTGGTATTCCAGTCAATGGAGTGACCGTTGGAGTCATACCAAAATAAACCGATACAATGCAGAATATTAAGATATCGTTTTGTTTTAAAGGAAAGGTCACACCGTAAACTGTATCGAAGAAGAAAAAAATCTTTGATGAACTTCAATTGTCTTTCCCAGAAATACCTCACTTTCCCTATATATTTGACCGTTGTGCATGACAAAACGAAATACCGACCACAATCTTTCTGTTACTTTTTGTGAAGTCGAAAGGTAAACCCCTGAAAAGGCTATGTGCAAGGTTGTAAATCCGACCTTTTTTTGGTTACGGGAAGTTTAAAGTTTTCTTTCTTAAGAACGTTAGAACTACTGTTAGTTTCATTGGATACACTACAATCAAATTACTCAGCATACAAAGAAAACCAACTTTTAAATTAAAGAATGGACTAAAGAGAAAGAGAAATCTTCACCTTGCCTATCATTTTCGGTTACTGGCACTTATATTACTCTTCAAGGACATGTTTCACTCATTTTGTGTACAGCTCGTGTGTTGGACCCCACCCAGAATTCTATCATCCTAAGTATGGAAGATCTTGAAACTGAAGTGAATTTTGAAACAACCGGGTAAAATTATCGTTCCACGGTATACAAAGTCTAAAAATTTTTATCTAAATCTAAAATCATTACAAATATGTGAATAAAAAAATGTGTAATTCTTACTAACCATAAGTATAACCATACCCTTATTCTACTTCATAGAAGAATTCTTACTACGAATCAAATAAGACCACGGGTAACCCGTGAACTTATTACAATTCTTATGGTACTTTTGTCCGGAGATACCATCATGAAACACTATCTTCACCACTTTCACCGACTACCCCCTACTTATTGTAAACCCCTAAAAGAGATTTGTTGAGTCCGATTTACACCTTTTCATATACATCCTCTTTCAAAGGGTTGGACTTGCTAACATAAATAGTTCACTCGTCACTCTTAATAATATATTTTACACACTCGGAATTCGAACAAGACTTGATGAAATTTTTTTCTTAAATAACCCTTGTGTCCTAGAAACAACGTAGTACGTCCTAGAAAACAACTCCACGTGTCTGAGACAGAAACACCACGAGTCCGAGTCATCAACGGGGTTCCGTACACCCTAGTTAAGGGACTGATCCCTAGGTTGGACACAGCGGACGCAACGGTCCACCTAAGAATCGATGACCTGGTGGTCCCTTCAGGGACTTCATGAAAAAAAAAAAAAATTTCGTTCAAAAAAAAAGTAAATGTATTCTTCATAAATAACTTGTAGATGATTCACTGACTGTGATAAGATATTTGCACCCTATGTCACTACTTGTGACACTTAATACAGTACGACGACGACGATTCAATGAAGTCAGCACAGACTGAGAGTAATTTTAGAGGAGTAGAAAGGAACTGAGTTCAACGATGTACCCGAAAATTCTATTCAAGATTCTTTCTATCAACCATCTTAACTACGACGTCAACTGTACCTCGGATATTCTGGACTATACTAACTCAATGATCGTGTAATTGGTCTCTGATTTAAGTGTCTCCCCAAACTACTGATAATTCTACATCGTTACACTCAAAGTACCCTGTTTGAAATCGTCACAGGTAGGTCCTTGATCGATCTCCTCTCTCTTAAAACCGGTCACCTAATAAAAATTATAAACCAAGAAAAACCCTCCAGCAAGGGTATACACATCTACTTTCGTGACCTGACGAGATCGAGTTATGGTTGTCTCTATCGATTGGTGAGGAGAAAAGAGTACGACACGATTAATGCATTTGAACACTAATACAGAACTACAAGTTACATTGACAGAGATGTCCCTCAGTCGTGTGACGGAGATACTGTCTAAAGAGCAATCTTATTATATACCGTTGAGACTAAAATAAGTAATTAGAATATTCGAACCAATTTCATTCGCACGGGTACTTTCTTCCTTAGAGAGAGTCTTCCGACTACTTACACGAAAGATCGGACCTCACCCTCACCCTCCTACTGAAAGAGGTACCACTAATAAAGGTGAGACACGTCGGAGTACGGTAGACCAGTAAATCGGGTCGACCAGTAGTGATCTGAACCGGGGTACGGAAAGATAGGTAAAATATCGGTCAAGGAATTGAGAACTCCTACTGGGAACTTTCGGAACTGATGGGTTAGGATTTATTCTCCTCATCTTCAGATATAAAATTCTGGAACCCCCTTTTCAAGTCATTAGATGATGACCCATTAGTCCGCAAATGTATAAACCGATATAGGAATAAAAAGGTTATACATTCTTCATAAAAGTAAGACACTCATCACTGACATATTCCTTTCGGTATAAAAATACAATGTACATTCTACTATGACAGGAAATATCAATAAAAATGAATTAAATATTTTATAAAGTTTGAATCTCTATTCATGTCCTTTATTATATAGTGGACACACGGGTGATGGGTCTAATTTGTCCATCGTTGGTAAACGGTACGAACGAAGTAGTAAGAAAATTATTATTATACGGTTACTATTGTCTCCACAAAAAAAAAAAGAACCCGAACGTACTATAACTTGTCTTCGTGTGTCTACACACACAAAAGACAACCCGAAGAATGGTCACTGTTCCGTCATCTTGTTATAAGACGTCGACGTCGTCTACCTTATTCCGTCGAAGTAGAGACTCGAATTTGTATGATTCCTTTTTTGTTTCGGGTAATTCCCGACCCTTTTGGTTCTTACTGTGGTTCTCAACTCTCTCCCTTCGACGTCTCGTCTCTCCCCGTACTCACAGGACCTAGATTACTGGGGAGGGTACCGAGTTTCCCCTATTCGGTCCGGGAGGATCTCACTTGTTCCCAGGGATACTCTGGACCGACTACCACACAACTAAACCCTTGAGGGTTGTCCTACAGACCGGTGTGTACTCGACATCCTGAGAAGAGTCGGAGTCAGATCAGTCTATTTTTAATGCCTATTATTCGCATGACTAAAGTATTTGAATAATATACCTAATTTCGTCTTATTGTTTGTCACTGGGACAATCGATAAGAAATATCTCTGTCATAAACTTATATATAGATAGACTAAAAATTCCTAAAAATTCGTAAAGTATACACCTGATAGGAAAATCCTTTCCAGCTTCGGTACCCGGAAAGCGAGTCAGAACGCATCGAAATTTCCTATAATGGAGTTTACCTTTACCCAAAAATTTTTTTGAATGTCTAGAGTCCGCGATCATTTCATTACGAATTTTAACGGGTTCGGTCCGAAGTCTTTATGTACTTGGTACTTGAAGGTCTACAAGTTCTACCAAAATCTTTTCAATCTCCTTGGTCTCCAGTTTAACGGTTGTAGGCAACCTAGTAACTTTTTCGTTCTCTCAAGGTCTTTTTGTAGATAAAGACGAAATAACTGATACGGTTTCGGAAACTGATACACCTAGTGTTTTTTGACACCTTTTAGGACTTTCTCTACCCTTATGGTCTGGTGGACTGGATGGAGAATTCTTTGGATATACGTCCAGTCCTTCGTTGTCAATCTTGGTCTGTACCTTGTTATCTAACCAAGGTATATCCTTTTCCTCATCCGGTTCGCACATATAACACTGGGACGAATAAATTGAATATACGTCTCATGTAGTACTCTTTACGACCCGACCTCCTTCGTGTTCGACCTTAGTTCTAACGACCCTCTTTATAGTTATTGGAGTCTATACGTCTACTATGATGGGAATACCGTCTTTCATTTCTTCTTGATTTCTCGGAGAACTACTTTCACTTTCTCCTCTCACTTTTTCAACCGAATTTCGAGTTGTAAGTCTTTTGATTCTAGTACCGTAGCCCAGGGTAGTGAATATCTACCCCGTTTATCTACCCCTTTGTCACAGTCTGAAATAAAACCCCCTGAGGTTTTAGTGACGTCTACCACTAACGTCGGTACTTCAATTTTCTACGAATGAGGAACCTTCCTTTCAATACTGGTTGGATCTGTCGTATAATTTTTCTTCTTTGTAATGAAACGGTTGTTTCCAGGCAGATCAGTTCCGATACCAAAAAGGACACCAGTACATACCTACACTCTAAACCTGACACTTCTTTCGACTCGCGACTTCTTAACTACGAAAACTTGACACCACAACCTCCTGAGAACTCTCAGGGAACCTGACGTTCCTCTAGGTTGGTCAGGTAGGATTTCCTCTAGTCAGGACCCACAAGTAACCTTCCTGACTACAACTTCGACTTTGAGGTTTTCAAACCGGTGAACTACACTTCTCGACTGAGTAAACTTTTCTGAGACTACGACCCTTTCTAACTCCCGTCCTCTTCTTCTCCTGCTGGCTCCTACTCTACCAACCTACCGTAGTGGCTGAGCTACCTGCACCCAAACCCACCTGAGGCCTTCAACCACTACCTGTCCCTCCGGACCGCACGACGTCAAGAACCCCAGTGTTCCTCAGCCTGTGTTGACTCGTTGACTTGACTTGTATAGAGTCTCTCTTACGAGAATTATTAACTACTTCATTATAAGAAGGGACTTCCGACTTTTCCCCTACCCCTATTTGACTTTTAATATTTTTTACACTTTCCTTTTTACCACTTCGAAGGAGTTTACATCACCTCTCTTACAAACCCCTATTCTATTTGGTGTCAAACTTAGGAAATGAGAGAAAGAGTAAATGATTGAACACTAAAGTTAAATAAATAAAAAGACGTATAGTAATTAAAATGGACACTCTACCCCCGTAAAAGGAATCTCCTAATAGATGGTATCCCAATTTACTTTATTAAATATATTTACAAACTATTGTCATTCCGATCCATCATATATAACATATACATGATACATGGTCTAGAATCCGATTTGGAAAAAATACTTAAAAAAGAAATTGTACAAACACCCGTTCATACGTGTCAGTTAAAATCTAAAGTATATTTCATGACCCATTTTGGACCACTCGACGTCAGGTACCCCAGCGCTTCTCAGCCTGTACTGACTCACTGAAGTGAAAGTGAAAAGTGAAAGTACGTAACCTCTTCCTTTACCGTTGGGTGAGGTCACAAGAACGGACCTCTTAGGGTACCTGTCCCCTCGGGCCACCCGACGGTAGATACCCCAGCGTGTCTTAGCCTGTGCTGACTTCGCCGAATCGTCGTCGTCGTCGTTTGATCCTATAGTCACTTTTACCGAATCCTTCTGTGACTCTTTAACCGACTTCAATGAAAAACGCCGTCTATAGTACAGTTTTTCAGTCGTTCAGACACTATGATTTCCACACCTTCAACGACTATTTAATATGTCCGTTACGTTATACCTCTATGTCTACGCGGATTTCGTTCTTCTGATTGTCACACTTACTGATACTAACATCTCTTGTGGGGGGAGGTTGGACGGTCGATGCGGTATACTTTCACGATCATGAATTGATGAGACACGTTACGTAAACTATTCAAGTCCTTTATCAGGACTATAAGAATCATACCTATAACTGTCTACATACCAATTGACACTACTGTCATTGTTTCAATCACAATTATTACTATTATCGAATGTGTATACATTCACGAATGTCCCAAGATTCGTAAGATAATATCATTTGATTAAAGTAGAGTGTTGAGATACTTCCCTCGTGAAATGAGTAGAGTGAAAATAAATACTTCTGTAACCACGTGTCTCTAGAGTCCACTAAATGAGTTCCAGTGTCTCGACCTATTACCGAGTATAAGAATTTTGACACTCAGATCAACACATGGTCCACGAAACGTGTATATCGATTAGAAGGTGTTTTGGGATTCTCTACTTCACCTCAGGTAAATCATTGAACAGACTTCAGTGTGTCGAGTATCCATCTTAGGATTAAATCTAACCAGTTTAACTTTCGGACAAATAAAGGTACTATAGGACGACGAGTAAACTGGTTAGAACTTTTTATCGTTGTTCTCTTTTGGGTGGTTTGTTTGGTAGACTTAAGGGAAAGGAAAAGAATAATGTAAGGGACGACCACTTCAAAAATATGAGACTTCTGTTTCCATCTATTTGCTGTATTTTTTAAAAATGTTTACACTCCGATTCTTACTGGAATTTAGGATGGAAATCGTAAACATCTACTCTGGAACCCCATTTTTAAATGTGTTTCGTGTCTATTTACCATATTAAAGGTGTTTGTGTTTCTGACCGGTTCGTTTGAAAGAGAAACTTCCGACTTTTTTCTATAAAGTTATGGATCTTTTTGGAATTAAATAGTTGTTTGGGAATTCGAAGTTTCGTTAAATATCTTGTATTTTGTCAGAATTTTTTACTGGTTTTCACGAAAATTTTCTATTTCCCAAATCTTGTGTTTGTTTTCTGTTCCAATTACTAAGATTCATTTTAATTAACCGTTTACTCTGTACTATAACACTTGTGACCTTCCACCTTTCGTATTTTGACGTTCACCCTAAAGTCTGACGGTTCTAGACATTGTGTTTCGTCCTGGCCTCACCTCCTTCTCACTCGGTTCGCGATCTGAATAATAAGAGTAATCTTTCCTCAAGTTTCAAAAGAACCAATTATTATCCTTACTTATTATCTTCATTACTCTTGTCAACATAATTTTATACAATTACAATTTTTGCAATCCTTTTGTATTCGAAATCGGTCTGTCGGTGAGTGCTAGGGATAATCCTCCTCAAGCCTCACCTGCCATCCTCATCACTTTTGTCGACATTAACATAATCTTACACAACTACAGTTTTTACAGTCTTTTTCACAATCTAATTAATATCGATAAAAGACTGTAATAATTTTTATTTGTTTATAACCTTTTGTGACCAAGGGTGACACAGGACAATAAAAAGAAATGCAATCGTGTCTATATAGGGATAAGTTAAGAGAACTTGAGTTTGTCTTAAACTCTTCCCCCTCCTTGAACAGACTCACGACTCTTTGAATAGGACGGAGGTTGAGTCTTTCAGGTCATTTGGACTTGTGAATTATCGAAAATAAACTTTTATAAAGAACGTGTTTCCACCTACCCTTCAAAGATTTCTCAAGAAAGGGACTCGATTTAATGACCAGGATAAGTCCTTCACATGACCGAATATGTTTAACCACTTTTAAATCGGTTCATCAAAACCTATGAAAATTTCCTCCGGAAGGAAGGGGTTTAAAGTTAAACTTGTGGAATTAAATAAGAATCTTAGAACTCTACCGAACAACTATAATTCCAATGATTTACCTTCGAGAACAACGAGAATACTCAAAACACTAACCATTTTGTTACTGGTAAACCCAAAAGGTTTTTCACAAAGAAGTCACACTGTTATACCACCTGAGAGTCGTCAGTCACGACGTTACTGTAGTGGTTCTACGGGAAGTCGTACTCGGGGAAGGTATAGGGAGGGTGGGTGACTGACCCTGAACATACAAATGTATCAGTGAAGAGAAAATTGAGTCTTATTCACCAACTCACACCTCAATCTCTAACACCGGGTGGTAGTAAGACCCACACACTTGAGCCTGTCAGTGACCTGGAGAAATCCCGGTGTAACATTACTACACAGACACAAAGAGACTCTGGTCTGACTGTCATTTTAAAAGACAAGGACACACACCCACTTAATTACAAAGTAACAGAGGAAAAACTTTTTTATCTTTATTTTTACTAAAAATTTTAAGTTATACAAGTGTCATATGGATGAGATCTGGATCGTTGTACACAAGCAACTGAATTAATGAAAGGTTTCTCCAAGACTCCTCTACATGTTTTTCTTATACTTCGAGTTTCCTCATTTTTATGTACTTCTTTGACCTTACACATCCCATAAAAATCCACCCGGGGTTTGACGTAAGACCTTCTGGGACAACGAATCTGACCGTTACAAAACTCACGACTTTCACTTTCACAAACAACGAGTCAGTACAAGTTGTGAAACTTTGGGGTAACCTGACATCGGGCGGTCCGAGGAGAGAGGCACCCTAAAGGGTTCGTTCTTATGACCTCACCCAACGGTAATGGAAGAGTTCCCTTAGAAGGGTCGGGTCTCTATCGTGAGTCCAGAGGACGTAACGTCCACCTAAGAAATGACAGACTCGGTGGTCCCTTCACGACCCCAATAAATATTTCCCCTATATCTAAGACGAAAGGTGAAAGTTCCTCACACACATTAGATAAGTTCATCTCTTCTGGTCGTGCATTCTTGCTTAAACTATTATCCATTATCAGTTTTCCATTATGATTTAAGATTAACACACTACACCGGACACAATCCCTTTACTTCCGAGTCACACTCACTTCTACAAACTGCTTCACAATGGTCTCCTTTACCCTTTACTGAACTCTGAACAAACAAATATACATGGTGGTGAACAATCTTTGCTCTCTACCCTCGTTTTAGGAGTTCTGACTAGATTAACCAACACCCCTACCCAGTACCCTTTAATATCAAGTCCATCCACTCTGGACTGACAATTTTTTTTTTTCTTAAACTTATACTGCATTATCCGAGAGTCCCCGACTCCTCAGTGTTTCACTCCTAAAATCGTCGGGAGACCTAATTTATCTAAACTACTAGTTTACCTTTACGGGTCCAATTATCCCTTACATTGAACCCACCCCAATCTCATCATCTAATTCCTATAGGTAACCTTCTTCCGTGAAGTTCAATCTTCTTTTTGTCTTGAACAATTCCTCACTACCGACTTTCCACATTCCCATCTTTGAGGGTGTGTCAATCTCTCGCCTCACGACTCCTTTTGTCTCTTCCCCACTCTACTTTCGACCCCACCCCCACCCCAAGTCCCTCCTCGGGGAGTCCTTTGTCCCCCCACCCATTGGTATAGACTTCGATCCATGAGCACTTGAATTTTCAACTTCGTCTTATAGAAATGTAGGTATACCTTCGTCAACCACCTGGACTTCTTTCATCAAATTAAAAAAACCTTCAGTCTCCCGTTCCCTTTTTGGTACGTCTTCTCTTCCCGAATGAATCAATTATTATTCGTTATTTTTCTCTTTATCATAAATTCGAAAGTCTGAGTGACTTTACTTCACTTCCTAAAAACTCAGTTAAAAGAGTGTAAAACTTATCCATGTCTTTCGGTACCTTTCCATTTTGAAATTTGTAAAAGAAACCTTCTAAGAACCCTAATAGATGTACAACCCTGTGTAGGATCAGGAAAAAAATTAGGACCCTTTTAAACCAAAAGAGAAGAAAAAAAGTACTCGTCGTATCAACGTGACGGTTGTACGATATCTACGAGTGGTTCTTCAGACTACTAATTTCGTTAAATACATGGTTGGTTTTTCATACCTACTACGGTCCGTGACACTGTTCAACCTTAACCAACACCTTTCACGGTCATTGAACGTAAATGACAGAAAAGACCAACAGCCAACAACGGGAAAAAAACATAACTCCGCAATGATATCATCGTCACTGAAAAATCGTTTGTAACCTTAAGAAAGACAAAACACACGACAATTATAGGTACAGGTAATAAGATAACAGATGGACTGTCTCCAAAATATTTATGAACATCCTCTTTTCTATTAAAAACCTATAGGGAGTTTAAGTAAAAGTAAGATCTAAGTTCTGAAATTTTCATATTTATAAAATAGTAAAACTGTAGACTAAATAAATTTATGACAATAAACCGATTCGTAAACAGACTAAAAAACAAAACAAAACAAAGGAATTAAACTAACTAGACAAAATTTGAAAACAAAATCGGAGACTTAAGGATAAAGATTTACAAGATTTTACCGTGTAATTCTTTTAATTTTTAGGTCAATTCGAGATTTTGAAACTTCTCAAACGAAAAATGAAGAAGGTCCAAACTCACTCTATTAAAGTCGTAGGAGTATTCAATCAAGACAAGGCAGACGAGATACTTCATTCAAAGATCATTTCGGTGCATTAATCGAAGTAAACAAATAAAACGAAAATGAAATAAGTAACGTTACTATATTTTAAAATTTATCAAAAGTGTGTTATACATTAACCTTAATTTTCTCAATTTTATTCGATTAAGACTACAAACTTAAAACCTCGGGACAACATCGGATCGAGACTACCTTATCTAAATTCGATTCCGACTCTTTTCTTATCTGCCTCGTCCTTCCTTTTATTGGAGGACACACTTCGTTCTTGATGTTGACGTCAAAGGAAACAACCGGTCACCAAATACTTCCATTAGGTATTTAGTCAGTACACCTATTACAACCCGTTCAAGTCATTGTCGACTCCCCGATTGCCTTTTTGGTGGTTGGGTTGTCAGAGTTCCACCAAAAATTGGGCCAAAACATTGAAAGAAATGACCTGGTTTCTCAAACAAAGACACTAAGTATAATAATTTTCAATTATTGATAATGTAAAATATAAAACATCAACTTTCTCATTAGTCTAGTAAACACAATTGTCAAATCAGAGTTTAAGTACAGATGATAATATTTGGGTCATGACCCAATGATAACTTAAAACACAGACTGTCAGATATACGTCAAAGAATGTTTTCATTTGATAAATCCGTAATTTCAACCTAGACGATGACGATTCAGTAAAGTCAACACAGGCTGAGACCTCTAGTGAATTTTTACTATGATTCTCAACTATTCGTCGGTATATATATTTATAAACACACAACACATAAAAACACGTACATCCCTTCCAACATCAATATTCTTACACACGTACAGAAACATTCTTATACGACCGAACTTACCACTTTCTGACAAGAAACCTCGTCTCTTGTCGTCTAAGAATATAGATCTAACCACTAGATTTAAAGATGGACGACTACAGGACTACACCGTAGAGACCGTCGCGACCAACAAGACCAAAAGTACACACGAGAAACCGACATTTCAAACGACACTTAGTTCCAGTGGAGTAATATCGACACCGGACAGGTCCAAGTTACATATATACAACGTCACCCACTGTAGTAAGACGTGGTCATCAGACTTTCACGTACCTTCTCCTCAATAAAATAAGTCTATTCTTTTGGACTACACATATCATTCCTTCTATCGACTTCAAGTAGTGCCTTAGAGTCACATCTTAACAGGAAATTTCGAAAAGGTAACGGAAGATGTCTTAAAAGTGACTACCGTGAAGGTCAGACTCAAACATAGGGAGATCTTCTCCTTTCGAGTGGTGAAGAATTTTCCCGGAAAAGACAGAAACGTATCGAAACTGGTAATCTGTCAAACAGATGACTAACTACGTTTCACTAGAAGAAAACGAGACAATAGGAAACCCAATCGAAAAGAAGACTCCGGTTTCGTCTCGTTTACGTAGAGGACAAAGGGTACTGTTGTAAAGACTATAAACCGAGTGATTCATCTGAACAAAGGTCTTAGTAGAGATTAAGGGAAAGAAAAATTTCTCGAAGTCGAAACGATAGTAAAGAATTTTACCCAACGAGGTTTCAGTTCGGTATAAGATTTTCAATAAACTGGTAGAACTTCATCGTCGTAATAAAGACGTTGGTTTCTACCGCGATCAAAAACCACTAACAACTACGGATAATTAGAGTATAATTGGAGTAAAAGTAATAATCACTAGTCCTACCACGGTGTAAATAGAGACGTAGAACGAAGAACATTTTGTCTGGAATGACAGGACACAGTGTACACCTGAATACTCGTATGGAAGTAAAAGTGACTATATATTCGGATATCCGGTTAGTTTCGTCTCCGAGACCCCCTACCTCAGATACGTCACTATAATTTTTTTCTTTAGGTGGGTACCCGAAGATTACTCGTTGATCCAATTCTTAATGACTACAATAAGTCAACGATTCAACACAGGTTAAGAGACGTTGGGGTATCTGATGTCGTGCGGTCCGAAGGGACAGAAGGTGATAGAGGGTCTCAAACGAGTTCAAGTACAGGTAACTCAAGTTCTTATTGACTACATTCAAGAATTAATTTTATGACTCGTGTTGTGTCAACTCCGATCTCGGTCACGGAATAGTTATCTACGGAAGGTTGTCCAACGGTAACCTGGTATTAGTAATACAGAACAACGGAATCGATCAAAGGACAAAGATATTAATCGAGAGGACCGACGGTTGGGTTAAAAATTAACACGATGTAATAACGAGAGACAGAATTAATCGTCTTTCGGAAATTTCTCTAATTTAGATAATATCACGACCAAATCTATTGAATATACCTTCGTCTTCCTACCTTACTTATTAACTTGAAACTTCTAACGAAAGGTTTAGTACAAAGATACTAAGAACGTTTGGTGCATCATGATATGACGTTATAAAATTTGTGAGAACATGCGGTTTACGGTGTTTTTGTGGTAACAATATTCGTTCTGTAAGAACTCTAATCTTCGTGTCATCTGACTTGAAGTATTACAAAACGTCTCTTACGTAACAAGTCTGAAAAAATCCACTCTTTTTATTCCATTTCTTTACAAACTAAAAAAAAAGAAGAGGGAGTGAGAGACTACATCTTTACAATTATTTGGTGTGTTTATGTAACACGATTTTTACACTTTTTAGATATGAATACGATCTCGGATAGAAAGAAACCGTTTACATGAAGAGATTCAATATATGACCTTTGATGAACAAACACAACACTTAACGATTGTGAATAACTATCGAGTACAAACAAGACTATTTACTTTAACGAAAGGGAACTGTATAATAAAACGTAAAACTTTTAACCCAAATAGTCTGACTATAACTCATTAATCATTAAAAATAGTGAAGTAATTTAGGAAATCTCTAAATATTTTCATATTCTATCCTAGAATCGAGGAGTCCCTAAACACCAGTGGAACTCTAAAATTGTAATAGAATATACGTCTTTATTTTATTATCGTATTGTGTAACATTATAATTCATATTTTAGTCCACCATAATCTGATGTTAACCCTGAAGGAGTCACCATTTCTTAGGTGGACGGCTACGTCCTCTGTACCCAAACTAGGGACCCAGTCCTTTTAGGGAATCTCCTCCTTCACCGTTGGGTGAGGTCATAAGAACGAACCTCTTGGAGTTCCTGTCTCCTCGAACCTCCCGATGACAGGTATCCCAACGTTTCTCATGTTGTACTGACTCCGCGACTCGTGTGTTTGTCTAAGTGTCAATTATAAAAGTAATATAGACCCATTTCTTCTATTAAAAGATTCTTCTCTACTTAGAAAATTTTTATACAAATACAATCATTAAGAGGTTCGGTCCGAAGTCGTTATGCACTTGGCACTTGAAGGTCTACAAGTTTGACCAAAATCTTTTCCGTCTCCTTGGTCTCCAGTTTAACGGTTGTAGGAAACCTAGTAGCTTTTTCGTTCTCTCAAGGTCTTTTTGTAGATAAAGACGAAATAACTGATACGGTTTCGGAAACTGACACACCTAGTGTTATTTGACACCTTTTAACACTTTCTCTACCCTTATGGTCTGGTGGACTGGACGGAGAACTCTTTGTCCAGTCCTTCGTTGTCAATCTTGACCTGTACTAAACCCTCTTACCCTTAAGATTGTACATATGACAGTACATTCTTAACTTAGCGGTCAGGTACAGACTGCATCCCACGTCGAACGAACCCCGACCACGTACCCCTACTGGGTCTCTCTACAACACCCCTCCCTCCACCCTCCCCCCAAGTACAAACCCTTGCGTACATTCTTAATTTCTAAAATTTTAATTTTTTTTTTTTTTTAAATTTTTTTTTTTTTTTTTTTTTCTTGACCTGTACCTTGTTGTCTGACCAAGGTTTATCCTTTTCCTCATGCAGTTCCGAAAAATAACAGTGGGACGAATAAATTGAATATACGTCTCATGTAGTACTCTTCACGACCCTACCTTCTTCGTGTCCTACCTTAGTTCTGACGACCCTCTTTATAGTTATTGGAGTCTATACACCTACTGTGGTGGGAATACCGTCTTTCACTTCTTCTTGATTTCTCGGAGAACTACTTTCATTCTCAACCGAATTTCGAGTTGTAAGTCTTTTGATTCTAGTACCGTAGGCCAGGGTAGTGAACTACCGTTTATCTACCCCTTTGTCACCTTTGTCACCGAGTAAATAAAAAACCCCGAGGTTTTAGTGACGTCTACCACTGACGTTGGTACTTTAATTTTCTGTGTATGAGGAACCTTCCTTTCAATACTGGTTGGATCTGTCGTATAATTTTTCGTCTCTGTAAAGAAACGGTTGTTTCCAGGCAGAGTAGTACCGATACCAAAAAGGACACCAGTACATACCTACACTCTCAACCTGACACTTCTTTCGACTCACGGTTTCTTAACTACGAAAACTTGACACCACAACCTCTTCTGAGAACTCTCAGGGAACCTGACGTTCCTCCAGGTTGGTCAGGTAGGATTTCCTCCAGTCAGGACCCACAAGTACCCTTCCTGACTACAACTTCGACTTTGAGGTTTTGAAACCGGTGGACTACACTTCTCGACTGAGTAAACTTTTCTGGGACTACGACCCTTTCCAACTCCCGTCCTCCTCTTTCCCTGCTGTCTCCTACTCTACCAACCTACCGTAGTGACTGAGTTACCTGTACTCAAACTCACTTGAGACCCTCAACCACTACCTGTCCCTCCGGACCACACGACTCCAAGTACCCCAGCGTTTCCCAACCTGTACTGACTCGTTGATTTAATTGCAATCATTATTTATAGAAAACTTTTTATACTTTCTTACTATTTTATAGTACAATGTAAATATATCATATTTTTACCCGATTGAACTAAACCTTTGGATTAGGAACAGACTTAAACTCCTTGGTAAACGATGCGTTTTTCCGTTAATGGTTAGGGGAAGTTCGGGTAGATTTGGATTTGACAACCTTCTTCTACTATATCAGAAAGTTTACAAGACCCAATAAGACCTTAACTTACAAAACTAATACTTTCCATCAACTTAAAGAAAAACAAACAGATTAAGTTTACACTTAAAATGTACAATAAATAATTTGTACTTATGAATTTCATAAAACTGTGATCCTTATCAAGACTTGAATACGAAATAATTGTTTATTAGTAATTATTTAAAAACTTAGATAAGTCAGAGATATACAATAAAAGATACGTCTCCCAATCAAAAGAACGTAAAATATTAAAAATTTTTTCCCAAGGAACACAAGGGGAGAAGAAGAGAAGGACGGTATGAGGAGGAACGGAGGTGTATGGACACCTTAAAGACGGTATCAGAAACAGGGGGCCGGGGGTTACATTACGAAGTAGACTAGAAAAATAAACGAACTCGAAATTAACTTTTACGTATTTCATAGAGACTAAAAATGAAAGTAGGTTACATAAAAAGATTCCTAAATTTCTCTTTAGATCTTTTTATAGACGTCGACTTAGTTTTCCTGTAAAAGAAAGACATCAGATTCGGGAGTAAATTCCGTAAAGTCACAAAATCGAGACTACAACTAAACCGAGGTATCAGAGTACCACTTTAGTTCATAATGAGATCCAAGCATTAGACATCAGCTGTCTACTCCGAAAAAACCTAAACATAATCAAAGTGATTTAATAAATGTGTCGGGAAACTTTTTTATGTACCTGGGAAAAAGTATAATGTTGTAAAACACGGATAGTTTTGAATGTCCGAGAAATCATGAGACGAAGAACTTTTCGTCAGAAGATGGGTCGTAGTAGCGGAGGAGATCTCGAGCAATCTTTAAGTCTTAGAGTCGGGAGTAGTACTCTGACGACTCAGTCTTAGACGTAAACTTGTTTTGGGAGTTTACTAAGTATATGTGTGAAACTCAAAGTCTTTGTGACCTGTCTCGGAGATAAGAATAAAGATAATCTTCACGGGACTTCCAAAACCGTTTTCGTTTACTCTTCCTTTTCACATAAATTAATCCTTCGTGTCACGATCACGAAAGTATGTGTAATAGAGTACACTAGAAGGGTCAAGACGTTCCATCTATAATGATGTGTATTAAATGTCTACCCCTTTGACTGTTAACCTCCGAAATTTTAAAAAAAGTTCCAGTGAATCAACCATTTTACATCTGAGTGGAAGGTCTAAGTCCTAAGGTTAAAAGGATCATGAGTCAATAGAGAACCCTGTCAACCATAAATGGGTTCAGGAATGATGAACCTACCCACACCGAAATACCACTTATACTAAATCTAAACTTCCCTTTTACAGAAGTTCTTTGAGAACTGTAGGCTTTGTTCCAAACGTTCCTCCCAAAAAAAAAAAAAGAAAAATTTCTTTAATAAAAATTAACTTCCTATTAACGAAATACTATAACACAACCAAAGACGGTCTGTAGTTGTACTTAGTCGGTATCCATATGGATATAGGGGAGGGAGAACTTGGAGAGAAGGTGGAGAGAGATCCAACAATGTCCCGGGGACAAACTCAAAGGACTCAGTGTGTCGTTTAAGCGTAACTGATAGATAAAATGTATACCATTACACATACAAAAGTTTCCGAGAAAGAATTAGAGACGTACACTTCAACCTCCAAACCAAACAGGAGGAGGTATATATTGAGAAGAAACATGTCGTACAGACGGAAGGAGGAAGGGAAAGGAAGACAAGAACGGAAGAGAAGGAAGAAATGTTATCAAGAATAGTAACAAGAAAATGTTATCACACAGACATTTTCTGAGACTACGACCCTCCCTATCCCCTGCTGTCTCCTACTCTACCGACCTACCGTAGTGACTGAGCTACCTGTACTCAGACTCACTTGAGACCCTCAACCACTACCTGTCCCTCCGGACCGTACGACGTTAAGTACCCCAACGTTTCTCAGCCTGTGCTGACTCGTTGACTTGACTTGACTTACTCATTCTTCCGTATATACATCTTTCATAGAATACATTATAACGTTGTCTTCGTACCGTATAAAGTCACCATAAAAGTCCCTTTACCACCCCGGATCAGTGTGTACGCTTTAGTTCAAACCTAAGTGTCTCATCTCCCCCATGTTACACTAATCGTTACATCCAACACTATTCGGGGAGGGAGTCAATGTCATATACGATTATCATTCACTTCACGAAAGTTGACTTCGATCAATACACACTTGATACGGTGGTCTACCAGCTAAGACTTTAGTCTAACTAATATAAGAAACGTCGGTTTCTACCTCTTCGAGATATATCAGTCGTTTTTGTTCTGGTCCTCGACTGACACCGAGTCTAGTACTTGAGAATAACGGTTTAAGTCTGAATTTAACTTCTTTCATCCCTTTTGGTGGTCTGGTAAGTCCATACTGGATTTAGTTTAGGGAATACTAATATGTCACCTTCACTGTTTATTTAAGTTCCCTAATCTAGACTATCTCACGGACTTCTTGATACCTGTCTCCAAGTACTGTAATTCCGTCCCTAGTTCTGGTACGGGTTCTTTTTCTTTACGTTTTTCCGTTTTACCAACAGACTCCTCCGGAATGTTTATCGACTCTTTTCTTCTCTTCACTTTCCGTTTCCTCTTTTCCTTCCTATATGGGTAGACTTACGTCTCAAGGTTTCTTATCGTTCCTCTCTATTCTTTCGGAAGGAGTCACTAGTTACGCTTCTTTATCTCCTTTTATTGACTTACCCTTTCTGATCTCTAGAGAAGTTCTTTTAATCTCTACGGTTCCCTTGTAAAGTACGTCTCTACCCGTGTCAGTTCCTGTCTTTGTCATACTTGGATTGTCTTCGTCTTATATAATTCTCCACCGTTCTTATGTGTCTTCTTGATATGTCTTTTCTACAAGTACTGGGTCTATTGGTGTTACCACCCTAATGAGTGGATCTCGGTCTAGGACCTTACACTTCAGTTCACCTAGAATCCTTCATAGTGATGTTTGTTTCGATGACCTCCACTACCTTAAGATCAACTCCATAAAGTTTAGGATTTTCTACTACAATACTTTCACGACGTGAGTCATCCGGTCGTTTAAACCTTTTGAGTCGTCACCGGTGTCCTGACCAGTCAAAAGTAAGGTTAGGATTTCTTTCCGTTACGGTTTCTTACAACTTTGATGGTGTGTTAACGTGAGTAGAATGTGTAATCTTCCGTTACCGTGGGGTGAGGTCATGAGAACGGACCTTTTAGGGTACCCACCTCCTCGGACCATCCGACGTCAGGTACCCCAGAGCTTCTCAACCTGTGCTGACTCACTGAAGTGAAAGTGAATGTACAATCGTTTCATTACAAGTTTTCAGAGGTTCGGTCCGAAATCGTCATGTACTTGACACTTGAAGGTCTTCAAGTTCGTCCTAAATCTTTTCCGTCTTCTAGTGTAATGATTGTAGACGACCTAGTAACTTTTTTGATCTCTCAAGGTCTTTTTGTAGACGAAACAACTGAAGGGGTTTCGGAAACTGACATACATAGTGTTGTTTGACACCTTTTTAAAAGTTCTCTACCCTTATGGTCTGGTGGACTGGACGGAGGACTCTTTAGACATACGTCCAATTCTTCGTAGTCAATATTAACATATACCTTGTTGTCTGGCCAAGGTTTAGTCCTCTCTTCATGTAGTTCCGACATGTAACAGTGGGACGAATAAATTAAATATTCGTCTCATGTAATACCCTTTGTGACCCGACCTACTTCGTGATCGACCTTAGTTTAAAAGACCCTCTATATAGTTATTGGAGTCAATACGTCTACTTTGGTGGGACTACCGTCTTTCACTTCTTGATTTCTCGGAGAACTACTTTCACTTTCTCCTTTCACTTTTTCAACCGAATTTTGAGTTGTAAGTTTTTTTTACCGTAGGTCAGTACTGAAGTACCGTTTATCTACCCCTTTGTTACCTTTGTCACTCTTTGAAATAAAAGAACCCGAGATTTTTAGTGACGTCTACCACTGACGTCGGTACTTTAATTTTCTACGAATGAGGAACCTTCCTTTCAATACTGGTTGAATCTGTCGTATAATTTTTCGTCTCTGTAATGAAACGGTTTTTTCTAGGTAGATCAGTTCCGATACCAAAAAGATCATCAGTACATACTTACACTCTCAACCTGATATTTCTTTCGACTCGTCGTTTCTTAACTACGAAAACTTGAAACCATAACCTCTTCTGAGAACTTTCAGGGAACCTGACGTTCCTCTAGGTTGGTCAGGTAGGGTTTCCTTTAGTCAGGACTTATGAGTAACCTTCCTGACTACGACTTCGACTTTGAGGTCATGAAACCGGTGGACTACGCTTCTCGACTGAGTAAACTTTTCTGGGACTACCACCCTTTCTAACTTTTGCCCTCCTCTTCCCATGATGTCTTCTACTCTAACAACCTACCGTAGTGACTGAGTTACTTGTACTCAAACTCATTCGAGGCCCTCAACCACTACCTGTCCCTCGGGACTGTACGACGTCAGGTACCCTAACGTTTCTCGACCTGTACTGACTCACTAACTTGACTTGACCTTGACAGTACCGTGGAGACCCACACAGTAAAGTGAACGACTAACTCCTAGTTTCAGATCAGAACAGACGGAAGAACCAGGGTAAACTAAGATTAACCAAATCCAACACAGGAACTTGATACAGTAAGAAATCTTTGAACACGGAACGGGGAAAGGGAGGACAATGTGTACCCGGAACTGAGACTGTACCGGATACGTTCACAAGAGACCGAAAGACCTACAATGAAAGGAATGACTCACATATTCATCTGGTAGAGTGACCTTTCCTGGTAACTCCCTCCCCTTATAGAGTTTATCTAAACTATAGGAAAAAACAATAGTTACATTTATCATTGGTAAAAACCTTTTGGTCAAAGGGTTTTTGACTGACTGACTGGCTCAGTTTTTCCGAAGTCCGGTGTACGGAAGTCAAGTCGAGTCAAGTCAGTGAGTCAGTACAGACTGGGAAACACTGGGGTACCTGACGTCGTGCGGTCCGGAGGGACAGGTAGTGGTTGTAGACCTCAAATGAGTTTGTGTACAGGTAACTCAGCCACTACCGTAGGGTGGTAGAGGAGGAGACAGCAGGGGAAGAGGAGGGCGGAAGTTAGAAAGGGTCGTAGACCCACAAAAGTTTACTCAGTCAAGAAGTGTAGTCCACCGGTTTTACAACCTCAAAGTCGAAGTCGTAAACAAGAAAGTACTCATAAGTCCTGACTAAAGGAAATCCTAACTAACCAACCTAGAGCAACGTCAAGTCCCCTGAGAGTTCTCAAAAGAGGTTATGGTGTAAAGTTTTCGTAGTTAAGAAATCGTGAGTCGTAAAAAATATCAGGTTGAGAATGTAGGTATGTACTGATAACCTTTTTGGTATCGAAACTGATCTGCCTGGAAACAACCCTTTCATTACAGAGACGAAAAATTATACGACAGACCCAACCAGTATTGAAAAGAAGGTTCCTCGTTCACAGAAAATTAAAGTACCGACGTCAGTGGTAGACGTCATTAAAACCTCGGGGGTTGTTATTTTATAGAGTGACAAAGGGGTAGATAAACGGTACTTCAGTACCCTGAATCAGTATACAAATCCGAAACGGAGGAGATAAGGGAAACTTAAGGAACAGGATAAAGATCACGGTGATCACTGTGTCCCGTGTAAACAGGCAGGAGCACTTTACGGAGGACTTAGACAAGATGGTTTGGGTAGTTGTGGAGACCGAAGAAGGAGGGGTTTTGCTGATAACCCAATAGGTAATGTGAAAGTCTCCCCAGAACCACTTGAAACTAAAACTTGGGAATGGGGTATACCTCACTTAGTCCTCCTCCTTACACCTCAGTCCTTCTCCTTAAACTTCCTCCACTCTACTCTACAACCTCTTCCACGTCCACTACTTCAACCCACGGGGAGTAAGTAAGGAGATAAGTAAATAGGTTCTTCGTCCCCTTTCCAAGACAAGACGAAACAAAGTTCCCTCGAAACATAGACAACATACTAAGGACAGAGGGACGGGGGGGTGGGGACCGGGGCGGAACGGAGGTCACTACGTACCCACCTAGTAACTGATGATTTATTTCTTTACGGGTGACATTGAACGGAACCTCATACCAAGGACTTTAACGAAGTCATTCTTCTTCGAGTCAACGTTTAGTCAAGTCATCGAATCATATAGACAAGACCAATTAAAAACTAACCTCTAAGAGTAAACTTTGGTGACCCGTAAAAGAGACAAGTGTAGAACCGTTGAGAACGAGATGAGTCGTGAGTAAACTCAAAAATCACTTAGAAACAGTCGAGGATGTCCCCTGTAGACGGACGAAAATACATACAGCAATCTCTTAAGGCGGTCAAGGAGTTTCCTTTAAATCCCATCAGAAATAAAATTGAATTCGGTAGGATTCGTTTTGAACACTCAAACTACTTTTAAGTAATTTTGGAAACACATACTACACTAGTGTCATGTTTAGAAAAGAAAAAACACTTTTGTAGTATGTGTCCAAAATTACTTAAACGTTTATCTACCCCTCTGTCACGTTTGTCACCGACTGAAATAAAAAACCCGAGATTTTAGTGACGTCTACCACTGACGTCGGTACTTTAATTTTCTGCGAATGAGGAACCTTCCTTTCAATACTGGTTGGATCTGTCGTATAATCTTTGGTCTCTGCAATGAAACAGTTGTTTCCAGGCAGATCAATTTCGATACCAAAAAGGTCATCAGTACATACCTACACTCTCAACCTGATATTTCTTTCGACTCGTGGTTTCTTAACTACGAAAACTTGACACCACAACCTCTTCTGAGAACTCTCAGGGAACCTGACGTTCCTCTCGGTTGTCCAGGTAGGATTTCCTTTAGTCAGGACCCACAAGTAACCTTCCTGACTACAACTTCGACTTTGAGGTCATGAAACAGGTGGACTACGCTTCTCGACTGAGTAAACTTTTCTGGGACTACGACCCTTTCTAACTGTCGTCTTCCTCTTCCCCTGTTATCTCTTACTCTACCAACCTACCGTAGTGGTTGAGTCACCTGTACCCAAAGCCATCTGAAGCCCTCAACCACTACCTGTCCCTCCGGACCACACGACGCCAAGTACCCCAGTGTTTCTCAGTCTGTGTTGACTCACTGACTTGACTTGACTTCATACAAAATTACTATCTTCTACGAAAACTTCGGAGAGAGAAGGGGATAAGGTACATCTGTCTAAAGGAAGGGAGAAACGGTTGAAAAGAAGACAAGAGAGGAGAGTTGTGGAAATAAGGGTTTCTTTTTGGTGAGTTGTTTGTTTTTAGTATTTCGGTCCATCACACCCAAACAGATTTAAATCCAAATAGTCGGATGGGACTTACTCTTACCCGATTTCTGGTCCTTTTGGGTCCTTACAACCTCCTCCTGTGGAGATACTAGACCGGACTCCAGAAACAACGGGGTCGTAGGAGGTCTTATATCCTTGAGTCTCGATGTGTGTAAAGAGTAGACTAGGAGTCCCAAAGTCCAAGGGGTCTCGACCACAATAAACACGTCTTGGCATCATATTCTCTATCAGAATGCTTCCTAGTCTGATAAACATCACACAATAATATTGGGGAACCGGGAAACCCTTTAAGAAATACCCTCGGAAAGGAGTAATTGACCTGAAAAGGTGACACGGAAACAATAACAGTATTTACGGCTCCAGGACGGACTTCAAACCGAAGCAAGGGTCTGACATGTTGTACCTGATTAAAAATCAGAATTATTTGTTTCGTCAAACATACGCGATTCAATAGGTTTCTACGGGAACATCAAGTCGTTCGTTTGAGGTGTAGTGGAGTTTCTTTACGGGTGAAACCAACAGGTTTCGGAGCATTCGGGAGCTGACTCTACTCGGTTACTCGGTTTCGACCCGGGACAAGGGTCGTCCATAGTCTGGTAGTTCCACCTCCGTGTCTTCTCGAAACCTTTTGGTCTTGATCCTCTGTTTGTTCACGAATCCCTACGGGATACTCTCAGGGTGACTTTATGTTGGAAACTAAGGAAAAAAGAAAAGAGACGAAAAGAAAACAAAATGGAGTATAGAGAGACCTCTTTAGTATGTGACTTAGAGGGAGAAATATTAAAATTCTCAGAAAAATCAGGAAAAAGTCTATAGTATTTTCTTTTCAATTGTAAAATAGACCTTACCAAATTTTCAGAAAATATAACATGTACAGATTTGTGGGACCTCTGTTTTTTTAATCACACTAATTTAATTAGAGTCTCCCTTTAAATTACACAAGGGAACCATTAACAGGTTATAATCGAAAAACATCTATTCAATGATCAGTCTTCGGTGAATAATCGAGATCTTGTCAGGAAACCTACGACCTTGAGATTTGGTTCCGGACTCTCATCTTTTGTCTCGTTCCAAATACTGTGACGGTCCGTCTAAACGAGACTCCACTCTGACTCCGGAAGGACTTTCGAACGACGGTGACAGATACAAAGACTCCGGATCTACCCTTTACTACGAGGGATCTGTTCGGGACACTACGAGAGGGATCTAACTTTTCCGACTCTCGCTGACAAGGTCGACTAATTTAATCACACGTAACAGGTGACACGAAATCAAATCCCTCCGAGAAAAGAAGTGGTCAACGTCTTACAAGATACTCCTAGTTACTCAAGTAACTAGTTCTCCCTTAGATTTCTGAGGAACAAAGAATGAGTAAAGAGTCCTTTGTATATGGTAATCCCTCTTATGTATTGAGGTACTTTGTATCGAAAATACTCGTTACGAACGTTGACGACGTTCGGAGTCAAAGAAGTAGACATTTTACCCGACTTTAATATTGTCAAGTGACCAAAAAAGAGAAAATTTCTAGTGGACTCTACTACATACATGTCACGAACAGTATACATTGTGGACAATCGACCACAATAACCCTCTGTGTCTTTGTGGTAGTGTCTGCCTCAGTACGTACAGGCAAAACACAGATTCAGAACTACTGTGTATGAGTCAGAGAGTCAACATGGGGTGAGAAACACTGGGGTATCTTACATCGGGAGGTCCGAGGAAACAGGTACCTTAAAAGGTCCGTCCTTATGACCTCACCCGAAGGTAAAAGAAGAGGTTCCCTAGAAGGGTTAGGTCCCTAGCTTGGATGTAGAGAACTCAGAGGACACAACCGTCCGTCTAAGAAATGGTGATCACGGTGGACCCTTCGGGAACTACTGTGTGCCCGGTGTGAGTAAAGGAAACTGGTACTGTCACAAAGCAGACCGTCAGAAGTTTGAAAAACTTATACGCAGAACACTTTTCATTTGGAAGGGTTATCAGAGTATATATATATATATATATATGTGTATGTATGTATATGTATATATATATGTATATGTATATATATATATTAATATTATAAACCCATATGGACCACCGAGTCTACCATTTCTTAGACGGACGTCTCGTCCTCTGTACCTAAATTAGTGACCCAGTCCTTCTAGGGGACTTCCCGTAACGGTGGGTGAGGTCATAAGAAGGGACCTTTTAAGGTGCCTGACTCCTCAGAATTTATATATACACAAATATATCTACATAAATACATACACAAATATACTTATACACATAATAACAACAAATCAACGATTCAACACAGGTTTAAAAAACACTAGGAAACTTGACATCGGACGGTCCGAGGAGGTAGGTACCCTAAGAGGTCCGTTCTTATGACCTCACCCAACGGTAAAGGAAGAGGTCCCCTATAAGGACTGGGTCCCTAGTTTGGGTACAGAGGAAGTACCTGTCCACCTAAGAAATGGTGACTCGGTGTTTCTTCAGGTAATTACACATATGTATATATTATTTCTGTCAGACATGAAACGTGTAATCCTTGGTAAAAAAAACCTTTAGGATTCAAAACTTATAAAACAATTTTATATATACCCTTACACACACATATATGTGTGTGTGTGTGTGTGTGTGTGTGTACAAAATAAATAAATAAATAAAAAAAGACGATAGGACTTCCTGACAAACCCCGTAGGAACCCCCTGTCCACGGGGTCGTAAGAATAGTCTATCACTTTAGAACTCCAACGTAATTGGACCTTTCGGTTTGTTCGTCAAAGAATTCCTCTGAGAACAGTCCCTTCCACGAGGACGAGACAACGAGTGACAAGAGAAGTACCGTGTCTAGTGAATGAATTAAACACAATAGTCAAATGTTCAAATAACAGACGGAGAGAGGGATGTAGATTTCACGTTTGAAGGAGAGTCTCCCATCCCAGAAACAAATAAGTGTAGCCATCAGGACCGAGGTGCTAGGTCACGGACTGTGTATCTTCCAGGATTTAATTTGCTTTTCTATTTCCAAGTCCCTGTACAGGGAAACAAGAAAAGGAGGGTATGTACAAAAACAAGTACCACCCCTCGGCTTCGAATCCTCTTACAAGACTTCGACGACTATCACTACCACAACCACGACTACTATTCCTAAATCGCCAAGAGTCATTTCGGAGTAGACACACAACTGGGAGGGAGACATCAATAGTGAAGAGGTAAGGAAGGTTTATCCTTGTGAACACCCGAGGAGTGACCCGTTGAAAACTGATTATAACTCCTCAACACCAAGAGGGACCATGGTCACTCCGCGGTCTGTGGCCTAGAGGTGTGGGCGAACGGGGTATGTACGTAAGAAAACCCTAGAAACGTATTTGTACCCGCAACGTGTATAAAGGCACACTACGTTTACGGAAATCCGGTGAAGGAAAAATTACGTTCATCAGACACCTGTGTCAGAGAAAAACCAAAAGTAAAATACCAAATTTCTATTAGGGAGGGATCAGCCCCGATAAAGAGAGAGACCTTAGGTCCTACATGATATTGTTGTGATATAGACGGAGGAGAAGACCTTTCTTTTTATCCGAAAGGGGGAAGTTCTAGGACTGTCAATGAAAAATATTGACAGTACCTTATTTTTACAAAGTAGTTTAAACCCTTCTAGAAAACGATCACGAATTTGAAACCATGAGTAACGCTTTCAAGGACCCCAAACCGGACACCCTAAATGTCTACGTCCGTCACAGGGGTCTGTTGGTGGCTTGCGCCAATCCGAGTCGGAAGGTACTGAGTGGGAAATTCCGTTTATATCTCTATTTTCATTTAATAATATATTTTTACATTTGACTAGAAAATATAATATAATAATTCTGAGAATGGACCCTAAACTAACCAACCCTCATTTTCTTTTTAGTTGAGTTGCGTCTGTTACATTCTGTACCTGTATACTATATTGATTTCTCAACTCTCCATCCCAAGAAGAGTCTTCTCCGAACCAAACTAAAGTAAGAGTCACAAAGAACCGGGACGTAGAAGTCACATCTTAAATAAGAACCGTCGGAGGAGGTAAGTACCAGGGTTCTACGACAGTCACTGAGGATTCCGATGAAAGAAGGTCCAACCTGAAGTCATCCTCTCTTTTGCGGATATAACGGTCGTTTAAGTGTTTTGACTATATAATCATTCTGAAATTAGTGTACTACATCCAGTACACGACTAGGAACTTAAGTTTAAACATTAATCTTCTCATCCGGTACATTAACTAAATTTGATTAGACCGTTGGGTGAGGTCATAAGAACGGACCACTTAGGGTCCCTGTCTCCTCGGACCACCCGACGACAGATACCCCAGCATGACTCAGCCTGTCCTAACTTCGCTGAATCGTCGTCGTCGTCTTCCGGACTGGAACCTCAATACCAACCCTCAACTCAGTTAGATCCAGTGTCCTGATTCTTTAAACCCCGTGACAATCGACTCCATTTCCCCCTTTATGAACAGTATGGACCGTAACTTTGTCCTGACCCAACCCTTGTGACTCCAACCAAAAAATAAAAAATGAAAAAGATAGACAACACAGACCGTGAGAAGTTTATAATCCCAATCAAAGGTAAAAACCAATACCATAGGTAATGACTACAGACAATCACAAAGACCGAAAGGCGGAATACCTGTGTACCAATGAGAAAGACCAGATATTCGACACTCGTAAAGTCAACTTCGTAATTGAACACCCACACTATGATAAGTCTCACAAGAGAAACGGAGGTAATTACGTTGACCTTCACAAACTCTACCACCAACCAGGTAATATTCATTGATACTACTCGTCTAGAGGAACGACCGAGTACGATCTCTTCATAATACTCATTTTTGTTTGTTTGTTTGGGAATAATACAATTTGGTACTTTTAAGACTTTAACAACCAATGACACCGTATGGACCAAATAGGACAGATCCTGTGACCTAAAGGATTTGGGTAAACCCAATAAACTCCCCGACGAGTGTTTATAGAACATATACATATTAAAAAAAAGGTTGAATTGTTTTAAAGAAAGTACGGATACTATGGTAGAATAGACGTGTTGCTAACACATTTACATTACTCTTTATAATGAGGTAAAACGGTCACCTTCTTAACTCCGTTTGAGGACTTTACGAGACAGATGATCAAATCGTCATAGATGATGAAAGATAAACGAAACAAAAGAATTCGTTATACTAACGTTCTATTTTAGTCTAATATTTTTTAATACAAAAGTAAAATACTTATAAAATAAACTACCGGGGGAGAACTTCTTAAACAGTAAAAGAATGAAATAAGAAGGGGAGGTGGTTCATCAGTCACAACATTTACAATTTCTGAAAACGACGAAGACAACCTCTCGATTTGATTCCCTCACCAATCGACTTGATAAACGGATGTAACTCGAAACTCCCCCTGACTTTCCTCAAGTTCCTTCGACACCAATATGTGATCTGTCATCCATTGATCCCGAGGATGACTCCTCCAACTGAGTTCTCCTTTCCCATCCGCATATCATAAAGAAGACCAGTCTTTTACCGTCGTCCGGTCTTCATCTCATGTCCTCTTTCGTTCCCGACTAACGAGACTTTCGTCTTCTCTGTAGATGAAACATCACTTAACCCCTTCGAGTCTACCATTTCGCAGACGGATGTTACACCCTCTGGGTCCAACATAGGGACCCAGCCCTTCTAGAGGACCTCTTCCTTTACCGTTGGGTGAGGTCATAAGAACGGACCTTTTAGGGTACCTGTCCTCGGACCATCCAATGTGTCAAGTACCCCAACGTTTCTCAGCTTGTACTGACTCGTTGAAGTGAAGTAAATCACCATTTCTCTTACCCGAAACTTTCGTCTCTCTGAACTAAGTTTAGGACCAAGGTGATGAATTTTTGACACGTCAGAACACATTTGATGAATTATAACGACATAATTATAGAACCTAAAGGGAAGATATCTTCCCCCTATTATCATGGATAAAGTATTCCTACAACGACAATCTTGTTATGTGTATCATTCTTGAACTATTTATGGTCTTTGATAATAATAGAGTAACGGTGGGAAGACGGTGGTAGGGTCAGATTCGGTAGGTAGTAGAGAGTAGACATTTATTAACTTTCTGGAAAAGTAACCAGAAGAGTGTAGATAAGAAACAGTAGTGGTAGAAACAGGGTCCGCGGAGGGTGACGGGGAACATCAATCCCATTAGAAAATTTTAATCTTGGAGTAATCCTAATGGATTCTGAAATGTCATTTCCGATTTTAGGCATCATAACTAACACTCTTTGAAGAGATTAATGTCAAACACGACTGGAGAGATCAGATCGAAGTATTAGGGAGAAAATGTAGGAGTCCACACGGTGGAAGACGAATAGAGTCCCGAAACAAAATACTATAAAGTCTCTTCGTTACGGAAATGGAGAAAGACTACAACGGAAGACCCACCTTTCCAGAGATGATCCCACTACAAAGAGACAGGTGGGGAAAAAGAGTGAGACGGGGTACTCTACACCTCAATAAAGGGACTACGTAGTTAGAACCCATTTATAGACTCGAAGAAGTCGAGTCGAAACGGGAGAAGGAGAACCTTCACTCGAAGGATTTCCTTCGTCCGTCAAGGACTACGAAAAGATCCCTGTTCGAGAAAGAATGGTACACCTTCCAGACAAGATCAGGGTCTAATGAATGCAGACACACCAATTTGGATGAGGAACACCCCAGTCAACTGATCAGGCGAACCGATTGTCTGATTTCGGTACTGAAGGTCGGACTACAGACAGTCGTGATTTCTTCGAGATGTCTAAGGGGGGTACATGAGGGTGGAGGAACCAAAGAAAGAGCAGGTGAAGGAGGAGGAAAGAAAGTTCAACCCAATAAACATCACCAGGAACCATCTTTTCATCACGTTTCTCCTATCACCTCTTCGAGAAGGTACAATATAATATCTTACTCAACAGGTCATATTGTCATTCGGTTATCCGACCTAGTTCCTTTACCGGTTTATAGTGCCAGATTGACTACCAGTGTAAGAACCTATCCCGTCATCTTTACCTTCGTAATAAATAGGGAAAAATAACTTTTTGTTTCCATTTTCCCACACCTCTAAGAGGTCCTCCCCCTCGGGAGCAAGGAACAAGGGTCAGTCGATACGTACAAGTGTAGTAGACACTGACTCAGTGTCGTTTCGGTCGTCCTGTTTGTGGTAGTGACGATATTCAGTCAAATTTGTCTTAACAGTGTCAGGGGTAAACCATAATAGGGAAACAGGGCATGTCAAATGAGAAGTGGAAACACCTTAAGTCAAAACATCCTCTTGAAGAAAGATTAAGGACAGTCCCAAATCTTAACCAGGGTCGTTTATGAGACAGACAGGAAAATCATTCTATGCCCGAATTGAAGATAAAATCAAAGTTGAATCGTCCTTTTACATTTTACCTTAATCCTTGTACACTAGGAAAACCAATTGACACAAAAGAGGAATCGAAAAGAGAAAGGGTAATCAAAAGGTTCAGGGCAAAAAAAATCTTTTTATTCAACACCGGTTGTCGGGAAGGAAGGGTCAGTTCAAAAACCTATCTTTTGAGTCACGTTTTATCACTAGTAGTCGAATGTCTGTCAAAAGTCGTGTCACACTACGCAGTCAGGTCACTTCGACGTTTAGGAAGAGAACTGTGAAGAAAATCAGAGGGTGCTGAACAAAGTGTCTCGACCTACGTAACTAAGGACTATTTACAATTTTTACCGGTAAATTGTCTACTGTAATAAAGGAAACCCGAAAGGGCTATCAAGTCAACCAGTCCTTAGGTGGACGTTACGTCCTCTGGGGTCAAACTAAGGACCCAGACCTTCTAGGTGACCTCTTCCCTATCCGATGAGTGAGGTCATAAGAACTCGAAAGGAACACGAGTCGACCATTTCTTAGACGGATATTACGTCCTCTGGACCTAAACTAGGGACCCAACCTTTCTAGAGGACTTCTTCTTTTTCCGATGGGTGAGGTCATAAGACCTGAAGGGAACACAGAGTCCACCATTTCTTAGGCGGACATTATGTCCTCTGGACCTAAGTTAGGGTTCCAACCCTTCTAGAGGACCTCTTCCCTTTCCGATGGGTGAGGTCATAAGACCGGACCTATTAAGGTACCTGACCTATCAGGTCCGTCATCACTAATGATCCGTAGTAACATCCAAGTAAATTTTGTTCGGTGTACCCTCCTCCAAGGTCAGTTCTACCCTTTTATCTTTCTACTTCTCGAGTGGAGGAGGTGTTTATATAGTTTTTATATAGGTGTACACCTTGGTAAGAATACTTTATGGAGGACTTACAACCGTCTTCTAGAGTCTTGCAGTTTTAACGTTCTTTCTAGTGGTGCATGAACCCATCCCACTTTCTTTTTTCTTTTAGTCCTACCCTAGGGACCTTCCCTCGACACTTTCTCCTTGACAAAGGAGTGGGATCCTTCGGGAAGTTTACCCCCCTCTAGTCGACCCTGTCTCTCCCTCGAAGTCCCCGAGTCTCCTCTCATGTCGTCGACCAAACACCGTTCTTGTCTCTCCCTGGTCATGTCCCTCGGACACGGTGAATGGACCATAGACTATCACACACCGCCACGACTCACGACTTTGCACCCGAAGTTTCCTGTCTGGGCGTATCTCTGTCGGACTTTCCGGACCTCACGCCATATCCGACGTTGGTTCCTCATGTACGTATGAGGGTCGGATGGTTCCTTCACTTCACGATAACAATCACCCATCTACTTCTAACGGTATCGTCGGGGTGATAACCATACGAGTGTCACCCACACCGAGGTGGAAACACTCGAGACCCTCACACGTTCTCGGTCACCTAACGGGTGTACACCTCCACCCCGACTTTAATCTGGACTAAACGTCCACGATGCACTACATCCTTCTTCCCGACTTTGACTCGGGAGAGGAGTACCGACACATTAGGTGTATAAATGGGGGATCGGTGACCACGGAAACATTTGAGTCACGACGTCCTGTAGGCTCGTCTGATACCCACGAGGCTACCGAACCCGTCAAGACTGTAATCGTCGACACCCGAAACGACCGTCCGCGTACGTGTGACCCCACCCAGACCCAGACCTGACGAAGGTATCGAGCGTGTCGTTCAGGTCCACGTGTTGATGACACCAGGACCATGGACTGAATTCACCTTGACGTGGATATCTAGACACGACCACCGAAACACTTATATCGAGACCTCCTTGTGGTCCCGGTTGACGTAAGGGTGCCGACTCCACCTTGACACATGAAACACTCGGACATAGTGTCCATTGTCCACTGTGGTATCTTATGTGAGAGACCACCTGTCAAGACCTCCTTCTCCATATGAGTCACCGAGGAGGGTATTAACGACGACGATGATGATTCAGTGAAGTCAACACAGGCTAAGACACGCTAGGGTATCTGCCGTCGGGTGGTCCGAGGGGGTAGGGACCCTAAGAGTTCCGTTCTTTTGACCTCACCCAACGGTAAAGGAAGAGGTCACGTACTTTCACTTTTCACTTTCACTTCAGTAAGTCAGTACAGACTGAGAATCGTTGGGGTACCTGACGTCGAAATGGTCCGAAGAGGCAGGTACCCTAAAAGGTCTGTTCTCATGACTTCACCCCACGGTAACGGAAGAGGTTTCTGGACGGATAAAGTGTAGTGTCGAGTCTTTACCTAGACCCCCGAAAATGGTGTTGACACCTCGTCCGGGACGGGGGTTGTCTTGACACTGTTGGTATCTCGTTTCTCCTCCGGGACGAGTTATAGGTCACGTCCGAAAACAATAGTGGTACGGTCAGTATGCAAGATGGTTTCTCTATTGTTTGTCGTGTGTGACTCCTTTGTACGCCGTCCGTAGACATGATTTTTGTCGGGTACGTCGGTTTTTGTAATCTGAGTGTATGTGATGTGTCCTTGTGAGGGTGTATTTTTGTCGAGAGGTTCTGGTGTCATCGAAGAGGATTTAAGTATTTCATTCTCTTTATATTCCTTATACTTCTTCGTCTCCTTGGCAAGGATTAATTTTCTAGTTCTCTTAAGGGGACTTTCTTCTTCGTCACTTTGTCTGCAGAGGTCAGATTATCAGAGACTCAATTTTATTTTTGTTTTATTTTTATTGTTTCCTTAATTTTTTCTGATAACTATCTTCACGTCTAATAAAATTTTTCCTTGATCTTTGATACTTCTCCTTGGTTCTTTTTAATCTTTCGAGTAAACCACTCTCCTTTTGACTCACTTTCCGTTATTTATCGTTTGACTTATTACGTTTTTTTTTTCATGCACTAGACTTTCTATTTTATTACCTTTAGTGGACTAGTATTATCGTCTGCCCTTCTATTTTTTTGCTTTTGTTATATGTTCTAGATACATTATAAGGGACCACCGAGTCTACTATTTCTTAGGTGAACGTTACGTCCTCTGGGTCCAAATTAGAGACCCAGTGCTTCTAGGAGACCTCTTACCTTACTGATGGGTGAGATCATAAGAAAAAAAAAAAAAATTAAGAAATGTTTAACTTCCTATTAACGAAATGTATTAACACAACGAAAGACGGTTTGTGAGATTATAAGAACGGACCTCTTAAGGGACCTGTCTCCTCGGACCACCGATGTCAGGTGAATAACCCTAACGTTTCAGTCTATAGTGATTCGTTGATTATGAAAATGAAAGTGTGAAAAAGTACCTTATTATATTTCGCACAGTTAGATATGTAGTATCCTAGGGTCTTCCTCTTCTTTCTCTTTTTCCCTAGTTTTTGTATAAACTTCTTTAATACCGTATTTTCATAGTTTGGATTTCCTTTGTCTTAAGGTCAATGTCCTTCGCATCTCCCAGGTTTTGCTATACTTGACTTGTCTTGATGTGGTTCTGTGCAACATTCATTTTGCCGTTTTCAATTTCCCTTCTAAGATTCCGTAGTTCTCTTTTTGTTCAATAATTATCAATGTTTCCTTAGAGGTATTCCGAGAGTCGGATAAAGAGATGTCTTTGTAACGTACAGTCTTCCCTCACCGTTCTATATAAGTTTCAAGACTTTCCCTTTTTGGACGTTGGGTCCTGTGAGATGGGACGTTCTAATAGGAAATCTTATCTTCTCTATATTTCTTAAAGTGTTCCTTCGTTTTTGATTTTCTTATATCGTTATGATTTCTATAAGATTTTATTTTATAACTTTCCAAAAGAGATTTATCTTTTGTTCATTCTTAGATATCCTTTCTCTTTTAATGTTGACCTTTTATTCAGTGAATTTATTTCGGTCATGTCTTCAATTTTTTTTAAAAAAACCCACTTTCAATCCTATTGGTGTTACTTGACGTTTTCTTTATTGTACTTCTATATTTTTTTTTCCCGTAGTTTTATTCTATTTTACACCACCCCCTCTTATTATTTCACATTTCTTTTACATATAAAAATTTTTTTCTTATACAAACTCGGATACACTGATGGTTACATTTCGTTGATCTATATCCTTACACAATTATACGAAATTTTTCTTCCATTAGTGTTTAATCTTTGTATGTTATCTAAGTGTTTTTGGTTTTTCTTCTCTTGTGTTCACATTATATTTCCTTTTGGTAGAGTGGTGTCTTCCTTTTTGTTTTTCCGTTTCTTTCCTTGGTATTTATTTTATAGTTAACCTTTTGTTCCAAATCTTACCGTTATTTGTATATAAATAGTTATTAATGGAATTTACAGTTACTTTATTTATTAGGTTAGTTTTCTGAATCTCACCGTCCAACCAATCTTTCTATTCTCGGATGTTATATGACGGATGTTCTCTGGATGAATTACCCCGTTTTTTTATGTGTATCTAACTTTCACTTCCCTACCTTTTTCCGTAAATTACGTTTGTCTTTACTGTTCTTTCACCCCCATCGTTATGAGTACTCTGTTTTATCTGAAAGTTTGTTTCAGGTATTTCTTTCTATTTCTTCCTGAGATACATTACTATCTTCCTAGCTGCATTCTTTTCCTATCATATACATAATTGTATAAGTGGATTATATCCTCGTGGGTTTATGTATTTTACTTGTATTGTATTTTGTTTACACTTCCCTCTTTAACTGTACTTATGTTATTACCATCTTCTGAAATTGAAGGGTGAGTGCAGTTACCTGTCTACAAGGTGTGTCTTTTAGTTCTTCCGTTGTCTCTAGGATTTATTATGTTACCTTGTTAATCTGAATTAACTATAAAAATCCTGTAATATAAGGTTTTATCGTTTTATACAAGAAAAGTTCACGGGTACCTTGTAAGAGATCCTGACTGGTGGATGATCCTACATTTTATTCGGAGTTGTTTAAATTCTCCTATCTTTAATAGAGTTTGTACTTTGTACTCTTTTTTCTTTTACTAATGTACCTTTGATTTGTTGTACGATAATTCTTTATAGTTACCCACTTACTACTTTAGTTTCTCCTATAATTTTTTATCGAACTCTGTTTACTGTTACTTTTATGTTGGTAAGTCGTAGACACCCTACGTCGTTTTCGTCCAGACTCTCCTTTCAAGTATCACTACGTTTGGAAGAAGTTCTTTATTCTGTTCAGACTTTATTTTTCGAACTTTCTTATCTTTCGTTTTGGATTTCAGTCACCTTCCTTTCCTTTTGAATTATAGTCTCTGTTTCATCTTTAATCTTTTTTAACTGTTTTGGTCCTCGACCAAGAAACTTTCTCAATTGTTTTAACTGTTTGGAGACCTGTCCGAGTGGTTCTTCTTTTCTCTCTTTTTGGTTTATTTTATACTTCCTATTTCCTATTTATTCACTAAAACGTCTTTATGTTTTTCCGTATTCTCTTATAATACTTGTTAATAAAAAGTTGTTTATCCTGTCGGATTTTCCTTACCTGTTCAAAGATCTTTGTATGTCGGGTGGTTTTGACTTAGTTCTTCTTTGTTTATTAAACTTGTCTGTCTATTAATCTTCACTTTACTTTAGACATTAATTGTTATTTTTTTCATTTTGTTTGTTTTTTTGGAGGAACGTTTTTTTGGTCAAGTCCTGGTCTACCGAAGTGACCTCTTAAGATGATTTGTATGTTACTTCTTGAATAGGACTAGGAAGAGTTTGAGAAGGTCTTCTGACTTCTCCTCCCTCGTGAGGGTTTCAGTAAAATACTTCGGTGGTAGTGTGACTATTGTCTGATCTGTTCTGTGATGGTTTTTTCTTTAATAGAAAAGTCGGTTATAGAAACCATTTATATCTACGTTTTTAAAGTTGTTTTATAATCGTTCGACTTAGACTGTTGTGTATTTTATCTAGTATATGGTGGTAATTCAACCTAAGTAGTGTCCTAGTGTTCCTACCAAATTCTATGTGTTTTGTTACACACTATATGGTGTGGGTATTTTCTTTTATGCTTTTGGTGTACCAGTAGAGTTGTTTATTTTCTTTTCGTAAACTACTTTAAGTTGTAGACAAGTACTATTTTTGAGAATGGTTTCACCCGTATTCCCCTTGTATAGAGTTTCATTATTTCCGATAAATACTGTTTAGGTATCGGTTTTCATGTAAGTTACCACTTTTCGATTTTTCGGAAGGACGATTTTGTATTTTGTTCTGTTCCTACGAGTGAGAGTGATGAAGATAAGTCGCATCATGACCTTCAGGATCGGTGACGTCAGTCTATCCTTTTTCTTTATTTTCGATAAGTCTAACCATTTTTCCATTTTAACGGTAATATGTGTCTACTGTACTACGATTCCGAGACGTGTGTTTGATAATCTTACCTATTTATTTAAATTGTTCCATCGTCCTACGTTCTAATTGTGTGTCTTTAACCGATGTAAAGAAATGTGAAAGTTACTTTATAGTCTTTCCCTTACGTTTTTTTAATAGGAAAAATTTTAACGTAGGTTTTTATGAATCCTTATTTGGAGTGGTTCCTCCACTTTCTGTATACGACTCTTGATATTTTATAACTATTTCCTTTAACTTCTACTAAGTTTCTTTACCTTTCCATGGGGTCCGAGAACCTTACCTTCTTAATTATAATTCTACTGATATGATGGGTTTTGTCAGATGTCTAAATCACACTAGGGACAGTTTGATGGATACCGTAAAAAGTGTCTTTATCTTGTTTATTAGGATTTTAAATATACCTTGGTATTTTCTGGGTCTGAATGGTTTCCTTAAGACTCCTTTTTCTTGTTTCGTCCTCCTTATTGGGAAGGTCTGAAGTCTTTTATGGTTTTTTACTGTCATTAGTTTTGTCACACCATAACTATGTTTTTGACTGTACACTTAGTCACGTAGTCTTATCTCTCGAGTCTTTATTTGGGTGTGTGGATACCAGTCAGTTAGAAACTGTTTCTGTTCTCACATACTACCTCTTTTCTCAGAAGTTGTTTATCACAACCCCTTCGACCTGCAGTTAGTTACTTCAATCTTTTGTATGAGTGTAGTACGAGTTTTACCGAATTTCTGGACTTACATTCTGTACTGTGGTATTTTGAAGGTCTCCTCTTAAGAGACTGTATTTAACATCTTCACAAAAGAATCTAGTCAGAGGGTTTCGTTATCTTTATTTTGTTTTTAATTTTTTTACCCTAGATTAGTTTGAATTTTTGAAAAGTGTTGGTTTCTTTGGTATTTGTTTTTCTTTTCTGTCAGATACCTGACCCTCTTTTATAAACCTTTACTACGTTGACTGTCCTCGAATTAAAGGTTTTATATGTTTATAGAGTATGTTGAGTCATTGTCTTGTTTATTGGGTCAGTTTTTTTACCTGTATTCAGGATTTATCTGTAAATAAACTTCTATTATACGTCTACTGGTTATCCGTGTATCTTCTACCAGTTGTAACGATTAATAATCTCTATTATTACTATCATTATTATGGATACTATTCCATAGTGAAGTGTACCCGACTTACCGACAGTAAATGTTTACTGTTTACGACCTATCCCACACCTTTTTGGGAGGACATAACAACCACCCTTACATTTAGTGATACCTTTGTCATACTTCTGAGGAGTTTTTCGATTTTTATCTCAACGGTATACTAGGTCGTTAGTATGAGGACCCGTATATAGGTCTATTTTGACCTTAAGTTTTTCTATTTACGTAAGGTTACAAGTAACATCGTGATAAATATTATCGGTTCTGTACCTTTGTTGGAACTTACAGGTAGGTGTCTACTTACCTATCTCTTCTACACTATATACACATATATGTGTATCCACGGACACACGCGTGTGTGTGTGTCACCTTATAATAAGTAGGTATTTTTCTTACTTTAATACGGTAAACTTCGTTGTTCCTACCTTGACGACGACGACGACGATTCAGTGAAGTCAACACAGGTTGAGACACGCTGGCGTATCTGCCGTCGGGCGGTCCGAGACGGTAGGGACCCTAAGAGGTCCGTTCTTGTGACCTCACCCAACGGTAAAGGAAGAGGTTACATAATATATAGTATATACTATTCATTCAGTCTTTCTCTTTATGTTTATGGTACACTATAGTGGATATACACCTTAGATTTTATACTGTGTTGATTGTGTTGTAACATTTCGTTGATATGAGGTTATTTTCAATTAAATTTTTATTTTATATCGTGTTTGTTCAGATAAATACTTTGCCTTGTCTGAGTATCTGTATCGTTTGTCTGAACACCAACGGTTCCCCTTCCCACCCCCACCTACCTACCTAATCTACCTACCTACGTTCACTAATATACATCTTGTCTATATTTGTTCTAGGATAAGATATCGTGTCTCTTGACATAAATTATAGGATATTATTTGGTATTACCTTTTCTTATACTTTTCCTTATATATATATAATTGAATTAATAAAACGACATATGGTCTTTGATCTTTTTGTAATATTTATTCGATATAAAGTTATTTTTTATTTATTTTTAGTATACCTTATTAGAGGTAAAATACTATAATCACCTATCTTCAAGAGATCCGTACGACTAAGACTCACAGTCATTCTAGACAGTATGGTTTAAAGAAGACGATACAAACACTTATTCTATCTCACTTCAGAGTACTCTTACATCAATCTAAATATTTAACAATTTATTTTATTTAAAATATATAAAATCATTTACGGACTTTTTCTATAGTCGATATTAGACACCTCTTTAGACATCGTTGAACGATATCAAAATAAAGAAAATAATTTAAAAAAAACAAAATGGAGACATGAAAAATTACTTAATCAAAATATATCAAAACTTTCTGATATATTTTCCGTACACAAACTTTAAGAAACTACTGTGTTTCAACCCTCCTTATAAATCACGAAAACACTATCGTGTGGGTTCTAATTAAAAAATTTAAACCGAGGATATTTTCCTTATACACTTTTTAGTAGTCCTGAATTTTTTTATTTAACACTCACAAATCCTTACCCTCTGAACTAAATTATTACTAAATACTTCTTTACTGGAACTCTAAAATTAAGTAGTTTTGTCACACTTATTTGTCACTCTAATTAACTGTTTTACGATTACTTTAAAATTCCGTTCAATCATATTATTAGGTCTTGTGTCTTGTAGTTTCCGAGAAACCATACACCTGGTCAACTCGATCTAGACGTTACTTATAAACATAAACCTGTGGTACAAAATTCTCTCTCTACGTCTCTCCAACCCTACCTACGTCTTCTCCGACTAGTCCTTCTCTACAGGTACTTTTTCAGTACCTCTTACCGATTCCCAAAGTACTTGTGGATCTAGTATTACCTCTCCTAAATCCCTTCAGGACACTCAGTGGGAGCTCATAAACTTCTAACAGTTATACCTTTCCCGAATCTGAAATAAATCCACTGGGGTCCCTACCTTAAACCGCGTACCGTTTTAAATGTCCCTCCGTCTAAACTCAGAGAGTATTATTTCCGGAAAGATAGTAAAGGGTAGGACTTTACCTTTGTCCTAATGTGGACGGAACATTCCACCAGTCAAGAGGTGGTGTTCTGAGACTTTCTATCTGGATCCACGGGAACAGTCTCAATAGATTTCCTAGTACCGAAACCCTTCCACTTGGTTCACTAAGGACTTCAAGGAAAAATAAAGTGTTTAGGGTCGGTGTTCGAGTCACAGACATTTGTCATCCAAGAGTTCTTTACCGACGGTTCACCCATTCATGTATTCCTATTTTTTACAGTCCCCGTCTGAAAACGTAAACTATTAAAAAATTCAGTACCTACTAAAATATTGAAACTTACCATTAAAGTGGATCATAGTCCTCGTACAGGAGAACCCTTTTTACTTTGGGAACCGGGTGTGTCTCAGATTTTAAAGGATCTATTAGTCGAATAGAAGGAACGAGACCGTATTGAGTAAGAGACAGAGTATTCAAATCTTGACAAAAACTATCACTCAGTACGGAGTGGGGTTTGATTACACTACGACAAAGAAAAAGTCCTATTAGCATAGGTGTGTAGGTTCATGTCGTAAGAGTGGAAGAACGGCTAATTAAATAAACTTGTCAAGGTTTCTCACCGTTTACGTATAAAGGAAAAGGAGGACTAAAACGTCCATTACAGATCCAACATAAAGAAGTAGTAGACAAAAACAATTCTCATAAGTATATTAAACTCTTTTAATTAATAAAACGAATAGATTTACAAGTACGTATCTTTTCGTCGGAATAGTCTAAAAACTACAAAAATAACGTCAAAGAGAAGTGTTCACACCCTCCCTATCCTTACCCATTTTATTGATCATGTAAGTAGTAAAATTTGTGGCTCCAGTAAAATTTTACGACGGAACGTGAAATAAACTTGGTTTGGTCTCGGATTATTAATGACAAGTGTCGGACGAAGGAAAGAAATAGAGGGATAGTGTAAGTGTCGTACCAATAACTGTCTCGACTTCGTTTCTTAAATAGACTGATCACCAAACACCTTGAATTAAACCATTTAAAATAAACGTAGATTCTTGTTACTGTATAAAAATGTATATATATTCATTTACGATATACAATAAAGTGACACTGAAAAAATATCAAAACTCACCAAGTAACCATCAACCATTGGAAGGAAAAAGAAGGGCGAACTGATTTTAAACTTGGATTCACTTTAAAGTTTAAAATGACTATAAAGTCCTTCCTTTCCGTATTTAGTTTCTAAATCGTATGTATATTCACCGAGTATAATCGGTCAATAAATGGAGTATAAATAAAATCTCATTAGTGTAGTTTGTCCATCTAAGACTTAGTCGACCCGATACGTAATTAATTTCCTCCATTCTCCTACTTGACCTATACATGTCAGAACTAATATCAAACTCGTGATAAAAAAGAAATTGATTTGTCGATAAATAAGTCATCTTATTGACAGAATTCTTAGAACCATCATTCAACGTCTGTAGATTTAAGTCAATTGCATTCAGTGTCTGTAGATTTAAGTGAATTACACGAAATACTGTTGATAAATAAAGTTGTCCTACAGTGAAAAGACAAAAAAATAAAGGAAGTACAAATGAGAGTCCGTCTGGGAGAGATGAACCACTAGGAACTTTTGAATTCTCAAAATAAAAGGACCGAAGTTACGACTACATTTTCTCTCCGTCTCCCCCTCTTCCTCTCCCTCTCCGTCACCCCTCTCCTTTCTCCCTCTTTCCCTCTTACTTTTACTTAGTGAAAAAGACAAGAGATTTTTCAGAACCCTAATCGAAATTAACCTGGTACCACAATAGAAGGAAAAGGTTTGGACAGTGACACCGCGTCCTTAAATTACGTCACTAACGGAACTGGATCTAGTGTACGGTTTCAGGTCTTCGGTCAACCTACCTTAGTCAGGTAGTTTTAATACACATGAGTTTCATCCCCCATAATTCCTTATTCCCCTTCTCAACTTTTGTTGACCAACGAGGAAGACTACCTCCGGGTCGGGTCCCAACCACACTCCGACCGTCTGGACCATATGGTCTGGTCCAGAGGGACCTCAGTTTAACGAAACCTTACGTCGGGTTTCACCCACCATTTGAGGTAGTTTCCGATTTATGGACGTGTTCTGGTTATCAGTGGTTCAAGACATTCTCTTTCAACTTTTCTTGAAACCTCTCTCTCAAATTTTCCCACACTTTAGTAATTCTCCATTCGTCCATCCCAGACTCCTCAGGAGGACCTCATCCTTCTTTTTTTATTTTTTCTTGACCTACGACTTGTTCTCTTTTTTAACGTGACTTTCATGTGGAATATTAAAACCTTCTCTGAAAAAAAGAGAAGGGGGGTACTTAAACGAAAGCCACAGAAGTATCCTGGGAAATGTGGTGAAGAGATTAAAGAGATTACCCAAAAGAATGAATACTGGTTTCTAAGGACAAGTGTCTTAAAAAATAGATCTTCCCCAGAAATCCTACCAAGTCATATTAGAGGAAAAAAAAATTAACTACGTCTTTACTCTAGACCTCTCCAATTCACTCCACACTTCGAAAATGGTACACAATTACTATCTTGAGACTGATCTTAGGTAGAAAAGACGCTAAGTCCGACTACAAAAACAACCAGGAAGTCTCCGAAAACTCCCAAAAAAAAAAAAAATTAGAATACTCCTTCGTTAACGTATTTTAAATAATATCACGATAAACCAACTCCGGACTAGTTATACGTGACTGGTAGAGGTGGGTAGGAAGGAACGGACTACCGGGACTTCATTGAGGTTTTACTTGGGGTGAACTTCTGATGGAAACATTCTCTCAGTACAGCTGACGGTGACACAGGGAGAATCCACCCACCGAAATGTCCATCTCCGGGTTCGAAACCTCAGTTTATCTGGATCTAAGTTAAAAATCGTCGCATATAAGACCCGACGATTTAGTCAAACTGAAGAGACTATGAAAAAATATTTCATCCTTTTACCATGGGTCCCAACACCGTAAAGACCTGAACACCGACAGTAAGTGTCACATAAGACACGACACGTGATAAATGTACCTTATATTTGTGATCTAAACACGTTTTGTGGAGACCATGTCTTAGATTGAACTATTTGAAGAGACTCCTAGTTCACTATAGTATATAATTTTCATAAACCCTAACACAGACCACGTTCCATCCACGAACTTCTAAGACAGAAACTCTTAACATTCCTCGACCATTTTGACACTTTTCAACTTAACTCTTTGACTCTTTTCTATCCACTGTAAATAGTAGGACCCTTTTCTAGTAGTAAACACTTTCTGAGGTTCTTCGAAAGAAGAGTTGAACGATATTTTTAAATTAAAAAACGGTCCATCAGACTTTTAACAAGTTACTACGAAAATAAGATACACAGAATATAGACTCACGTTTGTGTAATAACTTACAAGATGTAAACATGTTTATTGACTTATAGTAAAGTAATTAAAGACAACAGAATACTTCAACTTACTGCTTTGAACTTTCGATATAAATACTTTGAATTTTCGTGATTTGATGAACTTTACAAACAAAGTCGACTAAGGCCTTTAAAGGAGGAACTGAACCAAATGGTGGTAACATGGGAACCAGGATCACCATTGATACTGTCGACAGTTTCTACGGTGTCTACTGATACATTCATAAACGAAAACTCGTAAGGACGTCAGAGCCAAAATCAACACTGGAAAGTCTTCATCTTTTATCTCTAGGTAAACTTTAAAAACTTACTTCAATAAACCGTTTATAAATGGTATTCTTCGAAATACCAATAAACTACTAATTATATCTCCAGTATCTCGGTCCCGACAAATACCATTATCGTTCCCCCGAAGTTATTCATCTGAGTGAGGGAGTAAAATATGCACTTCTGTGAGAGTGGATATTTCTTGATTTCTAAAGATTACTTGTATGTCGATTAATCACTATTCTAGTCTTAACTATCTGTTGGACAAAGGTAAGTCATGTCATAATAAATAGGACATAGAGTTCAGAAACAGATTCAAAATCCTTGACCATCTATAATCCGTAAGAGTGTAGGAGACGAGGTCTTTTCCATTACCGTTGGGTGAGGTCATGAAAACGGACCTTTTAGGGTACCTACATCCTCGGACCACCCGACGTCAGGTCCCCCTACGATTCTCAGCCTGTGCTGACTCCTTGAAGTGAAAGTCAAAAGTGAAAGTACGTAACCTCTGTCTTTACCGTTGGGTGAGGACACAAGAACGGACCTCATAAGGTCCCTACCCCCTCGGGCCACCCGACGGTAGTTACCCCAGTGTGTCTCAACCTATGCTGACTTCGTTGAATCGTCGTCGTCGTAGGAGACGAGTAGCATGGTCAAGTCAAGTCAACGAGTCAGTACAGGATGAGATACGTTGGGGTACTTGGAGTCATGTGGTCCGGAGGGACACGTAGTGGTTGAGGGTCTCAAATGAGTTTGAGTACGGGAAACTCAGCCACTACGGTAGATTGGTAGAGTAGGAGACAACAAGGGAAGAGGAGGGTGGGAGTTAGAAAAGGTTGTAGTCCTAGAAAAGTTTACTCAGTCGAGAAACGTAGTCCACCGGTCTTATAACCTCAAAGACGAAGTTGTAGTCAGGAAGGGTACTTGTGGGTCTTGACTAGAGGAAATCCTACCTTACCAACCTAAAGGAACGACAGGTTCCTTGAGAGTTCTCAGAAGAGGTTGTGGTGTCAAGTTTTCGTGGTTAAGAAGCCACGAGTCGGAAGAAGTGTCAGGTTGAGAGTGTAGGTATGTACTGGTGACCTTTTTAGTATCGGAACTGATCTGCCTGGAAACAACCGTTTCATTACAGAGACGAAAAATTATACGACAGATCCAACCAGTATTGAAAGGAAGGTTCCTCATTCGGACAAAATTAAAGTACCGACGTCAGTAGTAGACGTCACTAAAACCTCGGGGGGTTTAATTTCAGTCGGTGACAATGGTGACAAAGGGGTAGATAGACGGTACTTCACTACCCTGGCCTACGGTACTAGAATCAAAAGACTTACAACTCGAAATNACCAGTATTGAAAGGAAGGTTCCTTATTCGGACAAAATTAAAGTACCGACGTCAGTAGTAGACGTCACTAAAACCTCGGGGGGTTTAATTTCAGTCGGTGACAATGGTGACAAAGGGGTAGATAGACGGTACTTCACTACCCTGGCCTACGGTACTAGAATCAAAAGACTTACAACTCGAAATTCGGTTGACAAAGTGAGAGGAGAAAGTGAAAGTAGTTCTCCGAGAAATCAAGGAGAAACGAAAGACGGTATTCCCACCACAGTAGACGTATAGACTCCAATATCTTTAAAGAGGACCGTCAGAACTAAGGTCGAATATGAAGAAGGGCGGGTCTCAAAGAGTACTACATGAGACGTATCTTCAATTTATTCGTTCCACTGTTATATGTCGGAACTACATGAGGAAAAGGATAAACCTTGGTCAGACAACAAGGTACAAGTCAAGATTGACAACGAAGGACTGGACGTATGTCTAAAGAGTTCTCCGTCCAGTCCACCAGACCATAATGGTAGAGAAAGTCTTAAAAGGTGTCAAATAACACTAGGTGTGTCAGTTTCCGAAACCGTATCAGTTATTTCGTCTTTATCTACAAAAAGACCTTGAGAGAACGAAAAAGCTACGAGGTCACTTCCAACTGTTAAACGAGAGACCAAGGAGACGGAAAAGATGTTGGTCGAACTTGTAGACCTTCAAGTACCAAGTACATAACGATTTCGGACCGAACCTCTTAAAACTCGTAATGAAATGATCACACACTCTACTCATGTTAACACGTCATCAAACACGTAAGAAACCGTAACGTAAAGAAACCCTAACCTTACTTTTGACTGGAAAAAGTCAGGACGACTTTTAAGTCGGTGACGACTTAGAAGGTTTAAACGACTGTATACCTTACGTCGTGAAAGTGTCATAGTCAAAAATCCTAAACTTTATCGGGAGTTGACCTTAAGGACTCCACAAATTCCCAGAATATAAAAAGGCCACCCCAAACCCAGCAATGTAACCAAGATGAAGAGACAGAGGAATACTCAGCAGGTAAAGGAACAGGAGAGTTGCCCACCAAACCAAACAAAAGAGGAAGAAGTANAGTGAAAATGATCCAAAATCTTGAAATCAAAATGGAATCACAGATAAATAGCCTAGAGACAAGGATTGAGAAGATGCAAGAAAGGTTTAACAAGGACCTAGAAGAAATAAAAAAGAGTCAAAATATAATGAATAACGCAATAAATGAGATCAGAAACACTCTGGAGGCAACAATTAGTAGAATAATGGAGGCAGAAGATAGGATTAGTGAAATAGAAGATAGAATGGTAGAAATAAACGAATCAGAGAGGAAACAAGAAAAACGAATGTGTCTCTAAGTGTCTCAACCTATCTCTTCTCTACCCCCTCTTTTCTCTGTCTCCGGTGGACCACCTCTTTTTCCTCTCAGGTCTCCTCCTCTCTCACCAGTTCGGTCATTAGAGCGAGAGTCCATTTGAACCAATCACTTCAAACCCAAAAATTTACATGTTTTAACTGGTGTTTTTGGATTCTCGTTTCTAATTTTTAGATCTCATCTTCAACCTAAAAGTTTCTATGTTATAATTTCTTTTCGTCTTCCTTTTTCCTTCTTTCTTTCTTTTTTTTT
>SJYO01034137.1:33254727-33289313 GCA_006410555.1 Capra ibex | reverse complement strand
AACGGAATTTTTTTTTTTTTTTTTCAGAAAAAAATTTTTTATCATTATTATCCAATATCTTTATTTTTAATCTCCTCTTTATCTTCTGAATTGTTTTTTTTCAACCTTTTTTTTTCTTTTTTCTTTTTTTTTGTTTTTTCCTTTTTCTTTTTTCCTTACTAAAATTTTTATCATTTTTATATAGCTCGGGAAGAGACTACAATACCCGGTACACCCTAGTGAAGGTTCCACCAAGGGAGACAAATTGAAGAAGACAAACGACCAAAAAATCCGAGTGATCAAGTCAGCGCGACACCCCTCCCCCCTACGACGTTTCTTTATCGTGACAGCACACGTGTGTCATAGAGTCGGGGCGAACTGGACAGGAAAGAGCGCCGCGTGTTTGACTAGGCCGAGATGCTACGAGTCGGCCCTTGGCAGACCCCGGCCGGGATCCGACGCACGTGAAGGGACCAGGTTCGGCGAGTCCAAGCCGCGAGTCCGTCGGGAGTCTCCGTGTCTAAGCCGACCCTGACGCGAAACACGGGAAGGGTCCAGGCTCATTGAGTCCTCAAACCGCTCTCGCTAGCGGCGCCGAACAGTGGAAAAGACGGCGACGACGAGTCGAAAGACCCATCAGACGACCGCGTGGGGCACTCCGTCTGACACTGACAGGTCGTGGGGGTCTTCAGAATCGTTTCCTCGGACGAACGTCAATCCATTCATTTCAGAGAGGCCCAGACGTTAACGGGGAAAGGTCAGGAATGCCGAGACCGACGGACAGGGGCCGTCCCCTACCAGACGTCGACCGAAAAGGGCAAGGCAGGAAACAAGACACGAGGCAGGACCGCCACAGAATACAAGCTCGAAAAGCGCACCATCGATAGGGTGTCAGACCAAACGATCGGGTTCAATCTAGCAAGACCAACGCGCACCCCGCAAGGACGGGCTAAGAATGTTTCGAGACGTCGGGCGCGGAGGGCGCGCAGGGACGGGACGGGGGTGAAGGGTTACCGCCTACGTCCGCAGACACGACGAAAAGGCGACCCCCTCAATGACAACCCGAACATTAGACAACCAAAATTAATAAATAGATAAAAAGGAAGGACAATACAACGGGAGACACAAAGGTTCCGAGCGGTGTCTGAGCCGTTCCTCTCACAAAGGACCACAAACCTTTGGAGAGAAGAATTTTAAGGGAAGGGCCCTGCCCGAAGGGAAGGGCCCTGCCTCGAGGGAGGGGTGGAGGAAACAGAGGAAAAAGCAGAAAATATAAAAAAGGATGGACAAAAACTTCTGTTACTAGACGAAAAGACCAACGGACTACAGGAGACGGTCGGATGTCTTCAACAAAACACCTCAAACGAACCGCAACTTTACAAGAAAACTCCTTAAACACTCCCTCTTTCACCAGAAGGACAGGATAAGGAGGCGGTAGAACGTTTCAGAGAGATCGTACCACAAATTTTCGGACCCAAAGCGCGGGTCTCTCTGAACTCAAATCAGGACTGGGACTTATGAAAACACCACAACTCGTTCAAGAATACTCCACCACTGAGAAACATTCGACTACATCATATACTGAAACTCAACCTGACAACGGATAGAACTTAAAGAGTTCGGACCGTCAAGACTGACCCTTAATCTAGACTGTTATACTAGACTGATTAAGGGGTTTCTTATAAACTATTAGTCAGAGTAATGAAACTTAATAGTAGAGTATACCTGATATAATTTTTATACACGTTAATGTACTACTTAAACTCGATTTCCGAAGTCATATAGAAAATTACTTAGAGTTTAATGGTCAATTTACAACACTGACATAAACCCGTCACTTTCTATAACTCCGGAGATGGACCTCGGGTACCCTCATTAGGTCATTGAATCTATAAGTCTCTGAACTACGAACATACACAGGGTGTGTTGTTAGAAACAGTCCTAATAATCTTCATCGTGAGCAGAATGAACACGAAAGTAAATCGAAGAACAGTTAAGGAAATCTCCATCGTAGACAAACATTAAACTATACACACTGTAAAACTTTTCATGACAACGACTAAGACATGTCAACTTCCATCTTCGTGTATAGGTCTTACCTCACAAGAAAAAAAGTCTTATAAACAAATAAATAAAAACCGACGTAGTTCAGAATTAACACCGTATGACCTAGAATCAAGGGGCTGGACACTAGTTTAGACCCAGGGGAGGTAGCCTTCCACCTAAGAATTGACGACCTGGTATCCCGTCAGGACTCTTACCTCATAAGAAATTCTATACCAATTAGTATGTCGTAAAAAGTAAAAATTCTAGTAGATGATGACACTCGAGGAAACCGGTAGAGACAACTAGCACAGACACAGGGAACTCGGATCGTGTCACCGACTCACCGACGACTTGAAAGTTTGACTCTTCATTGTTCATAAGAACGGCTCTCCCGTTAGATGGTCTCCTCGAAATAGACATTTTACAACGTCCCAGGGAAATGATCGGTTATGACCACCGACCCCAACACCAGAAGTGTCTTACATGAGACCGAAAGTTCTGACCGAAAAGTGAAAACCCCTGAACGTTTCAACCTTTATAGTTTACGCGAATCTAAACTCTTTCGGGTCCCTCTAAAGTCAGGAGGAAACCTCGACCACTAACATCTCCTACGACACTCCCTACACAGCCTGGTGATGACACAACGACCCGAATTGGATCCGACGACAGACGTAACGAAGTTTCCCGAACGTGAACGATGAAAGAAGTCTCGTGACGGGAACCTGATGACCTTGGTTACTGGTCAACCACGTTCTCATTCTTTCTCGTCACGGGGAGTAATTTGATACTCCAAATTAAACGTGGCGTTCACCCATAACTTTAGTCCGACTTCCACCCTGAAACGGACGTCAGTATGGGAACGCACCGAAGAAGGGGAAGGTGCACGAAGAGTAGAAGTAAAGGTAAAAGAGAGTCTTCACGAAAGTATCACTTAGGAAACTCATACTTAGGAGTAGAGTCCTAGACGAAAGTTCCTTCAACTGAATTCACATCAATTACGTACGAATTAGGGTACCGTCACAATTTCCTTTTATAATCCTTTCACGAAACCCCAGCACACGACACCCAGTACTGCGTCCCAATTTCATTTTTCGGACATCTCTTAGTGTCCACAGACCCACAACGACCTCTACTCACAGAATGACCCGACCCATGACGGTCCATGGACACCGAAGGGAAACACGAAGACCTTCTTCCGAACTTGAACTCCAAGTGCAATCCCGTCCCCTCCGTAGTAGTCGAACAGGACCTCCCTCACCTCCGTTCCAGTCAGAACCCGCCCTCTAGGGACTCTCCTTCCCCTACACTACTTTCGTGTCAGTCTTTTGTACCAGACACATTCACTAGTGATACTCTAAACCCCGTTAATTAAAAGGAGACCGGAAGTCCATAGGGAAGACGACGAGAGTCTTCACTCCTTCTACCCGTAAATGCAAGTCTAAGTTGTGTATGAATTACTTGTTGATGGTACACACCCGAGGTACGAAGGTGTAAATTAAAACTATTTTGGGGTTCCACACCACTATCACGAAGAAAAATCTCTACGACTCTAATTCCGGATCTTTCCCTCACCGAACAGGTCCCAAGGTGTCGTTCATTCTCGGATTAATCTGAAGATTGGTGAGTGCTGTACTACACATTTACATCTGAAACACCAGACTAGTGTAGAAGAGATAAACAAAACGTAGACTTCCCGAAACGTATATTAATATCTTTATATTTGTATTAATTATTATATTTGATTTATATTTTATTTATCTCTAATACATTAGTCTGGTGTTTCGGATGTAAATATATAATACAGTACTCACTAATCTTCAGATTAAATGTATATACATATATGTATACCAAAGTACCCGAAGAGACCACCGAGTCTACCATTTCATAAACGGACGTTACGTCCTCTGGATCTAAACTAGGGACCCAACCCTTCTAGGGGACCTCTTCCCTTACCGTTAGGAGAGGTCATAAGAACGGACCTCTTACGGTGTCTGTCTCCTCGGACCATCCGATGTTAGGTACTCCAGTTCCTGTGCTGACTGATTGTGTGTGTTATATATATCAAATAGATATATATTATACATACACTTATTCATATATATAGGAATAAAAATCACAGACCTCGTAATGAGTAGATGTACGAATCGTACCCCGTTCGATTACTTGTAATAATTGGATTCGGTGTGTTATTAATCCCTCTATTCTAAGAAGGAAATATTGGAAGGAAAAGTTAAAGTACAAAACTAAAACAATGAATACAAGGAAAGGTCAGTCCTGGTTAGAAGACGTGGAATGTACTTTCACGAATTCTTTATTCACAACTTAATTGGAAACTATTTTAGAACACCACTGAAATCACAATTTTGATCCGTCCTCACTTACTAAGGTACAACATCTTTAACGACACAGACTACATACCCTTCTTTTCCAAGAGAAGGTCCGATGTTTACGACAGACGACTGAGAAGGAGAACTTTATACATAGTTCTCTGTGGGTCACAAAGAGTACTCCCAAGGAGTCCCATACGATTGTAGGACCCGGTCGACGGTGGCACCTTTGTGGGTCCGTCCATTCCCCGACACACTTGGCCAGACTTCCAAAGGTGTCTCCAGTAAGGTGGATCGTGAAGAGTCGGACCCGACATGCAACACGGACACGGAGTGGGTCAGGGTCTCGTTCATTACTCACCGAACGTGCCCTCCGGAACCACAACACAAAGAGTTCCAAGTGTCACTAAGCTGATACGTCTGTGTTAGTCCTTGGAGGTACGATACGATACGATTCAGCGAAGTCAGCACAGGCTGAGACACGCTGGGGTCTCTGTCGTCGGGTGGTCCGAGGGGGCAGGGACCCTAAGAGGTCCGTTCTTGTGACCTCACCTCACGGTAAAGGAAGAGGTTACGTACTTTCACTTTTCATTTTCACTTCAGCGAGTCCGTTCCGGTAAAGAAATGGGTGTGAAGATAGAAATACGGATATAGAGAGTTTAACATTTTCTGTAGGTTCCCTTTCTTAAGGTAACTAAAAATTTTTTACTATCATATTAAAAAATATACTTTTACTTTCACAATAAACGAGTCAACACAGATTGAAAAACACTGGGGTACCTGATATCGGGTGGTCCGAGGAAACAGGTACCTTATGGGGTCCGTTCTTATAACCTCACCCAACGGTAAGGGAAGAGGTCCCCTAGAAGGGCTGGGTCCCTAGTTCGGACCCAGAGGACATGACGTCCACCTAAGAAATGATAGGCTCGGAGTGTTTTCTTATTGAGACATTACGACTAAATGTAAAAAAACATCATTCCGAGTGTCAAAATCATTTTGTATACCGGTTAGTTACTAATGAGACGATCCAAAAGAAACTCTTTAAATTTAAAAGGAGTAAAAGTAGAAAAGAAAGAAAGGACAATGTACACAACAGAAGTCGCGACTTAACAAAGAACTGAAAGTACATACATACGTCGAAGGTCAAAAACAGGACAGGGCAGTTGTAAGGATCAGTATACCCAAACCCTGTTCCTTTCCCCACACCTTCAGACGATGGGTTCATCTATCGACGATCGGAGTACCCAAGGACCCGTAAACTTTACTCCGACCAAGTTTAAGTCTGCACAACAATTCATGGAACACATACGGTCCAAAGTTACTGAATCATGGTTTTTCTCTTACATTGTACATAGTAATTATTAAATAAAATTTAACGAAAAACTTCAATATAAAATATATGTGACCCAATTTATATTGTAATTATAATTAAATGGAAGACTTTTTGAAAAAACTTACACCGATGGTCTTTTAAATTCTAATGGAAACACCGGGTGTAAACACCAACCGTAAGATAAAGATAACCCATCGTGACGAGAACCAATGTTTACTCTTTTGTCGTTTCTTCTTTTACTTGAGAAACGGTACCCCTCCCGAAGACCCAAGAGTTGAGTCCTAAGAGACAAACGAAACCGACCGACAACCGTAACACTAAACACAATAATACTTGTTTAACTCAGTCGCGATGAAAAAGAATCATAAACAATGAATGGACCGTAGAAGACTTGAATGTGAAGATGTGATCCTCTTAGACTCGACCGGGACGGGAGGAAGTCCACCCTGTGAAGGGACTGAGGAGATCTACAGCCAAACGAGAACGGGTAGTTGAAAAATACATCGTGTAAGGTGACATATGAAAGGACTCGAAACCGTGTGAACCGAATTTAAAGGGTTCAAGAAAGTGCCTTAAGAAGGACAGTTAGAAGAAGTTAGTAAAAAGTAAACTTTGACTCATAAATATCCCTTTCTGTTCCCGAAAGACATGACGTCTCATAACAGAAGGGAGAATTTCAGACTATAAGGATCTATACGACGTATTAATACTTTTGTTTACATAATTAAGTCAACCTCATTTAAAAGAGGAACAAATTAGTTTAAAAGATCAAACTATAGAGGGTAACCTATAATCTTCTCTTGTAAAGGAAAGAAAAAAAAATTAAACCATAAAAAAGGACAATATTTTTATCGTATACAAATAATTCTCTTTAAACCCTCCATCTTTTTTCATCTTCCCTCTTTTATTGTAAGTACGAAGGTGATAGGTTTTCATTAATAACAATGATAAAAGAATATAAAGGAAGGACAAAAAAGGAAGATAGAGTTCTAAAAAGTATTAACACATATATACACACAAAAATAAGAACAAAAATGAAGTGTGGTACGATAATGGTAAAAGGTTTAGAGATAATAAAAATATGTACATTAAAAATTCCCAACGTAAAAATTTTTAAATAAAAATTAACCCCTTTGTAATGTTACAAAACAACCAAAGACGGTATGTCGTTGTGTCTAGTCGGTATTAATATATACGTGGTGGAGGGACAACTCGGAGGGATTCACAACGTCAAAATTTCTGACATAAGTGAACTTAAGTATAGAATATTAAGTGTACTGGTAAAGGAGTGACGAACTATAAATGAGACAAAAATTAAAATTTCATATCAAAGAACTAGAAAGATTTAACTATCAATGGGAAAAGGTATTCTGACCCAAAACACTACATAAATGGTTTAGGTGGATCTTACTAATGGGACTGGGACAATAAAGGATATAATTCATTAACTTTGAACTTCCTAATAATGAGTCAGGTGACTATCATTGAAAACAATCTCATAGAACTCAAATTCACACTCGTCCTGGTCCAATCCATACAACTGGTTTCGTACCCTCCAAAGTCAAGATGGTGTGTACTCTCAAAGGACTTTGTTCCCAAACGACAGTCTGGTGGTGGTAGTTTAAAGTTCACATAGAAACGAATTAGTATCGTGTTGTACTTTTTTTCGAGGTCCTGTAAGACGAAATTTTGTCACACGATCACTGTGTACATTCAAGGGTTTGTAGTCATTAAACTTTGGCAAACTTATATTCGGAATATGATGTCAATGATCGATATACCGTGAGCGTACGTAGTCGAAACCAAACGTCTCAAGGAACTCCTTTAAACCTATCACTAAGTCTTCCGATCGTCTAGGAAATCCGTCGATTCTTCCTTGAGAAGGGTATAAACATAACGGTCTAATCTCCATACATCTGGATACCAGTTTTCTAGATAGTATACGACAACTTAAGAACCGTTATTGACTGAGTCCTCCCCCATTAAGTGCATACAGTAGTAGGAAACAACCTAATACTAGGTTTTACAGTCAGAACCCATTCTCGTCTAACAATAAAGAATAATTTATACGAGAAAAACGGGAACTCGAAGGATTTGTTTTTGATTGGCTCCAGTAACTTGAACTACTTAGACTTCGACTACGTACAAATCACACAGACACACGACGAACATTAACCCGCTCACCCTTGTACGTTCCAAGACCTTAAGATAATTAAAGTGCCTTCTTACTTACTTGAGACGTAATTCAATAGAGAAGAAGTAGTCCCGGACACCCAATCGTTGGTCTCACCTTTGAAGACACAATTTACGTTCTGTCTCGTAGTTCAAAGTCACAAAAATTTTTACAGATCGGGTAACATCTATTAAATACAATACTACCGTGACGACCCAGATCCTCTGTCTATAAGTCCCAGATATACTTATCGAGACGTATAAACTTTTCTTTTAAACTCCACTTTTTATAACTAAGAAGAAAAAAATTTTGTTATAATTATTTTGTGTGATAATACCCGATTTTACTGTTACTTAATTTTTTGTTCGATCACCCTCATCAGAGTCACAAAAAACCTGAGTCACCTTTACCAAATTTTAACTAAATTGAAATCTAGTGTGACGATTCAGTCTCATTTTCTTATCAGAGTTCTTATCAAAGTGGGAGTTTAATTAAAGGAAAATTGAGAATCTGGCTAGTAAAGTACCCGTTAAGATGTACAGCCAAAACGCCTACCTTATATGACCAAAAACAAACATTCGAAACTGTAACATCAAGAAAGAATATTTACTAAAAAGATAACATTAGTTAATAATATAACTCACTTATGTTAAAAAATTCACAACTTAAAGATTTACCACTGATAAAGGGACTTACTGTATGTATAACTTTATTATCCTTTAATATCGTGAAAGTTTTGAAACGTGTACCGAAAAAAAGTCTCCGTAGAGGATTAAAGAAAAATTTCAAATATATTGGGTCTACAATCAGTGAAAAAAAAAGGAGAATTTTAAGGGAACTTCTTAGGGGGACGAGGGCATCTACTTTCGTAATCTCTCGTTCCATCTCAACTTAATTCTGAAACACCCCCCATATTTGTTCCTTCAAATAAAGTGTTTAAGGTATCGTTTGTTACGCTTTAGCGGAAAATGGTAAAAAGAAGGGGTCTCAAGAGAACCGATAACCGACATAGTAAAGAGGTACTGGGTAGATTACGAGTCATATCGACTGAAGTCAGAGGAAGAGAGTCAAGACCCCGAAGAGTATAAATAGAGGGAAAATAATGAGTTTCATCAAACCAAGAAGGAACCGAGACTTGTGTTTGAGACAACGTCGACGAGTGGTTTTATAGTCCAATAAGACATCGATCATGGGTGAAATAGACTCTACTGTTATCTTCGATTTTTATGTGGTGTAAGATACATTGTAAATTTTGAACGAAGAGAAAAAAATTTTTATCCAAATACGTAGTGAAGAGACAACAGTACTCCTCTCTAGATCTTAAAGAAAACTTTTTTGTTTGTATTTAGATTCGGTGTTTCCGGAACCTTTACAGTCTTGTAATTAAAATTATTACATTTCCGAAAAATTCTATTTTAGACTTTCGATTTTCTCTAGTATTATAATATCATTCATTTAAACCAAAGTCAGTCTCGGGTGACCAAACAGATTTGGTTTCGGTCCTTTTTAAAACTGTCGTGAACAGTTAATTGATGAATGACAACTAATTGACACATATAAAGATGATGTTCCCGTAAAATGAAATCAAGAAGACTCTAATTAGAGTTACACAAGGGAAGAGGGTACGCAAAATATAACTATATAATAGACAGAAAACACCCATCTTTTACTTCTGTTGAATTTTTCTCATATTTCCTATCCATAAAGAGAACTAAGGCGATAGGTCTAGTCACAATTGACGTTACTTGAACACTTCCGTAAAATAACGAGGGAAAAGAGAATGTAGACTCATAAAAACAAAAGAGGAGAAGAAAAGACAAAGATAAGGTGTCTGATAAATAAATTTTTTATTAACGCTAGTATGATATGGAATAACAGTACCGAACTTACCACGAGGGGAGTGGGGTTTTCGATCTAGGTGACCTTTGACATAACCTAGAATAAACCTATTTCCCAGAAACGGATATATTAATTCAATTCTTAGAACTCTACTCTAGCAGGACCATTAGGTTAGTGTTCACATATTCTCTTCTCGTTCCTTCTTCTATCTGTTCTTCTATTCCACTTCTACCTCCGTCTCTAACCTCGATATCTCGGGGTTTAGTTCCTACGGACTCCGACAACCCTCGACCCCCTCTCCGTACCTTGTGTAGGAAGAGGTCTCGGACAACCCTCTCGTTGTGACACGTATGTGGAACTAAAACCTGAAGATCGGACATCTTGACACTCTCTCATTGCTAAATGACAAAATTCTGGATGAAACACCAGGTGACAATTTCACCTGAATCCTTTGTTTACGAGTGACAAAAAATTCGAAAATTAGTCTCCAAGATACAAACAAATAAACAAGTAAAAAAGAAAAGTGAGTCCGTAAATAATTTGGGATGAGACATAGTCCGTCTTACGATACACGACCCCTACGTCTCAATTTATTTTCTATTAAAGACGGGGGTTATTTTATGTAAGTATGTATATGACATACATTATCCAAATAGAGATCTTAACGGTCCTATGTGAGTGTAAAGTAACAAAAATGAGTGTCCATTCCACTCACTCGTTTTGTTGAGTAATCCTTACACGTCGAAAGATTTAAAAAACAGTCATATATCTGTTTGACTACGGTTCACTGTCTTTTGGAGTCATCCTAAACTCTCGGCCCCACCTTTACCCCGCAATTTCGACATTAAGTCCCTTGTAATTTGGTGGAAATTTAAACTTGTCATAAGAGTTTTTGGTTCTAGATCAAGGAATAAGGTACAGTCCTTAAATTTTTTAAGAAAGAACTAGAAACCGTTCCTTATCTAAATATTATCACTGTCCTCTTTCTCTCCAGTCACACTTATCTTCATTCTTATTATTAGAGATTTAATCTTAATTTCTGAGTTTTCGTAGACCCTTAAACCTCCGACATTCTCACTATAACAGTCGTTGGGTACTTTTCTTTTTGAGACTAATACCGTAACACCTGATCAAGGATTACCATTCCTTCTTTCTCCTTCACATTAACTCTAACACTACGACTTGTAAAGTCTTCCTTAACTGAACCTACTACCCTTTTCTTATCAAAAATTTCTACACTTTCTTTAACAATCGTAAAATTTACTTCTTACACACACCCTTTTCACATGAAAGAAATTCGAAATCTTTTCATGTGTAATTAAGTTTTATTCATAACCCAAAATTTGAACTGACTAAAGGTCACAATTCGGGTCATACCCCCACAAGGTCCCCAGTTCTTCTTTTCGTTCCGTAACTCTTTACCTTAACTCTAATCTCTCCCGAAGTACTGCCTCTTCCGTATCTGATGTCACTTCTAACTTCCCCTGATACAACCGTTGTCTGTACAAAGTAAATCTAGATTAAAAGAGACACACAGTCAGTTGTGTGAGGACCCGAAGTAGTCTCTATACTTTATCTGTAAAATGTCCTCGAAACTCTCATCACCGTCTTTAAGTACAAATAATGAGTCGATAGATAGTAACTTGGATGTAAACACATTGTGGAGACATGGTCGGTGATACGACTATGATCCCTATGTCCCTAATAATTCTGGGTGCAAGGAAGGGAACCCCTCGGATCTCAGGTCTCTTCCTCCACCTGTTTGTCTGATAATAAAATGTCATCATCCACGGCACTATTTTCCTTCGTACTTCACAAGACCCTCTTATGTGTAACAACAACTCAGTAATTCAGTATAGGCTGAAACACTGGGGTACCTCACGTCGTGGGGTACGAAGGGACAGGAAGTGATAAAGGGTCCAAACGAGTTTGAGTACAGGTAACTCAACCACTATGGTGGGTCGGTAGAGTAGAAGTCAGTGGAGGAAGAGGAGGACGGGAGTCAGAAAGGTTTTTAGTCAAAGTAAAGGTCACTCGGTCGAGAACCGTAGTCCACCGGTGTCATAACTGGTGAAGTCGTAGTCAGGGAAGGTTACTTATAAGTCCCAACTAAAGGAAATCGTAACTGACCAAACTAGAGGAACGAGAGATTCCCTGAGAGTTCTCAGAAGAGGTCGTGGTGTCAAACTTTCGTAGTTAAGAAACCGTGAGTGGGAACAAATACCAGGTTGAGAGTGTAGGTATGTGTTGATGGCCTTTTTGGTATTCATTCATTCACGTCAGCGAGTCAGCACAGACTGAGAAACTCTGGGGTATCTAACATCGGATGGTCCGAAGAGGCAGGTACCCTAAGAGGTCCGTTCTTATAACCTCACCTAATGGTAAAGGAAGAGGTCCCCTAGAAGGGTTGGGTCCCTAGCTTGGGCCCAGAGGGCGTAACCTCCGTCTGTGAAATTGGAGACTCGGTTGGTATCGAAACTGATATATCTGGAAACAACCGTCTCACTACAGAGACGAAGTACTATACGACACATCCAAGTAGTATCGAAAAGAAGATTCCTTGTTCACAGAAAATTTTAGTGTCAGACGTCACTAAAACCTTAGGTTCTTTCAGTTTAGACGGTGACAAAGGTAACAAAAGGATAGATAAACGGGACTTCACTATTCCGGTCTACGGTACTAGAATCAAAAAACTTACAACTCAAAATTCGGTTGAAAAAGTGCGAAGAGAAAGTGGAAGTAGTCCTCCGAGAAATCAAGGAGAAACAAAAGACGGTAATCACACCACAGTAGACGTATAAACTCCAACAACTATAAAGAGGGTCGTCAGAACTAAGATCGAACACTAAGTAGGTCGGACCATAAAACGGACTACACGAGAGTATTCGTCCCACTGTCGGAATAATATGAGGAAAAGGTTAAACCTCGGTTAGGTAACAAGACACAAGCCAAGATTGATAACGAAGAACTAGACGTATGTGCAAAGAGTCCTCTGTCCATTTCACCAGACCATAAAGGTAGAGAAATTCTTAAAAGGTGTAAAACAACACTAGGTGTGTCAGTTTCCGAAATCGTATCAGTTACTTCGTCTTTATCTACAAAAAGACCTTGAGAAAACGAAAAAACTACTAGGAAACCTACAACCGTTAAACTAGAGACCAAAGAGACGGAAAAGATTTAGGTCGAACTTGTAGACTTTCAAGAACCAAGTACATGACTACTTCGGATTAAACTTTCTAAAACTCGGAAAGCAACAATCGTTCACTTTACTCACGTCAACATACCATCAAACTTATAAGAAACCGAAACGGGGTTTAAGAAGCCCTAACCTTACTTTTGACTGGAAAAAGTCAGGACACCGGTAACGACTCAAAAGGTTTAAACAACCGTATAACTCACGTCGTGGGTTTCACGGACTTCTTGATACCTATCTCCAAACATTGTAACATGTCCTCCACCACTCCTTTTGGTAGGGTTTCTTTTCCTTTACTTACTTCCGTTTTACCAATAGACTCCTCCGGAATGTTTATAAACACTTTTCTTCTATTCACTTTCTGTTTCCTCTTTTCCTTTCTGTATGGGTCGACTTACATCTCAAGATTTCTTACAGCTCCTCTCTATTCTCTCTGAAGAATTCACTTGTTACGTTTCATTATCTCCTTTTGTTATCTTACCTTTTCTAATCTCTAGTGGTTCTTTTAATCTCTATGGTTCCCTTGTAAAGTACGTTTATAGTCAAGTCATAGTCAAGTCAGTGAGTCAGCACAGTCTGAGACGCTGGGGTACCTGACGTCGTGTGATCCTAAGGGACAGATAGTGATTGAGGAGTTCGAATAAGTTGAGTACAGGTAACTCAACCATTACGGTAGGTTGGTAGAGTAGGAGACAGTAGGGGAAGAGGAGAGCGGAAGTCAGAACGGGTGGTAGTCTCAGAAAAAGTTACTCAGTCAAGAAGCGTAGTCCACCGGTTTCATAACCTCAAAGTCGTAGTCAGGAAGGTTACTTATCAGTCCTGACTAAAAGAAATCCTACCTGACCAACCTAGAGGAACGTTAGGTCCTCCGAGAGTTCTTAGAAGAGATTGTGGTGTCAAGTTTTCGTATTTAAGAAGACGCGAGTCGAAAGAAATATCAGATTGAGAGTCTAAGCATGTACTGATATCCTTTTCATTATGGAAACTGATCTACCTGGAAAAAACCGTTTCATTACAGAGACAAAAAATTATATGACAGATCCAACCAGTATTGAAAAAAAGGTTCCTCGTTCACAGAAAATTAAAGTACCGTCGTCAGTCGTAGACGTCACTAAAACCTCGGGTTCTTTTATCAGAGAGTGACAAAGGTAACAAAGGAGTAGACAAACGGTACTTCACTACCCTGACCTACAGTACTAGAATCAAAAAACTTACAACTTAAAATTCGGTTGAAAAAGTGAGAGGAGAAAATGAAAGTAGTTTCCTGAGAAATCAAGAAGTGAAAGACAGTAGTCTCACCACAGTAGACGTATAGACTCCAATAACTATAAAGAGCGTCGTTAGAACTAAGGTCGAACACGAAGTTGATCGAGCCGTAAAGAGTACTACAAGAGACGTATATTTTATTTATTCGTCGCACTGTTATATGTCGGAACTGTATAAGGAAAGGGCTAAACCTTAGTCAGACAACAAGGTACAGGTCAAGATTGATAAAGAAGAACTGGACGTATGTCTAAAGAGTCCTCCGTCCAGTCCACCAGACCATAAGGGTAGAGAAAGTCTTAAAAGGTGTCGAACAACACTAGGTGTGTCAGTTTACGAACATTAGTTATTTTATCTTCATCAACAAAAAGACCTTGAGAACACGAAAAAGCTACTGGGTTGTATACAAGTGTTAAACTAGAGACCAAGGAGACTGTAAAGTTTTAAGTGTAACTTGTAGACCTTCAATTGTCAAGTACATGACAACTTCGGACCGAACCTCTTAAAACTCGTAGTGAAACGATCGGACACGCTACTCACGTTAACACACCATCAAACTTGTAAGAAACCGTAACGGTAAGAAACCGTAACGGAAAGAAACCCTAACCTTACTTTTGACTGGAAAAAGTCAGAACACCGGCGTCTACTCAAAAGGTTTAAACGACCGTATAACTGACGTTGTGAAAGTACCGTAGTAGAAAGTCCTAAACTTTATCGAGTTGACCTTAAGGTAGTGAAGGTGATCGAAACAAGCATCACTACGAAGGACTCCGGGTGACCTGAAGCGTAAGATCCTACAGACCGAAATCCATTTACTAGTGTGGTAGCACCAATAGATCCAGTACTTCTAGAAAAAATATATCAAGAAGACAGTGTTTCGTCCAGTTTCCGATTGTCTCAAAACGGTTCTCTTAAGTGACCAGTATCGTCTGTGGGAGAAGGTTGTTACGTTCTCTTCTGAGATGTGTACCTGTAGTGGTCTACCAGTCATGGTTTTAGTCTAACTAATATAAGAAACGTCGGTTTCTACCTCTTCGAGACATGTCAGTCGTTTTCGTTCTGGCCCTCGACTGACACCGAGTCTAGTACTTGAGGAATAACGGTTTAAGTCTGAATTTAACTTCTCTCATCCCTTTGGTGATCTGGTAAGTCCATACTGGATTTAGTTTAGGGAATGCTAATATGTCACCTTAACTGTTTATCTAAGTTCCCTAATATAGACTATCTCATCCTTTCAATCTATACTCTCATTCAATGTCTTATATAATCCCTTTATATATAATATAATCCCTTTCCCTAAAATTGAACTTCTTGATACGAACCTCCAAGTACTGTAACATGTCCTCCGTCCCTAGTTCTGGTACGGGTTCTTTTTCTTTACGTTTTTCCGTTTTACCAACAGACTTCTCCGGAATGTTTATCGACTCTTTTCTTCTCTTCGATTTCCGTTTCCTGTTTTCCTTTTTTTTTTTGGAGTAAATTTACATCTCAAGGTTTCTTATCGTTCCTCTATATTCTTTCAGAAGGAGTCACTAGTTACGTTTCTTTGTCTCCTTTTTATTGTCTTACCCTTTCTGATCTCTAGAGAAGTTCTTTTAATCTCTATGGTTCCCTTGTAAAGTACGTTCTACGTGTGTTATTTCCTGTCTTTACCATACCTGGATTGTCTTCGTCTTCTGTAATTCTCCACCGTTCTTATGTCTCTTCTTAACATGTTATTCAAGAATCACTGGACCTATTAGTACTACCACACCAGTGAGTGAATAACGGTCTGTAGGACCTTACACTTTAGTTCACCCGGAATCCTTCGTAATAATGCTTGTTTTGATCACCTCCACTACCTTAAGGTTGACTCGATAAATTTTAGGATTTACTACTACAACACTTTCACAAAGTGAGTCATACGGTCATTTAAACCTTTTGAGTCGTTACCGGTGTCTCGACCTCTTGTGTGTACCCTCCTAGAATTGGGTTCAAAACCCTCCGATCATCGTCTCTATGGTAACAGAGTCCTATTTAGTACCTTTTTAACAGAAGATTGTTTCTAGTAGGTAACCTCTCGATTAACTTACTCCCCTCCCCTACTCTCCCCTCCCTCTGTCTTCTCTTAATCCCTTCCCAGGTCCAGTATTTCCCGAATGGTCCACCGATTCACCATTTCTTAGACGGACGGTTACATCCTCTACATTCTCTACACTTAAACTAGGAACCCAACCCTTCTATGGGACCTCCTCCTTTGTCGTTAGGTAAGGTTATAAGAACGGACCTTTTAGGGTACGTGTCACCGCGGACCGTCCGATGTTAGGTATACAAACGTCAGTCTGTGCTGACTGACTTACGGACTCGTACGTGTCCAGTATTTCCACTGATCGTGGACCTCGGACTCTTGTACGACCTACTTTTTATGTCTATCTACTTAATCGTATTTAGGTAAGAGAGTACAAATTTTGATGGACGAACCACTTTACACCGGGTAGATACTGGCAGTAACAGTACATATCTGTAGAGTAATATCCTCATAACTTACCGTGTCCTCACACCAATAATCCCTTTCGGGTGGGTCACATCACAATCCTTCGACTACAGAATAAAGACGAAACAGTGATTAAACGACACACTGATTCCTGGTTCCCGAAGTTAAAAGAGTAGATATTTTGTTCCCTCACCTATAGTCACTAAATTTTTGAAAAAGGTTAGTCGTCTAGGGAAAGTTTACTTTAGAATATATCTTCAGGTTACATATCTTACATATGTTCATGTAGACCCCAGGAGTCGACGGTAGAATGAGAGACACCACCGGAGACTCCCCGGTCGTGTTCGTAAAGACCTTGTATGTTCACGAAGAGAGTCACTCCAGACTCCTGACGAAAAGGGTCTGGAGGACTTAGTTTTAGACACTCAGACCCTCTCCTGAGACAAACGTGGAACACCCTAAGAATACGTACAACTTCAAACTCATGGTAACCCGGTCTATAAGTTCCAGTAAAGGTCGGGAATCTTGATTCCGAGACACTAAGAGAAGTGGAAACACCACTACCACTTCTAGAATTCTTCACTTCAGTCATGTTTTTCGGAATTATGTTTTGCCCTATGACCTTTACATTCCTACTTATATTACCATTACTTATTATCTTCTACTACTACCCTCTCCTTTCAATCAATACTCTCATTCAATGTCTTATATAATCCCTTTCTTCTTTCCCTAAAATTGGTATCGTAGAAGGTTGTTACTCCTACAACATAAGGTTTACCCTCTTTCAAATCGTCTTTCACAGTCTTTTGTCAAGTCTCGTACTACAAGGATCCCAATTACGGAACTGGTCTGTGAGGTTTTAGGACGAACAGAGATAGTGTCGTGTATCACAGTACTACCAGAAGAATGTAAACTAAATTAACATAAAAACTACGAATAATGTAGTCAATGACAATCCATGGTCTTTAAGTCACTTGGGGTTATCTGTACCAGAGACGTTGGTATTTCTGTCATAGATTACCCTTCCCACCTGAATTATTTTCTGACAATTTATTAATTCATGAATCATTTTATGACCAAATCAACGCTTCAGCACAGACTGAGAACCTAGGGTATCTGACATCCGGCGGTCCGAGGAGACAGGTACCCTAAGTGGTCCATTCTTACGACCTCACCTAACGGTAAAGGAAGAGGTCCCCTAGAAGGACTAGGTCCTTAGCTTGGGTCCAGAGGACTTAACGTCCGTCTAAGAAATGACTGACTCGATACTTCCTTCGGGTTATTTTATGTCATCAGAGGGGAATAGGTTCTGGTGGAAGAGAGGGGGTACCTACGGACTTTAGTACCTGTCAACGGGTATCTACCATCGGGTGGTCCGAGGGGGCAGGGACCCTAAGAGGTCCGTTCTTGTGACCTCACCCAACGGTAAAGGAAGAGGTTACGTACTTTCACTTTTCACTTTCACTTCAGCGAGTCAACACAGACTGAGAAACGATGGGGTACCTGACGTCGGGTGGTCCGAGGAGGTAGGTACCCTAAAAGGTCCGTTCTTATGACCTCACCCCTTGGTAACGGAAGAGGCTACAAAAAAGGATATGCACGCATTATACTATTTCAAAATTTTGATCCGTGTCATTCTTTTACAGACTTAACGGTCGTAGTGATAAGGGTACGAAGTCAAGTCAAGTCAAGTCAGAGAGTCAGCACAGGCTGAGACGTTGGGGTACTTAGCGTCGTGCGGTCCGGAGGGACAGGTAGTGGTAGAGGGCCTCGAGTGAGTTTGAGTACAGGTAGTCCAGTCACTACGGTAGGTCGGTAAAGTAGGAGACAACAAGGGACAAGGAGGACAGGGGTTAGGGCGGGTCATAGTCTCAGAAAAGGTCACTCAGTGGAGAAGCGTACTCCACCGGTTTCATGATCTCAAAGTCGAAATTGTAATAAGGAAGGTTTCTTGTGGAAATCTTACCTGACCAACCTAGAAGAACGTCAGGTTCCCTGAGAGTTCTCAGAAGAGGTCGTGGTGTCAAGTTTTCGTAGTTAAGAAGCCGTGAGTCGAAAGAAGTGTCAGGTTGAGAGTGCAGGTATGCACTGGTGACCTTTTTGGTATCGGAACTGATCTGTCTGGAAACAACCGTTTCATTATAGAGACGAAAAGTTATACGATAGATCCAACCAGTATTGAAAGGAAGGTTCCTCATTCACAGAAAGTTAAGTACCGACGTCAGTGGTAGACGCACTAAAACCTCGGGGGGGTTTAATCCTTGGTAATAATTCATTTCATTCCTAATGAACTTGTGTTCGTGACGTTACTACACTGTCACTAGACTATTGGATCCACCGATGATTCACTGATTTCCCACCCTATGTGACTTGATTCCGGACCAACTACAGGGTCCATCCTACCTCGTCCTGTCTCGTTCTAAAGAAGTACGAGGAATCACGTACTAAATTTCGAATACTCAATAAAGACTTCAAAAGGTAAACTACAAAAGTCTGACACCGACCGGTGTTCGTTGATTTTGACGTCTTTGATTTTGGTGTCTATTCCCTCTTGGTGACGTCAGTGCGATTCACCATACATTAATACTCGGTTCCGCCCATGACGACTCCCTTTAATACTAAGACTTCTTACCCAAAAAAACCCATACACACCATCCCCTTCACCTGTCTCCATTCCTTCGAATCTTGTGCCAAGAAACGTTCTCATCATTTAAATTCGACTCTCGAATACTGTTGATCCTTAATTAATCTACTCCCCACCCTACTACCTTACTCTTCCTCTTAATGTCTGTCTCCCTCGTCGTACATGTTTGGGGCACCACCTTTCCTCTTACACTAATACCGTCTTCGTGTTTCCCGTTCTGACTCTCTTTTCGTCACACTTCGTTCCGACCTTTTTACCAGGTTTCAGTCTCGGACTTCCCGGAACTTCTGGAGTGACTCTCAAACTTACAAAAGGATTTTTGTCTCTCTTATACACCTTCCTAAACGAAAACCTTTTCACGTACAAACAACGTACCTCCTTTTCGGTCACCTTCCCCCAGTACTATCTACACCCTCTTCCCTCAAAAGGACGAGACGAACAGACAGTACAGTGAAATTCAATGACCTCCGACTCCGTCAGAGACACAAAGGCAGTGGACTGACTCGTCGTAGGACGTACCTCAACTCTGAGTTAGTAATACACTACCTACTTAATTTACGTAAATTTAATTTGTCGAGTGAAACTCTGTTCTAGTCTTATAGAAAAATCATAAGGGATAGGAAGAAGAAGGGACGTTGATTATACCCTTTCACCCCATAGGTGTCTAACGTATAAGATACGTGTAGTAACAGACGACAGTAACGGCGACCTCTTACCACAGACGACACCCCAGTAACCTACAGTCTGGGTAGAAATTGGGTTTACGGAACACAATAAACGTCAGAGGGACTACAACGACGTGGAATTCCACGGACTCTGTCACGAACTGTAATTTCTTTCCCTCTTCTAAGCCAGTTAGACCCGAAGTAAAGACTTAATCGTCTCGAGATCCTTCGTAAACTTCGTTACGAATGACAAATGAAGAGTCGAGAGGGGTCCAACGTCGTACAGTCTTTTTGTTTTTACACCCTCGGGCCCGTCGAGAGTTGTGACCCCTACTCCTACACCTCTACCCAAAGGAACACAGACGTAGACTACAACGGGAGGTCGTCCTGAAACACTTAACGGACGATTACTTAGGACAATTGGGTCAAACGGAACAGACCAATGGAACGGGAAAAGGTCTGTAAACGTAAGTCCGTGTGAAAGGGGGAAGTGTGACGATTTAATTCCGAAGTAAAAGTTTAGTTTATAAGTAGACCTACCGACGGACTATTTAGTGTACACCTCTCGACTCTCTGGGTCCGTCCCTTGACACGGGAACGAAGACCTCTCGTCCAGACCTTTGGTATACTTGACATTTAGCAAAATTTTACATCTTTTCATTTCGAAAGACGGTTTTCCCCTTTCGAATCCCTAAAAAAAAAAGAGAAAGATCTGAGTCAATAATCTATACACAACCTTCAATGACTGGAGATGGTATATCAGACAAATGACAGAGACAGTCGTCCCGGACCTCGTAGGTTTGAATTAGGGGAACTCCGAAGTCGAGCCGGTTGTGAACGAAATAATCTTTATCCAAAACCCCAGTGTCGATACCTTCAATAATCCAGGTACCGAAATGACCTCTAAACGGAAGAAAGTGAACGATAAAAGAAGACTTTGAACCCATGATTTTTATCCAATAATAATAAAAAAATTTTATTATCTTGGATTAAAAGAATATTCTCGTTCTTTTTCTTATTTATCTTTTTCCCTGGACCGAAGGAGATAAACGAGGGGGAGTCCATTGATTGTACGATGTCGGAGTGAAGGGTGAACCTCTTCACGACGAGTCGTAGACAGGACAAAAGACAACATGAGAGACAAAAAGTGAACTGTGAAGTAATGTCTTTCATTAAGGTATTCTGGAAACGAAAAGAAAAAACGGAAACCGGAATTAAGAAAACCCACGGTTTCGTGTCTCTACGGTAGTGAGTAAAAATATACATCTGATAGTCACTCCTGGAAAATAACATAAGACCACTTAGTGAAGTCTCAAAAGAAAAAAAGAAGTGAGGTTTAAAACAGGGAAGAAACATAGAGAAAAGAGTGAGCAGAAGATCCTCATTTCTTCTTTCTTCTGACCTTAACTCTATGTTTCTTACTATTCTTTTGTTATAAGTTACATCCGGAAAATTTCATCTCTTGTAAAAGTTTATGATCTACAGATTTTTCCATCTTTAACATGATCGTATACGTTTAATCACGTTTCATAGTGTCGTATTCATGAATCTTGACCGTACGTCTAAACAAGTACGGTTAGACCATACTTCAAAGTTTAGACTATGACTATTACAACTTGATTAAAATCAGGATGAGTTTGCTATGGATTAATAACTGGTGGTAGGGATCGAATTTTTAGAGGATTAATTGGTTCAGCTGTTGTGTCAAGGGTCGTCACCGAGAATACTAATCCTTTCTTCAAGTCTTCTCTTTTCTAACAATAAGTGTATGAACGGATACATAACAACAACAAGTCAACGACTCAGTACAGACTGAGAAACGCTGGGGTAACTGACATCGGGTGGTTCGAGGAGACAAGTACCCTAAAGGGTCCGTTCTTATGACCTCACCCAACGGTAAAGGAAGAGGTCCCTTAGAAGGACTGGATCCTAACTTGGCCACAGAGGACATAACCGTCCGTCTAAGAAATGGTGTATATATAATCGTCTAATGTTTATTTTAGTATTCCAGGTTTAGGGGGATTATCGATCTTTCATATCTCCCGAACCCCTCACACTCTGGTCACACAGTAACGACACTACGTCTTTTTGAAGTAGGTTCTCGACCCACCTCGTATGTCACATCTTATAAAAGGTCTTTCATTAAGTTTCCCGTTGAAAGACTACCTTACAAAAGTAGAAGAATTATCTCTTTTGACCTCAGATGAGACCTCTCTTTTTTTTTTTCCTAGTAGATCCATCTAGGTCCCCAGTCTCTTAAAATCTCTGAAACTCTAAGCTCCTTACGGTCTCTCTCTATTTCCCTAACGTAATATTCCGGAAAGGGTGGGGAGATAAAGAGATTTTATACTCTTTATCTTGATGATAAATTATAAGGTTCGGAGTTGGGTTTCAGAAGTCGACAAGGTTCCAACAGGTCTCGACACCGGGTACCTCATTACCTACCCCGTCACGTACATAATCCATATGGAAGTGGTCTTCGACCCAAAGCGATCCGGATGTCCAAGGTCCTTCTCACCTAATCAAACCCTCAAGTCCAATAACAGGATTCAGCACCGTACCATCTTACAACTTCAAGGACGAATGTGGATTGTGATAACCGGACCTATCCCGAGTTGTCGGTCAGGATAACCCTGGTGAACTTAATAACAAGGTCGTGATAATTTTGGTCTGTATATCGATAAGACTCGGTTTCTCTTTACAAATTCAGACAGAATCAAGGGATTTATAATTCACAGAAGTCACACGGTCTCTACTAATTGTACGGTAAAGATCAAAGTACTTAAAAGTAAAACACCCCTCTCTCCCTTTGTTCATCCATTAAAGTCATATTACACCTGTTACTACCCCTAAAAGTACTTAACAGTATATTTGTGACTTCTGTCCCATGAATCGGGTCAGATCTCCAGTCTCCTCCGAAGGACCTTCTTCACTTAGAAACTGACTATAATTAGTTAATTTTTATATTATTACGTCTTTTTAGTTTTAAAGATGAAAAACCTCATTTCATAATAAGGAACATAAAAAACAAAAAACATATATACGTTTTTTCGGGTACATTATCGAAACATAAAATGAAAAAAGAAAACTATATTGAGTAAATATAGTAATTTTTAATAAACTTTTGAAAAAAATCATCAATTTATCATCTATACGATATTAACTAGTAAGGGGATAATCCTTTAATTGAACAAAGATTATAAAACAAAATGATATATTAAGAACCTCCTCGTAAAAACTTTACAAAGTATACATACAAATAAAGTAATCCAATATAAAGAAAGAAAAGAAATAAAAAAAAATTTGAAAATAAAACGTAAAACCATATCGACCAATTGTTAGAATACTATCAAAGTCCACTTGTCACTTCCCTGAGTCGGTATGTATAGGTACATGGGTAAGAGGGGGTTTAAGACGAGGGTAGGTCCATCAGACATAAAGGACTGGTCCGACATAAAGAACCCTTAGATCTGCAACAGGAAAAATTTCCAAGAATTATTACAACACTTTAACGAAAGATCCTTCAAGCACGGGTAAATAGGAGGGTAAACTTGTTTCACCAAAAAGGTGTTGTGGTAGTCTTGAAACTCGTAATAGTGAAACTTTTAGATTCGGTTAACGTATTCAACAAAACGTATTGTCTATGTGTTGTCTACAGAACAACAAAATTTTTATACAACAAAAGATCTTTCACTTCTACTAATATAAAAGTTCATAAATAATTGACATAGTAAAGAGAAAAATCATTAAACAGATTAAGATAAGTGACGGTAAACAACCAGATGTCATAAAAAAACTCAAGACAAACTCTTATTTAAAATCTAAAACAGAAGATCATTCAAAAAGGTCACCCTTTGTTACTGTAGGGATGTACCACATCTCTCTCTAACAAAATCTCAGAAACGATCACATCACACGCACATATGAAAGAGATTCGTTATAACTCAACACGAATCGGTTTATATAAGGACTGTCAAAAGAAAGATGTTTTACTGAGTCTAGTGTTGTATAAAGACGATTTTTGAGGAACCGTTGAGGGATGAGACAGGAATGGTAGTTTCATGAATGAGGTCAGTTCGAGGGTCGGTCAGAAAGATTGTAATAGATGTTAGTGTATCTTGATGAACGGAATGAAGTCGGACGTTACGATACGAAAGGAAAGAGGGAAAAAGTAGGTAATCCCAAGTTGAGGACACAATTGATAGAGACCTTTTGGGAAGTCATAGATAAAGTCCGTCCATCTTGATAGTCGTAGGAGAAAAATAAGGACATCTTACATAGACAGTGGTTCGATCTCAATTTGTGTCGTGAAATGCCAGGTAAAATCAGAAGGGGAAACTGACCCTCGGAGAAATCCCAAATACGTGTCACGAAGAGATGACGGAATGTACATCATCCACAAGTTATAAACGACTTAAGTCGTCTTAGGTGTATGAGAAAGTCAACCGTTGTATATAAGTACTATATCCAGTATCACTTCTTTAACCTTTACATTTCGATACTTTCTTCAACCGTAGGGACACCCCACACGGTGAACGGAATATCGGCACTTCTTTACATTGAGTCTTCATGTGTGAAACTCCTTTTACTTATTGTAAAAATAAAAGATTTGACAATGAGAAACGGGACGTTCCTAAGTAAGATATAAATGAGAAAGACATGAAACACGAGTAGAGATGATATAAAAATCCCGGAAGGGTGTCTGTCCACATCGGTATACCTTGATAATAAGTGACGTTGGGATCTCGATTTACACAATTCGTGTGTCATACTCATTGATACATTTACTGATTAGGTAAGTTTATAAGTAAGTTGATTATAAATAACTCGGGGAATATATACGGTCCGTGACAAAATGGACGATCCCTACGTCTTTACTCGTCCTGTCTGTTTAGGGATAGGATTCCTCACTTGATGTATTACCCCTTCTACCTGTTATTTCTTTTATAATGATTCATTATACCAAAGTCCAACAACATTCACGTTGATTCTTTTGTTTTATCCTATTATTCTATCATCATCTTACTCTCTACCCGTCTACTAAAATTTATCACACCGGTTTGTCCGGGTACTTTTCTACGAGTTGTAGAGATTAGTAGTCCCTTTACGTTTCGTTTTGGTGTCACTCTTTAGTGGAGAGTGGACAGTCTTCCGATAGTGGTTTTTTCTTGTGCTTACTTTTTACAACCGTTCCTACACCTCTTTTCTCTTGGGAAGATGTGACTATCACCCTTATATTTGACATCGTCGTCGGTGACACTTTGTCATACTCCTAAAGAGTTTTTTGATTTTTATCTTGATGAAATACTGGGTCGTTAAGATGAGGACCCATATATCATTTTTTAGGGAGACTTTTGTGATTAAACTTTTCTATGTACGTGGGGTTACAAGTATCGTCATAACAAATGTTAACGGTTCTATACCTTTGTTAGATTCACAGGTAGTTATCTACTTACTTCTTCCTTCTACACTATACACACACACACACATACACACATGTGTGTTTGTCCCACCTTATGAGTCGGTATTTTTTCTTATTTTAAAACGGTAACGTCGTTGTACCAACCTGAACCTCCCGTAATACGATTCACTTTATAGTCTGTCTCTTTCTGTTTGTGAAATACTACATGAATATTCATCTTAGATTTTTTATGTTGTCTAATTATTTATTTTATTTTACTTCGGTCTGAGTGTCTATCTTGTTTGATCACCAATGGTCACTTCTCTCCCCTCTCCTCCGTTATTTCCCTGTTCCCTAATTTTTTCCCCCCCAATAATAGCCTAATATACTTTAGTATACACACCTCGAAAACTTTTAATATTTCGTGATATCTTAAATTTCCTAAAAGTAAGTTAATTTTTCTATTTTCCCTAGGAAGTTTAGACCTTCGGTTTCTTTGTTCCACTGGTTTGTTCGAGAGAATCCCTCTACGTCAAACTAAACTCTCCCTGGACCGGTACGGTTCTAGACCCACTTTTGTCATTCATATTTCCGAGGTTTCACAGTCACTTGAATTGTTATTCTACAGATGATGTCGATCCCGTAACACTATTTCTCCTCCCCAACCGTTCTCGGTTAAGAATATCTAGTACAACCTTTTAAGGTTAAAATATGATTTACACTACGTTTCGATCAAAATTCGTCCTCTTAACGTATTACCTGTTTTTATGAAAAGATCGACCACACACCTATCACCTGTCGTCTCTTCCCGTTCACATCTTACCATTACTGTTTAACACTCAAAAGATGACAACATGTCTACTACTACCACCGTAGTAGTTGAGCACCATCATCATATCTTCTATTCACCTTATATAGAATAATATCTAAAAATTTGTGTAGTTTTATCTTGTCATGTCACTTGAGAGAAATTATATAATGGGTCGACGTCGGTAGTAGTTGAAAGACGATAAAAACATAGGTAGGAGTGAAAAATAATAGACCCTATAAAATAATTACTTTCATTTGGGATACACAGTATGGTGTAACAGTCATTTATGACGAAATCACAAAGAGAACTTGTCTATTCTTGAATATAAAACGGTTTTATGGTATTGATGTGAATTACTTTATCGTCATGAGTAAATTGTAATAGACTATGGGTGTGAAACTCTACATAAAACTTCAATCTCAGTTATCCTCACGACGGTATACCTCCACACACTTCTCTCTTTAGTCCTCCTCAAAAGAACCCACTCCAGGTTCTGTCCTTTTTGACCCTTTCTTCTTACAACAACACTGTAACTAACAAAATACAAAACAAAAACTGATCTGAACTTTTGGTCTCAAGATTACTCTATCATTGATAAGACATCTCTACATCCAACTCGTCTTTTTGGAATCCCCTCTTCAGACTTCTATATACTCCCTCAGTAGACCGGTGAATCTCACTCTAAGGTCTGAGATCTATTGTCTCTCTCCTCAAGACTTCTACCCTTCTTCTCTTTTCATCGATTCCCCAATTCTTCTTCATTGATTACTTCATCCTTCTTTTGGTTCCCTCATGCCACGAGACCTAAATTTCTTTTCCACAAACTTCATCCCTTACCAATTGACACGACCCATATCACTTCTGACTCTTGACTAGGAACCTAAATTGTAGTACTTCTCTCCAATATCTACCTCCCTAACTCTGTTTTAAGACTAACCTCTTTCTTCGTACCCGTTAGAACTTCACCTCTAGGATTTATATCTATCGAGAAAACTTCTGAATTTTTAACCTTACAAGGTAAGAATATTACTCCACGAAATATCATTATTCTTTCATCAGTGTTATGAAATTCCATATATAATAAAATATCAAATATTTTAATAAGTATTTGAACATATTTTAAGTATCCATAGTAGTATTATGTACAAATTTATAGTCTATCCAAATAGTGTAAAATTTAGGAATCCTAAGACATATTTCTTCGTAAGACTCCTCAACCGTGCTTGGTTAATTACATCTAGTATCAACCCTTAAGGTCAAAACTACTTGAAGAACGGGTCCACTATACCGACCAACCATCGTCTGAATCCGGGTTCAGACACAGAAGACCAAGAGTACTGTATCCGAGAAAGATCATACAATGTAGTACAGAAAGTATTTGAATTCCAACTCTAAAAGGAGAACTATTTACATTCCTAAGTTTTTTTAACTGACGTTGAAGACCAGGTAAGATTTATCATAAGACAAAGGAGTTCATAGTTCTAACAGGGATCTTACAGTAGGAGTTTCCTTCCTTAGAAATGAAATTTTAAAGGATTGGTTATGTCATAACATTCATTTTATTTCAATTTTTCTTAAAGGATCAAAAACAAATTTGTTAGGCAATCCGAAACAAAGAGTACTTCAAGTTTATAATGGAACTTGAAACAAAGAGGAGTATTACTTTCCTAGATAGATCCCACGTTTTGGCTATCGGGTTACTTTCCTTCATAAGATCATTAATGTTCGTTATTCTAAATGGGACCAGGACTCTCTTTCTACACTTACTGTATTACCAACTTTAGAGTCTTTCGTCTCTATGAAATGAGTACTGGTGTTCATTTAGGACTAACTTTAGAAAACCGTACTGAAATTCAGTACTAAGACTCTTCGGTTCAGATCTCCCTGGTCTCATTATGTCAGGTCCGTATATCAAAAGACTACTCGAGTGACACATTCCCCTGTTTCGACTCTTATAGAACTCCTTACTTTCAATTATATAGGAAATAATCTGTTAAAGATACCGGATAGTTAAAAGAGGTAAAAATCGAAAACTACTGTCGACATACCGTTTATTAGAGTGTGACTCCAGTAAGAGGACTTATGTCCATAAGGAGTTACGACTCACCTTCTTATAGGTGTACAAAGTCCATAATCTTCCGTTTTTACTAAATTAATCCCAATAACTTCTCGGTATAAATATAGGGTGATCAGAGATCCAAAGAACTTTGGTGTCAGACATAGATTAAGATGAACATCGAAGTTGTGAGTCACGTCGCGGACTGAGTCTTACGCGTACAACACACATACTTCGTCAGAACTTGAGGAATTTACTTCCTACTATCACGGAGGATACGGTCACCTAAAACTAACTTTTTAAGTGGATGTACGATAGGACAAAGACTCCTTGAGTTTCACTATTTATCATTTCGGATGAAATTTCATTGTGAATTTGTAAAAGAAATTTTAACAAATCCTAAATTATACTGACGTTCAGAACATTCATTTAATTGAGGGGTAGAAAGTCACTATAGGAGTCGACACGAAACACGACGTCCCAGTCCTTACGACAAAGGTCTCTACGACACAAGAGACTGATCTCGTTTGGTCTAGTGTAGGGGATCTCTCTGAAAACGACACAGTCATACCGTACGCAATAATGAACTATATAATTTGTTGATCAAAAAAGACCAAATTGTATATAAACGAAGAGAGAATTAAACCGGGATACAAGTTTTTTACTAATTCTTGTACCGCTACCCTTTTGTCTGATATCCGGAAGTTAGGACTATTTCAAAGGTACACGAGACGACGGTGGGGTCAAAGAGAAGGTCTTACGTCTTTCATAAAGGGGTTCGACACACGACGGACGTGTGTCGGGAGTCGACAGTCGAAAGAGATCCTTAACAAGGACCAATTCCTCGTCAAAAAAAAAAAAAAAATTTAATTTCAGAAACGAACACAGACCCTGGTCTGACGTAGGTCACTGACCTATACGACTTCATATTTCCGGTCCTAGGTTGAGATCTCCGGGTAAGGTCGAGTCTCGAGGGGACCCCAACCGACTCGGGAATAGCACCGACGTCGTCGTCAGGTCGAGGGGTGAGACGGGTCACCAAAGGAAGGATAGGGTGTCCACAACAAGAGTTCTCTTGAACGACTATTTGAACAACGTGCGTCTAAAAGGAGGACTGAAACGACAGGTCCTTGCACTGGACCTGGATTTATTGAGACAAACGAGGTACCAGTTTACTTTCATAAGGAAGTTGTAAGCACATAGTCTCGTCTACCTTATCAGAAGGAAACTCTATTAAAAAAAGATTAAATGATCCCCAACGTAGTAGATAATCGGTAGATGATTACCTAAAGATGGTTCTTTAATGTCTTCTACCCGAGATCCCTCTGAGTAAGTCCTCTATACAAAGTCAAATATCTTTACTAATTTCTATTATCTAAAAGACATGTTGACAGTCACCGAATAACGAGTCCATTTTGAATCATTCGCTTAACAAGTAAGACAAAAGTTTTATCATTCCGGTTTGACACACACATAAAGACGTAGGTTTATCACGAGTTTTCTGAGATGTTCCTAAACATATTCAACAACAACAACCGCACGACTCTAAGTACCCCAACGTTTCTCGACCTGTGATGACTCGTTGACTTGGCTTGACAACAACAACAAATCAGTAATTCAACATAGACTGAACAACATTGATTACTTGACATCGGGTGGTCCGAGGAGACAGGTACCCTAAAGGATCCGTTCTTATGACCTCACCCATTGGTAAGGGAAGAGGTCCCCTAGAAGAGTTGGGTCCCGGAGTTGGGTATAGAGGACAAACCGTCCACCTAAGAAATGGAGACTTGGTAGACCCTTCTGGAAACATATTTAATCCGTTCCGTAACGATTATGACGTAAAAAAGAGTATTTTAAAGATTTGGTTTGATAGGTACGACATCTTAATAATGGAAAATAGTAAAGAGGGAAAAGAATGGGAAAGAGGGAGGTTTTACCCTCGTTATGGTAACTGGAGGCACACACCAAGACGGAGTCGTAGTCGTACCACGATTTTTCTTCATTCCTGTTCTTCCTTTTGTAGACGTAAGAAGTTTTATTTATCTAAGATTTCTATACTCAGAATACAAGTCAAGTCAGTGAGTCAGTACAGGTCGAGAAACGTTCGGGTACCTTACGTCGTACGGTCCGAAGGGACAAGTGGTGGTTGAGGACCTCGAACGAGTTTGAGTACAAGTAGATCGGTCACTACGGTAGGTAGGTAGAGTAGGAGACAGTAGGGGAAGAAGAGGGTGGAAGTTAGGACGGGTCGTAGTCCCAGAAAAGGTTACTCAGTCAAGAAGCGTAGTCCACCGGTTTCATAACTCTCAAAGTCGAAGTCGTAGTCAGGAAAGTCACTTATAATTCCTGACTAAAGGAAATCCTAATTGACCAACTTAGAGGAACATCAGGCTCCCTGAGAGTTTTCCGAAGAGGTCGGGGTCTCAAGTTTCCGTAGTTAAGAAGCCACGAGTCGAAAGAAATATCAGGTTGAGAGTGTAGGCATGTACTGATAACCTTTTTGGTATCGAAACTGATCTGTCTGGAAACAACCATTTCATTACAGAGACGAAAAATTACACGACAGGTCGAAAAATCCGTCGTATAACCAGTAAACGAAAAATCAGTTTCGATACAACCACTATCGAAAAGAAGGTTCCTCGTTCACAGAAAATTAAAGTACCGACGTCAGTGGTGGATGTCACTAAAACCTCGAGTTTTTTTATTTCAGAGAGTGACAAAGGTAATAAAAGGGTAGATAAAAGGTACTTCCCTACCCTGGCTACGGTACTAGAATCAAAAGACTTACAACTCAAAATTCGGTTGAAAAAGTGAGAGGAGAAAGTGAAAGTAGTTCTCCGAGATTAAGAAGAAGTCAAAGACGGTATTCCCACCACAGTAGACGTATAAACTCCAATAACTATAAAGAGGGCCGTTAGTACTAAGTTCGAACACTAAGAAGGTCGGGTCACAAAGAGTACTAGATGAGACGTATATTCAATTTGTTTGTCCTACTGTTATATGTCGGAACTACATGAGGAAAGGGTTAAACCTTGGTTAGACAACAAGGTACATCTTAAGATTGACAACGAAGAACTGGACATATGTCTAAAGAATTCTCCGTCCAGTCCATCAGACTATAAGGGTAGAGAAATTCTTAAAAGGTATCAAACAACACTATGTGTGTCAGTTTCCGAAAACGCATCAGTTACTTCGTCTTTATCTACAAAAAGACCTTGAGAGTATACGATAAAGCTACTAGGTTACCTACAACCGTTAAACTAAGACTTCCGTTCTTATGACTTCACCAAACCGTAAGGAAAGAGGTCACCTGGTGTAAAACAGTCTTAAGAGGTGGTATTGAACAGACAGAACCCACCGGGATGTACCGTACCGAGTATCAAAGTAACTCAATCTGTTCCGACACCGGCAGAATACGAGTTAGAGTCACATTACTCTAGGACGAGTGGTCAGACAATCTCCTAATCCCTCTTTGACATAAAGAATGAAATCACACCGAGACTGTCGTCACCCTAACTTTTCTCGGTCTCTGACGACGACAGGTGACCTGTAAACACAGTCCCCTGGTACTGACGTTCGACCGAAACTTAGTCGACATAAATTTGTGACCCCCGGACATGATAACGATACGAACTTTGAGAAGTCGAGGAATCCTCGGTAACAGAAAGATTTATACATTATGTATTAATAGTATCTTTTATTTCATTTTTTTCTTATGACTTATATCTAAATAATTCTTGTACCGAAACATAAGTCCGTCTAAGTGAAACGTCAAGACTAAACGGTGAGTGTACATTTGAACCTCCTCAAAAGAAGATAAAAACGAGGGGTCAACATGAAATTTTATGGTTATACACATTACGGTTTTTAAGTTTGTCGGACCTTTTCATATGTTACTTTACCGTGAAGGAGACGTAGGGTCAAGAGGCAAATTAAAGGAAAGAGATTACCGTTGCTGACTTGTCAAAGGGTATAGAAAGTTCTTAGAAAATGCACATATTGACGTCTGTTTACGTTTACATTTAGAAACGAAGTTTTGTCAATCTTAGAAAGTTACGTATACTCACAAGATGTACACGAGGAAAAGTTGGATTATCACATTGAATCTCCCATAAAGTGTAATGGTGTATATCTAGATAGAATATATATAAAAAATCACCAACGTGACATAAGGTCACTCTTCTACTCCGTACTATTCTATCTATATAGGACCATAAGATTGAATAAGAATAACTACCTGTGAATACCAAAGAGTATGTAACGATAATGGTTATTTATACCTTTTTTTAGGAAAATGTAGGTAGAAACTCGTGATTATACTAATCAAAAAATTTCATCTTACAGTTTCATACACCCATAAACTTAAAAACTATCTACAACGTCTGATCCCGTTCACAGGATCAGACATACTTAAGGCCGAAAAAAAGACTGATTTCAATTATTTTACCCTCATCGTTATCATGGAAAGAGAATCCCGACGACCCTCCTAATTTTTTCTCTATTCTATGATAGGTCACAACGATCTATATCGTTTTATATCCGGGAGACCAATTTAAACTTTACGTCTATTTGTTACTGTTATAAAATTATATTGATATAGGTTTTACAACGTACCCTATGTGAATTTGATTTTGTAATAAACAACAAATAGAATTTAAGTTTAAATTGACCTACACCGAGTCACCATTTCTTAGGTGGACGGTTACGTCCTCTGTGTCCTCCGAGTCTAAACCAGGGACCGAGTCTTTCTAGGTGACCTCTTCTTTTACCGTTGGGTGGGGTAATAAGAACACCCTTTAGGGTACCTGTCTCCTCGGACCACCCGAGGACAGTCACCTCATCGTTTCTCAGTCTGCGTTGACTTACCGACTCGTGAGTGTATGGATAAAAATAAACCGTTAGGACATGTAACTCCTTGGTTGTGTCAGGGACCTTCGTAATTTATTTAACAAGCAACGATATCAAGAATAATCTGTAAGTTCCTTTACGATACTAGTCGTTTACAAAAATCTTCATTATTAAGATATCAATACTTAAATGAATAAGAAGTCGCAATGACCAACCCCGTATCTGAACTTAATTACACTATAACTTACCAAACGGAACCTTTGCTTGTCTCTAAGACACTTCTGGATGTTCTGGAAAATCTTGATTGTGGGTTTTTTCTACAGGAAAAGTAATATCCCCTGACCTTACGTTTTCGTCCTTCAGTTCTTTGTGGACCTCATTGTCCGTTTAAACCGGAACCTTATACCTTACTTCGTCCCGTTTCTAATTATCTTAAAACGGTTCTTTTACGAGACCAGTATCGTTTGTGGGAGAAGGTTGTTGTGTTCTCTTCTGAGATGTGTACCTGTAGTGGTCTACCAGTTGTGGCTTTAGTCTAACTAATATAAGAGACGTCGGCTTCTACCTCTTCGAGATATCTCAGTTGTTTTTGTTCTGGTCCTCGACTGACACCGAGTCTAGTACTCGAGAAATAACGGTTTAAGTCTGAATTTAACTTCTTTTGTCCCTTTTGACGATCTGGTAAGTCCATACTGGAGTTAGTTTAGGGAATACTAATATGTCACCTTCACTCTTTATCTAAATTCCCGGATCTAGACTATCTATCTCACGGACTACTTGATACCTGACTCCAAGCACTGTAACATGTCCTCTGTCCCTAGTTCTGGTAGCGGTACCTTCTCTTTACGTTTTTTCGTTTTACCGACAGACCCCTCCGGAATGTTTATCGACACTTTTCTTCTCTTCGCTTTTCGTTTCCTCTTTTCCTTTCTATATTCGTAGACTTACGTCTCAAGGTTTCTTATCGTTCTCTATTCTTCCGGAAGAAGTCGCTAGTCACGTTTCTTTATCTCCTTTTGTTGTCTTACCCTTTCTGATCTCTAGAGAAGTTCTTTTAATCTCTATGGTTCCCTTGTAAAGTACGTTTCTACCCGAGTTATTTCCTGTCTTTACCATACCTGGATTGTCTTCGTCTTCTATAATTCTTCTCTACCGTTCTTATGTGTCTTGTTGACATGTTTTTCCTAGAAGTGCTGGACCTATTAGTACTACCACACTAGTGAGTAGATCTCGGTCTGTAGGACCTTACACTTCAGTTCACCCGGAATCTTTCGTAGTGATACTTGTTTCGATCACCTCCACTACCTTAAGGTCAACTCGATAAAGTTTAGGACTTTCTACTACGACACATTCACGACGTGAGTTATACGGTCGTTTAAACCTTTTGAGTCGTCACCGGCGTCCTGACCTTTTCAAGTCAAAAGTAAGGTTAGTGATTCTTTCCGTTACGGTTTCTTACGAGTTTGATGGCGTGTTAACGTGAGTAGAGTGTACGATCATTTCATTACGAGTTTTAAGAGGTTCGGTCCGAA
>SJYO01034137.1:33174290-33254703 GCA_006410555.1 Capra ibex | reverse complement strand
CTTGTTTCGATCACCTCCACTACCTTAAGGTCAACTCGATAAAGTTTAGGACTTTCTAATACGACACATTCACGACGTGAGTTATACGGTCGTTTAAACCTTTTGAGTCGTCACCGGCGTCCTGACCTTTTCAAGTCAAAAGTAAGGTTAGTGATTCTTTCCGTTACGGTTTCTTACGAGTTTGATGGCGTGTTAACGTGAGTAGAGTGTACGATCATTTCATTACGAGTTTTAAGAGGTTCGGTCCGAAATCGTTATGCACTTGGTACTTGAAGTCCTACAAGTTCGACCAAAATCTTTTTCGTCTCCTTGGTCTCTAGTTTAACGGTTGTAGACGACCTAGTAGCTTTTTCGTTCTCTCAAGGTCTTTTTGTAGATAAAGACGAAATAACTGATACGGTTTCGGAAACTGACACACCTAGTGTTATTTGACCTTTTANTTCTCTACCCTTATGGTCTGGTGGATTGGACGGAGAACTCTTTAGACATACGTCCAGTCCTTCGTTGTCAATCTTGATCTGTACCTTGTTGTCTACCAAGGTTTATCCTTTTCCTCATGCAGTTCAGACATATAACAGTGGGACGAATAAATCGAATATACGTCTCATGTAGTACTCTTTGCGACCTGACCTTCTTTGTGTTCGACCTTAGTTCTGACGGTACTCTTTATAGTTATTGGAGTCTATACGTCTACTGTGGTGGGAATACCGTCTTTCACTTCTCCTTGATTTTTCCGAGAACTACTTTCACTTTTTCCTCTCACTTTTTCAACCGGATTTCGAGTTGTAAGTCTTTTACTTCTAGTACCGTAGGCCAGGGTAGTGAGGTACCCTTTATCTACCCCTTTGTCACCTTTGTCACAGTCTGAAATAAAAAAACCCGAGGTTTTAGTGACGTCTACCACTGACGTCGGTACTTTAATTTTCTGCGAATGAGGAACCTTCTTTTCAATACTGGTTGATCTATCGTATAAGTTTTCGTCTCTGTAATGAAACGGTTGTTTCCAGGTAGATCAGTTCCGATACTAAAAAGGTCATCAGTACATACCTACACTCTCAACCTGACACTTCTTCCTACTCGCGACTTCTTAACTACGAAAACTTGACACCACATCCTCTTCTGAGAACTCTCAGGGAACCTGACGTTCCTCTAGGTTTGTCAGGTAAGATTTCCTCTAGTTGGGACCCTAAAGAAACCTTCCTTACTACGATTTCGACTTTGAGGTCATGAAACCGGTGGAGTACGCTTTTCAACTGAGTAACCTCTTCTCAAACTACGACCCTCCCTAACCCCCGTCCTCCTCTTCCCCTGTTGGCTCCTACTCTATCGACCTACCGTAGTGACTGAGCTACCTGTGCTGAGACTCACTTGAGGCCCTCAACCACTACCTGTCCCTCCGGACCGCACGACGTCAAGTACCCCAACGTTTCTCAGCCTGTACTGACTCGCTGACTTGGCTTGACTTGAATGAATAAGTAAGTTGTTTATGACTCACGGATGATATTTGATCCGTAATAAGATCCAAGACTACCACGTCACCATTTCTTAGACGGACGTCACGTCCTCTGAGTCCAAATTAGGGACTCAACCCTTCTAGGGGACCTCTTCCCTTATCGTTTGATGAGGTCATAAGAACGACCCTCTTAACGTACCTGTCTCCTCGGACCCTTTGATGGCAGACACCCAAACGTATCTCAACCTGTGTTGACTCGTTGATTATGTGTGTTCCTATGTCATCACTTTTTTTGTTTCAGACATACTCGTCTCCTTACGAAAACATACAATGTCTCGACTGTACCCGAACTCTAATTCCTTCTTTGGTTCAAGTACACCTGACAAACCAATTAATCCACTTCAGTTAATGTGACCGGAAGAAATAATAGAAGAGATAGATCATGGTGTCGTTTCGAAAACTCCTTTAGAAAAGTCCTATTAGACACACCGAGTACCCGTCAGTCCTCGTAATCTAACACCTTTCCTACTGGTGTTACCGGAACTTCTCCGGTTACTTCTAAAGGAGAAAGACAGGGAATTCGAAGTCGTCACCTGAACCCTAGAACGAGTTCCATTTATCTACTAAAGATCGGAGACCACAGTTGTCAAGTCACTGTACCCCTTACCATCCACGACAGAGTGAGAGTAAAGAAGTCCGTCAAAGAGTCGTTTAGTATTGTTGAGAATCATACGATACGGAGTAGTCTTTCTTTATCTAAGTCCCTGAAGGGACCACCAGTTCACCGATTCTGAGACGTGAGGGTCACGTCCTCCGGGTCCAAGTTTAGGACCAGTCCCTTGATCTAGGGTGTACTGTGTTGTTTTTCAAACATACCACGTTGATTTCTAGGGTGTACGGTCTAGTTTCTGGGACGTACGACACTGATTCTGGACCATGTCGGTTTATTTGTAAAAAATTTTTTCCTTCTTAATCCAAGTCCGGTTAAATAGTTATTAATAATCTCTGACACCAAAAGAGAGTAGTGGAAAAGAGTCTTGAGTCTAAGAGACTACAAGACTCTCATCTATGTATCGACAACGACGACGATTCAGCAAAGTCAGCACAGACTGAGACACGCTGGGGTCTCTGCCGTTGGGTGGTCCGAGGGGGTAGGGACCCTAACAGATCCGTTCTTATGACCTCGCCCAACGGTAAAGGAAGAGGTTACGTACCTTCACTTTTCAGTTTCACTTCAGTGAGTCAGCACAGGCTGAGAATCACTGGGGTACCTGACGTCGGGTGGTCCGGGGAGATCACCCACATAAAAATTTTGAAGAAAGGAGTTTTATTAAGATCAGTGATAAAACACTGTCAAATTACGGTATAGAAGATACCGTGGAAACCTTAAATTTTAAATACTCAAGAATAGAACTTCAAACCGAATAATACACCACTAACCGAAACACGAATATTCCATTTCGGATTGAATAATGGTATTGACAAAAGCTTAATACAGTCAAAGTTTTGGACTTCGTTAAGACACTATGACTTTTGACTTCGTATAAATTTTTAGAACCTTAAAGAACTAAGGCATGTTACTTAATTGAACGAAAGTCTCACAAACATATGACGTTTAGGAGATAATTTTACCCTCCCAAAAAGAACTGTTTACATTTTCGTTTCAAATTTTTATGACTCAGACCCCTCGGTTCACAGTAACAGTGTCGTGTTTTCCGGTAGGACAAAAAGGGAAGTGCCTCGATACTACGTGTGAACGAAGTTTGTACTTGGAACTCTCGTCGACGTGGTGTGTACCTCTCAGTCCCTTACAGGCAAAACAACAAAGTCCTACGACTGTTTTACTTTACTGGTATGGTTGGTTTTAGAATCTGTTTCAGATCTTTATAAAACTTCTACTCGAAATTTCCTTTAAAAGGATAGACAGGGAGATCGGGAACTATATAGAAACTACAGCACACCAGTCACCACCACCATCATCCATCCTTTTCTTTTATACCACCTTAAATTTTATATAAGTTAAATTTAAGGAAACATCTAGAAATAGACAAATATGAACAATCATTCAAACCATGAAGATATCAATACTAGGAATCACGAGTAACGTCACATGAGACTTCAGGATCAATTCACTCCAATATTAATGGACCATTCTTTCTTATCATTTATTGTAATTCTTTGAGGAGACTAATATAATATGTATAACTAACAAGACATCTATATATAAGTTTACTCTCCGAATTGGTTCTTGTATACCAAATGGTTACAGAGGTCCTGGAAAAAAAAAGTACTGGGATTAATGTAGACATCTTGTAATGAAAGAGGAGACGTTTTATTACAAGACATGATGAAGAAGGAGAAGAACCAAGTCAAAGACGATCGGAGAAGTTCAGTATTGAAAAAAAAAATTCCTTAAACAAACTACACCTGGTAAAAATTCAGAAGTAATGTAAATAATGTTATAATGAAGACAAAATCCACAAAAAAAAACAAAAAAAAAAAATGGGACCCTGTACACCCTAGAATGGAGGGACTAGTCCCTAGCTTGGACGTAGGGGACGTAACCTTCTACTTCCGAATTGGAGACCTAGCGGTTCCTTCAGGGTTCAACATTGAAAGATAGTATTAGTAAAAACATTCCCAATACGAGAGAAGAACCATCCTCCGGTAGACGTTTAGACTCTTTACACAACAACACAACCAATAACTACTTCATCGACCTATCACGATCCCAGTCCCAGTTGTAAGTTTCTTATGGTGAACGACAAAAAACACAGTATAACCATTAATCAAAACCTATTATTAACAAAACTCCTTTATAGAGGGTACTAACACATGGAAGTTTTGTTATAAAACAAAGTTGAAGTCTTTTTAAAACACAGTCTACTGTAACAACGGACCACAAGAGACATCGAGTAACCAGTGTCTACAATATAATATAGGACACTTTACACATGTACGTGTAGGGTCTTTCAAAAATTCTAAGTTTACACAATCAGTATCTGAAACCTTCGGTCCACAAACCTCACGACGAAGAATCCCTTCCTGAAACGTAACCCTATCCACCACTACCTATCCACTGGTTCCTGTTCTCATCCACAACCCTCCATAGACCTCAATGTTTCCCCGGAAAACCCTTCTCCGCGAGGTTCCATGTACAAGACCCTTCTCCCGTCTGTCCACCGTTCTCTTTTCTTCATTTCACTCTATTTGATTCCCTCTGACTCAAGTATATCCATAATAATTATAAAAGACGAAGAAACTGGACAACCTACTGTAATCGTCTGATTACCAGTTTAGAAACATCTCTTACCAGTCTACTGACTAAGATTTACAAAATGATAAAAACCTTTATAAATTATTCAATCTCTCATCCTCCATTTTATATTTATCCCCACACCCACCCAGTCTCCTCTTACTCGTGTTCCTAGATCGTACTCCTCTCACTAAAAGAGACGAAATAGTGAGACGAAATAAATGGGTCATTCTTAGGTATAACTGGTATAGTCTAAGAAGGAATAGTCCCTAAGAAACGTACAGAACCCTAAAACGTCTAACAAAAGAAAAAAATTTTTTTAAATAAATAAAATTAACCTCCGATTAATGAAATATTATAACATAGTCAAAACGGTATGTAGTTGTACTTAGGCGGTACCCACATGTGCACAAGGGGTAGGACTTGGGGTGAGGGTGGAGGGAGGGGTATAGTAGGGAGACCCAGTAGGGTCACGTAGTCGGGGTTCGTAGGACATAGTAAGTAGCTTGGACCCTGACCTCTAAGCAAAGTGTATACTATAATATGTAAAAGTTACGGTAAGAGGGTTTAGTAGGGTGGGAGTGGGAGAGGGTGTCTGAGGTTTTCTGACAAGATATGTATACACAGAGAAAATGACAGAGTGTATGTCCCAATAACAATGGTAGAAAGATTTAAGGTCTATATACGCAATCATATGACATAACGACAAAAAGAAAGACCGAATAAAGTGAGACATATTATCCGAGGTCAAAGTAGGTGGAGTAATCTTGACTAAGTTTACATAAGAAAAATTACCGACTCATTATGAGGGAACACATATACATGGTGTCGAAAGAATAGGTAAGTAGACGACTACCTGTAGATCCAACGAAGGTACAGGATCGATATTATTTGTCACGACACCACTTGTAACTCCATGTGCAGAGAAAGTTAAGACCAAAGGAACCACACATACGGGTCGTCACCCTACCGACCCAGTATTACGTCAAGATAAACGTTATAAAATTCCTTAGAGGTGTGACAAGAGGTATCACCGACATGATAAAACGTAAGGGTGGTTGTCACATTCTCCCAAGGGAAAAGAGGTGTGGGAGAGTAGCGTCGGTAAGACTGACCGCACTTTACCATGGAGTAACACTAGAACTAAATGTAAAGAGATTATTACTCACTACAACTCGTAGAAAAGTACACAAACAATCGGTAGACATACAGAAGAAACCTCTTTACAGACAAATCAAGAAACCGGGTAAAAAACTGACCCAGTAAATAAAAAGACCCTAACTCGACGTCCTCAACGAATATATAAAAACTCTAATTAAGAAACAGTCAACGAAGTAAACGATAATAAAAGAGGGTAAGACTTCCGACAGAAAAGTGGAACGAATATCAAAGGAAACAACACGTCTTCGAAAATTAAAATTAATCCAGGGTAACCAAATAAAAACGAAAACAAAGGTTATAAGACCCTCCACCCAGTATCTCCTAGGACGACACTAAATACCGTCTCTCACAAAACGGATACAAGAGGAGATCCTCAAAATATCAAAGACCAGAATGTAAATCTAGAAATTAGGTAAAACTCAAATAAAAACACATACCACAATCTTTCACAAGATCAAAGTAAGAAAATGTTCACCAACTGGTCAAAAGTATCGTGGTGAACAATTTCTCTAACAGAAATTAGGCAACATATAAGAACGGAGGAAACAGCTTCTATTCCACAAGTATCCACACACCTAAATAGAGACCCGAAAGATAAAACAAGGTAACTAGATATACAGACAGAAACACGGTCATGGTATGACAGAACTACTGACACCGAAACATCATCTCGGACTTCAGTCCGTTCAACTAAGGAGGTCAAGGTAAGAAGAAAGAGTTCTAACGAAACCGATAAGCTCCAAAAAACATANAATAAACAAGATCGAGACACTTTTTATGACAACCATCGAACTATCCCTAACGTAACTTAGATATCTAACGAAACCCATCATATGAGTAAAAGTGTTATAACTAAGAAGACTAGGTACTTGTACCATATAAAGAGGTAGATAATCACAGGAGAAGCTAAAGAAAGTAGTCACAAAATATCAAAAGATATGTATCCAGAAAACAAAGTAATCCATCTATATAAGGATTTATAAAATAAGAAAAGTAACGTTACTACTTACCTTACAAAGAAATTAAAGAGAAAGACAAAAGAGTAATAATCACATATCCTTACGTTCCCTAAAAAGACACAATTAAAATATAGGACGTTGAAATGATATAAGTAACTAATCGAGATCATTAAAAGACCACCTCAGAAATCCCAAAAGATACATCTCCTAGTACAGTAGACGTTTCTCACTCTCAAAATGAAGAAAAGGTTAAACATAAGTAAAATAAAGAAAAAGACGAGACTAACGACACCGGTCTTGAAGGTCTTGATACAACTTATCATTACCACTTTCACCCGTGGGAACAGAACAAGGACTGAAATCCCCTTTACGAAAGTTAAAAAGTGGTAACTCCTATTACAAACGACACCCAAACAGTATATATCGAAAATAATACAACTCCATACAAGGAAGATAAGGACGAAAGACCTCTCAAAAATAGTATTTACCTACAACTTAAAACAGTTTCCGAAAGAGACGTAGATAACTCTATTAGTATACCGAAAACAAAAAGTTAAACAATTATACCACATAATGTAACTAACTAAACACCTATAACTCCTTAGGAACGTAGGGACCCTATTTCGGGGGAACCAGTACTACATACTAGAAAAATTACACAACAATCTAAGACCAACAATCTTAAAACAATTCCTAAAAACGTAAATACAAGTAGTCACTATAACCGGACATCAAAAGAAAGAAACACCGTAGAAACAGTCCAAAACCAAAATCCCACTACCACCGGAGTATCTTACTCAAACCTTCAAATGGAAACAGACGTTCAAAGACCTTCTCAAACTCATCCTATCCACAATCGAGAAGACATTTAAAACCATCTTAAGTCGACACTTCGACAGACCTGGACCCGTAAACAAACGACCTTCTAAAGACTAATGTCAAAGTTAAAGGCACGAACACTACCCAGACAATTCTAAAGGATAGAGAAGGACCAAGTCAAAACCTTTCAACATGAAAAGATTCTTGAACAGGTAAAAAAGGTGCAACAGGTGAAATAACCGTATATTAACGACTATCATCAGAGAATACTAGGAAACATAAAGACACAACAGACAACACTAGAGAGGTAAAAGATTAAAATAACTAAACTAAAAAGAGGGAAACAAAGAACTACTCAGACCGATTACCGAACAGTTAAAATAAATAGGAGAGTTTCTTTGTCGAAAACCGAAACAACTAAAAACGATACCAGAGAAAACAAAGAAAACGTAAATAAAAACGGGATTAAAAATTCTAAAGAAAGGAAGATGATTAGGACCCCAAGAAGTGAAGAAGGAAAAGATCAACGAAATCAACATCTCAATCCAATAAATAAACTGAAAAAATAACAAAGAACTCCATACGGACGGAACTATATTTGGAAGGGAAATCGTGACGAAAATGTCACAGGGTATCCAAAACCCAAAAACACAAAAATAAAAGTAAACAAAGATACGTATAAACATAAAGAAAAAACTAAAGAAGACACTAAACAACCAATAAGTCGTCGTACAACGAGTCGGAGGTATACAACCTTAAAAATTAACAAAAAGAGGACATTAACTCTAGATTAGAATGACGTAACACCAGTCTTTTCTACGAACCTTACTAAATTTAAAAAAACTCAAATGGTTCCGATCTAAATATCGGGTCCTACACTAGATAGGACCTCTTCCAAGGCACACGAGAACTCTTTTTCCACTTAAGTAACAAAACCCCACTTTACAGGATATTTATAGTTAATCCAGATTGACCAGACAACGTAGTAAATTACAAACACAAAGGAACAATTAAAAGACAAATCAACTAGATAGTTATCCACACTCACCCCATAATTTCAGAGGGTGATAATAACACAATAACAACTAAAGGGGAAAGTATGAACAATCGTAAACAGAATGTATAACACCACGAGGATACAACTCACGTATATATAAATATTAACAATATAGAAGAACCTAACTAGGAAACTAGTAATACATCACCGGAAGAAACAGAAAAAAAGTGTCGGAAACAAAATTTCAGATAAAATAGACTATACTCATAACGATGAGGACGAAAGAAAACCAGAGATAAACGTACCTTATAGAAAAAGGTCGGGAAGTGAAAGTCAGACATACACAGGGAACAAAACTCCACCCAGAGAACATCTGTTGTGTATATTTCCAGAACAAAAATATAGGTAAGTCGGTCAGAAACAGAAAACCAATCCCTTAAGTTGGGTAAATCTAAATTCTATTAATAACTATTCATACTAGGACAACAGTAGATGAGATAACAAAACCCAAGCCCAAATATGTGGTAAAAACACAAAGGACAGATCTATTCTAGGAAATAGTGAACAACCTCTCGACCAAACCACCACGACTTAAGAAAGTCGAAAACGAACAGACATTTCGAAAACTAAAGAGGAAGTATAAACTTACTCTAGGAACGACCCATGTCATTAGACCCGACATCCAATAAAAGAAAGTAGTGAAATNAATATGTGGTAAAAACACAAAGGACAGATCTATTCTAGGAAATAGTAAACAACCTCTCGACCAAACCACCACGACTTAAGAAAGTCGAAAACGAACAGACATTTCGAAAACTAAAGAGGAAGTATAAACTTACTCTAGGAACGACCCATGTCATTAGACCCGACATCCAATAAAAGAAAGTAGTGAAATTCATACGGGACGGTAAGGGAGGATCGGACTTCTTAAAGATAACTTTCTAGTCGACAATAGGAATACCCTTAGGGGAACACACAATAAACAACAAAAAGGGAACGACGAAAATTATAAACAAGAAACACAAACTAGAAACAATTAAACTAATTATACACAGAACCTCACAAAGCGGAACCCAAATAGGACAAACCCTGAGAGACACAAAGAACTTGAACCCACTAATAACGGAAGGGGTAAAATCCCCCTAGTTGATAATAGAGCAGTTCATAAAAGAGTACCAGAAAGAAAAACTGAAGAAGAAGACCCTGAGGATACTAAGCTTACAACCCGTAAATTGTAACAGGGTCTCCAGAGACTCTAACAGAAGTAAAGAAAATCAAGCAAAAAGAAAAAAGTAGAGACTAAGTAAATAAAGATGGTAAGATAAAAGATGGAGTGATTAGGATAGAAGACGGAGACAATAAGATGAGAACAAGGGAGGTCTCATAAAAACTAGAGTAAATAATGTAATAAGTAATATATAACTGAGAAAAAATAAAGAAGATTCAGGAAAAATTTGGAAAGAACGTAGAAGAGTTACGAACAGAGGTCCTATAAATAGACACTAAGGTAAAACAAAAGTTCTAAAACCTAGTAAAAGTGATAGTAATAAGCCTTAAGAAAGAGTCCATCTAAGGGATAGAGAAGGAGAAAACAAACCAAACCACCCGTAAATAGGACAAGGAAATGGACAACCCATAAGGAGACAAAGAAGTAGAACCAATATAACGACACAAACCCCACCGGAAAGACATAAGACCGTCAAACACCTCAAGAGAAATAACACCTCAAAGGAGTGAGACCCACCCCAACATAGTCACCGAACAGTTCCAAAGGACCAATCCCTTCGAACACAGCCACAAGACCACCCACCTCGACCTAAAGAAGAGAGACCTCACGTTACTTCACAGGTCATTACTCAATATTCTACAGTCACCCAAACCTCACTGAAACCCTTCGGACATATAACTTCGAGTCCCGTCACAAGGACACAACCTCCTCTTAAACGCACCAGACAGAACGAGACCTTGAACAACCGGGAACCCACCACGAACCAAAGTCACATCCATACCTCCGCATACTACTCGAGGACAGTTAATGACAAGGGACCTCAGTCCTCAAGAGACCACAAGAGTACTAAACCTGAATTCGGAGGACGAAGACCAAAAGTCAGAATAAAAATGTCATCGGAGTTCTGAAGAGGAAGATATGTCGTGGTAACTACTTTGTAGATCCAATTTCTACTTTTCAAAGAGGTATCACTCCCTGTGAGTCTCTCCAAGTGTCTGAATGTACCTCTTCTCTTCTCCCTCCTCCCTCAATCTCCACTGGGCTTACTCTACTCCATCTTAGTTTTCTCCTCTCTCGTTCGATCGGTCATTAGTGAAGGAATACACACGAGGAGTCAGACCTGGCGAGTCTCTACAAGTGTCTCAATATGTCTCTTCTCTTCTCCCTCCTTCCTCTGTCTCCACCGGTCCTCCTATTTTCCCCCTTTACTTTTCCTCTCTCTGTCTAGGTCGGTCATTAGTCAAGGGATTCACAAGAGGTGGTAGGTCTTATGTGTTTCTCTAAGTGTCTCAACCCATCTCTTCTCTTCCCCCTTCCTCCTCGATCTCCGCTGGACCGCCTCTTCTCCCTCTCAGGTTTCCCCGTCTCTCGTCAGTTCGGTCATTTGAGTGAGGGTTCATTTTTACCCATGACTTCTAACCCAAGAATTTCCATGTTTCAACTATTGTTTATGGTTTTTCGTTTCTAATTTTTAGATCTCATCTCCAACCTAAAAGTTTTTATATTATAATTTCTTTTTTTTTCAGTGTTTTTAATATTTTATATATATATACTTCAAACGAAATTTTTTATCCCAGAGAAAAAAAACGTTTCATTAGTATCCAGTATTTTTACTTTTAATTTCCTCATTATCTCCTGAATTTTTAATTTTTTTTAATTCTTACTATCATTTTTATCATTTTTATATATATCCTGAAAGAGACCACAACAACACCCGTTACACCCTAGTCAAGTAAAAACCTATCAAGGAACTAGGCCGAATATAAAGAGTTCTAAATATCCGGGGAAGGATACATCAACCACGATTGATGTCCCAAAATTAGATAACGTGGACAGTGAAGGTTCCGTCAAGGGAGACAAAATCGAAGAAGACAAATGACCAGAGAAGTCACAGATTAAAGACGGGACCGTGTTCCCCCGTCACCACCTATGAAAAAATCCGAGTGAACAAGTCAGCACGACACCCCTCCCTTCCTGGGACGTTTGTTGTGACCGCACACAAACGTCACAGAACCGGTGTGATCCAATCGGGGGCGAGTGACGGACACATGAAGGGGACAGATGTGGCGAATCTAAGGTCCAACGAGACGGCCCTTGACAGACTCCGGTCGGGACGCACATACGTGAAGGGTCCAGATTCGGTGAGTCCAAGTCCATGAACCCATCAGGAGTCTCCGTGTCTAAGCCAACCCGGACGTAAAACACGAGAAGGGTCCAGGCTCGTAGAGTCTACTGGTCCACAAACCGCTCATACCAACGACGTTGAATAGTGGAGGGGGCAGGGACGGCGGGGTCAAAAGACCCACATGTTGACCGCGTGGAAGAGTCCGCCTACAACTGGCAGGTCTTAGGGTTCTTCAGAATCAATCGTTACTTCGAATGAACGTCAAACCATCTATTACGGAGAGACCCCGACGTTAACGGTGGAAGACCGAGACCGACGGTCAGTCGCCTCCCCGTACCAGACGTCGGCCGAAAGAGACGAGTCAGGAAGCAAGACACTCGTCCGGACTACCACAGAAGTCAAGTCAAGTCAACGAGTCAGTACAGGCTGAGAAACGCTGGGTCCTTAGCGTCGTGCGGTCCGGAGGGACAGGTAGTGGTTGAGGGTCTCAAGTGAGTTTGAGTGCAGGTAGTTCAACTACTACGGTAGGTCGGTAGAGTAGGAGACAGCAGGGGAAGAGGAGGACGGGGGTTAGGGAAGGTCGTAGTCTCAGAAAAGGTTACTCAGTTGAGAAACGTACTCCACCGGTTTCATGACCTCAAAGTCGAAATCGTAGTAAGGAAGGTTTCTTTAGGGTCCCAACTAGAGGAAGTCTTACCTGACCAACCTAGAGGAACATCAGATTCCCTGAGAGTTCCCAGAAGAGGATGTGGTGTCAAGTTTTCGTAGTCAAGAAGTCGTGAGTCGAAAGAAGTGTCAGGTTGAGTGTAGGTATGTCCTGATGACCTTTTTAGTATCGGAACTGATCTGCCTGGAATCAACCGTTTCCAGGTTGATTTACAGAGACGAAAACTTATACGATAGATCTAACCAGTATTGAAAAGAAAGTTCCTCATTCGCAGAAAATTAAAGTACCGACGTCAGTGGTAGACGTCACTAAAACCTCGGGGGTTTTTACTTCAGTCGGTGACAAAGGTGACAAAGGGGTAGATAAAGGGTACCTCACTACCCTAGTCTACGGTACTAGAAGCAAAAGACTTACAACTCGAAATTCGGTTGAAAAAATGAGAGGAGAAAGTGAAAGTAGTTCTCCGAAAAATCAAGGAGAAGTGAAAGACGGTATTCCCACTAGACGTATAGACTCCAATAACTATAAAGAGGTCCGCTAGAACTAAGGTCGAAAACGAAGAAGGTTGGGCCGTAAAGAGTACTACATGAGACGTATATTCGATTTAGTCGTTCCACTGTTATATGTCGGAACCACATGAGGAAAAGGATAAACCTTGGTCAGACAACAAGGTACAAGTCAAGATTGACAACGAAGGACTGGACGTATGTCCAAAGAGTTCTCCGTCCAATCCACCAGACCATCAGGGTAGAGAAAGTCCTAAAAGGTGTCAAATAACACTAGGTGTGTCAGTTTCCAAAACCGTATCATTCATTTCGTCTTATCTACAAAAAGACCTTGAGAGAACGGAAAAGCTACTAGGTCGCCTACAACCGTTAAACTAGAGACCAAGGAGACGGAAAAGATTTTGGTCGAACTTATAGACCTTCAACTGCCAAATGCATGACAACCTCGGACCGAACCTCTTAAAACTCGTAATGAAATGATCGTACACTCTACTCATGTTAGTACACAACCAAATTTGTAAGAAACCGTAACGGAAAGAAACCCTAACCTTACTTTTGACTGGAAAAGGTCAGGACACCGGTGACGACTCAAAAGGTTTAAACGACCGTATAACTCACGTCGTGAAAGTATCGTAGTAGAAAGTCCTAAACTTTATCGAGTTGACTTTAAGGTAGTGGAGGTGATCGAAACAAGCATCACTACGAAAGATTCCGGGTGAACTGAAGGGTAAGGACAGAATCCAATCCCGAAAAGCGCACCATCGATAGGGTGTCAGACCAAACGATAGGGTTCAATCAAGGGAGTCTAACGGGAACCCCGTAAGTCCGGGTCAGGAATGAGATTCGTTACGTCGGCCGCGGAGAGACGAGTCGGGCGCGAACGATCACCTCCTACGTCCGTAGACGCGACGAAGAAGCGACCCCCTCAATAGTGACCCGTATATTAGACACCCAAAATTAATAAATAAATAAAAGGAGGGCTAATACAACGGGAGACACCAAGGTTCCGAACGGTGTCTCAGCCGTCACTCTCACAAAAGACCACAAACCTTTGAAGAGAGAAGAAATTCTGAGGGAAGGGCCCTACCTACAGGCAGGGATGGAGAAAACAGAGAAAAAAACAGAAAATATAAAAAAGGATGGAGTAAAGCTTCTGTTACCCGACGAAAAGACCCACGGACTACAGGAGACGGCCGTAAGTCTTCAACAAAACACCTTAAATGAGTCGCAAGATTACAAGAAAACTACTTAACCACCCCCTCTTTCACTAGAGGGGTAGGATAAGGAGGCGGTAGCATCCTGGTGGAGACGTCTAACAGAAGAATTTCTCTGAAATAAGGTGATAACAAGGTTCACATCGTCAATTAAGTTCATTAAGGGTACCTATGGTGGTCTGAAAAGTTTCGTAGAAAAGGTTGACGAAACCAAAATACCCCCCTTTATAATATTGTCATCTCTTTTCGTTCAATCTTAATTCATTCTTTTGAGTCCAAAACTAAATAAGGGGGGTTTATCACCGACAACAATGAATGGACACAACAATGAATTGAGAGTTTACATATAAAACTTTACACATTCCCTAGGATATCTCAAAGGAAAATTGAACCGAACTGAAAAGGTAAACCCAATTACTCCATCCTACACCAGGAAGGATCTCGAAGCTCATACGTCCATCCTCCTTATTCTCGAACGTTTACTCTGAATCACAGAAGAGCCGTAGAAGAACTACGTCTCCTTGAAAGTCATCTCTGAAGTCCCTTTAAGTCATCGTCACGTCAAAGGTATTTATTTCTGTGCCAGAGACAGAACCAAAATAAAAAAGACTCTATGACAAGGGACTCTTTACAGTGATTACGGACTTTCATCTATGGGGTCCTCTTTGTCTGGTTGTGTATTATATAAGTATGGACATTTTTCTTTATTTTACTCTAAATTTCGGAAGGATCCAAGAGAGTAACAGTAGTTGGATCTATTTCATGTCTTTTCATACCATAACCTTTTTACTTACTTAAGACCGATCTCTACTTTTACGAATTTAACTTTTGAAAGGTCTTGTTGTACATGAACCTCGACATAATTTCTCTTTAAGAAACTCACAAATTCGGTTTACTGGGTCGTCCCAACTATCACACTCCGTATAAAGTGTCAACATATTTATAAATTTTGACAAAAGGTCGGATATTTTGTTCATATAATCCAACAAAAAGTTTTTGAATTGTTACTTTAATTGGACGGGTGGAATTGAACAACCCTTTGGACGGGAAGAACAGTGTCGGAAGAGAGGATCTTCTTTAACGACCCTTCACCCACACTACTTCCAAAGATTGAGTCTTTTGTTTCGACCAAATGTAAAGTCTCTTGAAGTCTTTCTTGTAGTACCTATGAGTACCCACCACAAAGGTCTACCCGACAGACGGATTGAACAACTCTCCCCGGACTGGTTGCCCTGTGTTGTCGAAAAACAGTACTTGGCGAAACTTGAACCACTTCCATCTGAACCCTGAGGTAATACATGTACTTGGAGTTTCCTTTGTCACATTGTAGAACTGGTACAAGAGTGAAGACTCGACAAGTAGGATCGACAATCTTACGGTGGTTCGGACAGGAAACCGGTATCAGGACACCTACTAAACATCCACCAGAAAGAACAAGTCAAAAAAAAAAAAAAACAGTAACTAACAACGAGAACAGGAAAGGTCTTAAAAATAAGAAAAGGAGAACGTAAGATCGACAACGGGACCTGATGAGAGGGAACGAAGACACAGGAAGTATATAACGGAGGTCAATTTGTCTGAAGACTCTGTTGTCGACACTACAAAAACATAATTGTATCTCAAACTTTTCTTATAATTACTGATTTAAATAAGGAAAGGAAGGGGGACTCGAAAAAACAAAAACTTACAAGACGTTCATTCTCAATTATCGACGACATATTTCGACCGTGGTACCTCACCACCCTTCTCCTGTGTGGTTCCCAATCCGTAAAACTCAGATCGGGATCTCTATTGATTGAGTGACCCAGAAACCCGTTTAGTGAACTGGAGAAAACTGGAGAGAGATCAAGGGTGTAGTGAGTCCATTTGCTGAAACAATACGTTCCGAGAAACTTGACTCGTAAGATCCTTTCTACAGAATGAACGAAGAAGACAGTATACTACGACATAACACTTATGTCAAAGAACTAAGAAAAGAGATAAGGACTTTTTTTTTTAAAAAACAAAAACAAGAATCTGACGTCTTACTTTTTACCTACTTGCAGTTTCACCCTCTGTAGTAATTTAATCTTTTATTGGTTAAACAACGACACTCATAAAGCATAACAAATTTCTTAAATAGAGTCCAATTTTATCATATACATGATTTGATAAATGTGAACGTCTAAGTCGTTTAGACATTATTAAATAGTATTGATTCCTCCCTTATGGTTCTTCGTAATAATTTTACAGAGTTAAAATTCTATGAAAATTCCTGTATAACTAATGAATGAAAGTTATTGTACTATTGAGTCTGTTCTGACTCACTAACAGTGGAACAATAAAAGAAACCCCAGAAAATTTGATTATCTATTTTTCTAATTTTTAGTAAACTACATTTATTGTCGAAAATTTTACGAGGTCTTATGAAATTTTTATCAAATAAGGACGTATCAACCTTATGACAGGGGATTGTTACCTTAATTACGACAATTAAACGTCCTAAAATCCTCTTTTCTGATCTCTTTCTCCTTTTACTTACGAGAGAGGACTTATTAGGGTTAGTCTTTTACAACTAACTTACAAGAGTGATTTACGATAAAAACTCCAAAATGAAAGAAAGTTTACGTGATATTAAATACAAAAGTTTTAAGGACCCAATGTCAAGGGAATTATTTTAAGTTCCCTAGTTAAGTCTGATTTTATACACTGATTGATATCTAGTATAATTTACGTTCCGATTATATTTTCGATAAGTCTTGTCCTAATTTTTAAGATATATCAGAAATACAGTTTACATATAATCTAATCAGTCCTTTTACAAACACAATTATGGTAAAATAAATAGTTCAATACAAGAAGTAATTTAGACTCTGTAAAAGGGTGTCCTATTTTATTTGTCGGGGTTCTAGATAAATATTCTTGTTGAGTCAACTCTGAGAATTTATCAGTGAAAGTCTTCGTCAAAAGAAAGTAATTCAGTAAAAGACACATATCACTAAGAGCTCTCGTTGGGTACGATTCCGTTGATCAGTCACTTATCCTGTAAGTTTTTTTCAAGTGCCCTTAAACGACATACTGAGTCCCTTCAGTTTGTCCCCGAGACATTGTTGGATCTTCCCACCCTACTCCTCCCTCCACCCCCCGTCCAAGTTCTCCCTCCCGTGTGTAGACATGGATACCAACTAAGTACAACAAACCGTTTTTGGTTGTGTTATGACATTTCGTTACGAAGAAGTTAATTTTTATTTATTTCATTTTTGTCATCCTAATCGTGTGAATCTCTCCTCTGTTGCCTCTTAGGGGAGTGGGAAAGACGATGTACCCCTGTGTCTTTCTTCTCCCGACAGTGATCTACTCCTGTAGGAGATCACTCACAGAACTAGAACCTTAAGGGTCGGAGACTTTGATAGTCTCTATTTAAAGACAAGAAATTTTCAGTTTTTTTTCCTTTTTTTTTAAGTGTGAAATTCATCTTTTCACGAATAAAGGGACTGGGGTATAACATAGACACGAGGTTGAACGGAAGATTTCGGAATGATAAGATTGAACGTGAAAGGAACCAGAAACACAAATCAAATCAACATAAAAGACACAATATCATATGTGCGACGAACAATAACGTTTGGAAAGACACCTTACTTCGTACCTCAGTTCATATTCACGTCCGTAGTGTACCGTCCTTTGGTCAAGGTGTTTGTGTAGCAATCGTAACCAAATTTTACTTAGGTGTAAATCTACTCAAGGGCACTTCAGTCACTAGGTACACAGGGTCGTGACAGGTCATCTTGAAAGACGTCACTTCTTCTACAAGATACACGACAGGTTTATATCTTGTCAGTCTTCGTGGAACACCTATACCTTAGGACCATTACACCAATACGTTGACTCCTTGACTTTCAATTTAAGATAAATTAAAATTAATTAAATCTAAATTTATCGGTGCACACTGAACACCGAAGGAATAACCTGTCACGTCTACATCGGAAAAGTAACACCAGTACACTACCTCGCCTTTAGGAATTAATAAGGGTTGGGAAGGGATCCAGGACAACAAGAACGAAAGTGAACCTCCCTGTCGTTGTTTTATTGTGACTGGTAGAACGTGGGGGAACGAACGAGGGGAGAAAGGGTCCTCACTGAAGAGACTAACAGTTCACACCCCGTCATTGTCCACACGTACTGGACCGTGGAGGAAGGAAGGGAAAGAGAAGTCCGAGACAGACACATGTCTCTCTTGTGAGACGGGACGAACCAGTGTCGTAAGTAAAATATCCTCATTTAGGGGTACCACCCCCACTACCCTCCCAGACCCATCAAAGCTAGAAGGTCTCTCGAAGTAGATACCGACCTATTAGACAGATAGACCTCGCTTCATAATCGTTCGGGTGAGTCCGGTGTCTGGATTTCGGACCAGACGTTGACGAACCAGTCATCGTCTACTATAAAAAGATTAAAGGTCAGTACAGACAGACTGAGGATGGTAATATCGAGACAACGAAATCAGAAACCTATTCACTCCCCCAGGAGGTTTACGGTCTTGTAAAGTCACGGAGAACTAATCAAGTGAAACAAGTTTTCAAAAGGTACACGTCGATGAGTCGTGGATACTTCGACAAAAGTCCCTGTTTATTTACAAAGATACCCACTTGACGATATTAGTGAATCTTCACGATTATATGGAAGGATGAGGGACCGTAGTCGAGAATCTCCGATAGTCTCTCGAATGTACACCGCTCGTTGTTAGTGTCCAGAGATTTTCTCTGATTGAAGACTCAATGACGTGACTCCATCTCGGACCCTTTGGTCTAGTACTAGTACTTTTTAGTATCGATCGGAAATAACTGATGTACGGTGTATAGTCTATTATAATGTTCGAGAAATATGTCGAATTGAGTAAATTAGGAGTGTAATCGGGTTATTGTCGTCCAATACATGATAATAACAAGGGTAAAACGTCTATTCTTTTATCTCCATGTCACGGTAGTCTATCGAACATTTATCCTCCCAATCCTCAATTTGAGGTAGACCCAAAATTGGGGTGAGAAATGATGGTATACGTCGAGGACGGAGGTAATCTTCTGGACAGGATTAATGGAACTCGGACCTGAAGGTCTCAGTCTCGAAGATCCGAACCTACGATCTTCACGACGAGGGTTAAGATTACGTATCGGAGATTGACAGTTTGAATCTTAAAGATTGAATTCAGTGAAATTCGTTCCTTTCCTCGAACAGACTCTACTGGTCAATCGACCGGACAATTCTCAATGAGTGGAGACAAAAGGTCTATTCCTTAGGAATGACGGAATTTTTTAGAATGGAATTTTTAGGAATGGAATTTTTTAGATTTTGTGAAGACCTAACTTAAAGGTCTCGAGGATAAAAATAAAATCCCGGTTCTTTTTTACCTCTCGTATTAAGTCAATAGTGTTACTCTGACTGAACACAATCTACTTGGTTCATTCGTCACACTCTTTTGGTGTGACGTCTCATCAAGGGCTATGACCATCTGGGACCAGGGACCTTTGGTACGGATGGAAGGAGGAAATTAACTGGTGTCACGATAAAAGGATAAAACGAGAAGAATAGACCACCATCTTTATTTGGAAAAGGACCTGTACTCGTATAAACTTAAAGTGTACTTAAATCAGCAAATCGAATAAACCTTTTTCGAGGGGAAGGTAGGGGACGTGTTTTACCGGAAACACATTGTCATTTAAAAACGAAATCTTGTTTCCGTAAGAAGACGATGTCTTTGACTTTAAAAGTGGAATTCTTTACTTTCCTGATCAAACTGGATTTGAGGTCAGGACTAGTGCCTGTCCGAAACAGAGAGAGACCTGGGTAGTAGTCCCGTAGAGTAGGTCACAAAAAAGTCGTAGAAAATTTCCTATAGGAAAATCCCCCCGGTAAAACACCAACTTAAAGGAAAAGTCAGTAAAATTGAAAATATTGAAGTCTCAATGAACAAAATGAGATTACCGACTTTATTTAGAAGGAGAAATTTTTTTACACTATACAAGTTGTACGTAAACTTGTAAACCTAGACTTGTTACCTAGACTTTGAATTTAAAATTTCTTTTTATAATTGACAGCAGAACGTGTAAAAGTAAAAATACTGAAGTAAGACTAAAAACAGGTATAGTTGTATAAAAAGGTATTCAATAAGTATGGTGTACTCGGTAAAACCTAAAAATAAAAACCTAATATTTTCTTATTTTCTTCTCTATTAAAACATCTACTATTTTTCTTAAGGTACAAACTCTTACCGAAATTTTTTACTTCCCTCTAGGTTTATACAAAGTCAATTAAGATGTTTAAGTAAAAAGTTAAACCAATACTTAGTTTAGGGTTATAAGAAAGTGGTGACATCAAAACTAAAAACTTGTGATCGTTTCGTTTTACGACAAACAATAAATATCAACATAAGGTCAGTAAGACATCGGTTGGTCTTCTTTCTCATACGTAAAATCCTAGTCTCAAGACTCAAGATCAAGATCGAAACGGGAAATTCGAGGTATACCAGTACCCATACCGAAATTTCGAGAATCTCGGGACCCAAGGTACTACTTCGAAAGTGGTACTGAACGATACCCGTAATGCACTCAATTAAATCAAGTAGATCACGAACAGTCCGACCTTTACTGGAAGGGTCAAAAGAATAGGTGTGTCATCCTTGTTGTAATAGGGGGTTACTCTGACAACTCTCTTATTTCACTATGTTAATACACTTACAAAACAATCGGGAATCGACGTGTCGAAAATCTACAATATACTAACGAACTCCAAATCGAAGTAACCGAGAAATTAAGTTGTTTGTAATTAATACGGATTATTTAGATCCTCAGATCACGGTAACCGAGAATCTTGAATGTCTACAAGACGTCTAAGAAAAGTTTTCAGGAGACCGACCATATAAACAAAGTCCAGAGGCACTTCGACGACGAACCCGAAAAGCAATGGAAACCTTCCACCCACTTCTCTGTGACACAATTTTTATTAGGGGTTAAGAATTCTCTCTATCAACTCAGAAAGGACCCTCCCGTACCCCTTTTCCTTGCTTCTTAACTGTCTTCTTTCATAACCCAACCGGTTTTTCAAACAAGTTCGAAAAGGTATTGCAGTGAACCTTTGGATTTGATTGAAAAACCGGTTGGGTCATGTTTATTCTCAGATTTCTTCTACCCATACCAACCTTAATTGACGACGGACCAGGGTGACACTCAAGGTCATTAGTGTGAAAGACAATAACATGAAGTAAGGACGAATGTGGAGACGGACGTCCCTCGACGGGAGGTAAGGTAGTCCTTAGAAGGTACTTCGGGAAGGAATCGATGGTCAGTCTATATGGGGAAAGAGTGAACGTAAGGAGGGTATCGTGAAACAATTATTCTATGAATCTTGGGAATAGTACAAGACAGAAACGATTTGATATTTTAGGAACTTCCTTTCTTCAAAAGTGAGTTAAATCATGAGGACCGTCATATCCGGAACTTAACGGATCTAAGTGTGGGATCACGGGATGAAACACCGGAGTTTGTTCATGGACTTGGATAAACCCGGAGCGAAATGAGTAGATATCTCATCTCTATCGTTGTTCTATATGTAAATCCTAAAGAAACTCAATTTATTTTATGCCGTAATTCCGATCCGATATATCTTATCACGGTCTGTGTATCATTCTTGAGTGGTTTAAAACCGATAACCATAATATTTGTGGAGGTTGAGTTTGTGTTCAAAGACCTAGCTGATCCTTAACCCAGGGACTCTCTATAACTTCCCTAGTCGAATTCCTTCTGACTGGACTTTGACCGTCTTACAACCCCGAACAACACGGGAGTCTGGTGGGTACACAGCGGGGTGAGGGACGAGGTTTCTCGTCTCCCGTTAGGTCACGATTGTTCCGACAAGGACGTCGAGAGGACGGACAGGAAGGGTTTTCCTGATAGCTCACACACACCTTCGTCCCGCCGTACTACCGCTGAATCGACCGGTGACGAGCAAGTGTATGGGAGAAGTCAATGTTACTCACTTGTTGTGAACTTCTCTCTTCAATCGTTTTCCTTTATGGTTTTGAGTCGTCAACCCGACCCTCTTGTCTTCTTCTCACTCCCCTCCGTCCCGTCCCTAATCCGTCACCCTTTTGTTCTCCTTCCAAGTCTCCTGTATCTTTTTCAACTGTTACCTCCACTGTCCTCCTCCGTCCCTTCCATCTACTTCCCTTCTATCTTCAGGGTCGAAGGGTTCCATATCTCTCTCGTCATTCTCAATCGGGTCTTGGACACTCCAACTGTGAAAGACGGAGATCCTCCAACTCAGTGACGAGTCCTCTCTTAGGTCAGTGGTCCACCGTCACCACGGAGTCAGTGTACAAGACTCGGTTGACACCGGTTGTCAGGGAGAGGAATAAATGATTTTTATACACAATTCCGTCGACTCGAGTTTTAATGCGTCATTGTAACCTATCAAGAATGATCCGTCTTAAAACTTCTTTTCGTTGGCATCCATGTTTACCAATAGAAAGAGATTTGAAGTATTGATAAAAAGTCAGTGTCTACCATCGTCAATCTCTTAAGACCGAAAACAAATATCACTAGGACAATTTCAGTCCCTCCTCTTGGTATCCGGTTTCTCACACTTCGAGATGACGACAACGCGGAATACGGAAATAAGTAACATTTACACTCTTTATTTTAGTTCCATGTAAAAGTATTGTGAAAAAGTGAAATTTTTACAACCGAATATTGACCGTATATGAGAAGTGTACAGGAGAAGTCTCACTCAAACGAAACCAGTACAACATTCTTCAGTCTTTCATTTATTAAAAACGGAACTGTCTGCAGACACTGAAAAAGTAGGTCTCAACTTCTCGGAATTATCATGTTTGGACAAATAAAACAATCCCCAAACAGTGACTCAACAAAAAGACAAAACAATACTGAATCTGTTTTGATAAGGGGGTATGTACGTCGATTTGGACCGGATAAAAACTCAACTTTTAAATTTGTGAACTCTCTTACTTTACTCATCAAACTAAGACTTAAATTGGAGGTCCGAAACTATTACCCTATAAAGATTATAAATTTTTGGTTTCCATTCTTTTTACCTGTCAAAACCTTACGGTCAGTATGCAAATCTCCATTTTTTAATAATCCGATTATACAGTTTTATTTAACGATATTAAAATCAGTGAAGAAACATCTATAAGTTTAAGAATTCTTAAAGTATTTTTGGAAATAAAATTTAATTAAAACTTTAAAGTTTATTGGTTAAAGGGTTACATCTTTCGATGGTCTTAAGATTTTGACTTAGTACGAGTCAGTAAAGGTTTCGTGGTTCTCTTATTAAATAGAGACAGGATCTGGTCGAGGAGCAGAGACTTACAAAATACAAAAATGGCACAAAAGATAAGATAGGTCGGAAGAACGAATTAAAGACGAAAAGAATAGAAAGGGAAAAGAATATGTGGTGGTAGAAAAAGAAAAAAACAAACAGAAATTTTTTTAATAAATAAAAACTAACTTCCTACCAACGAAATATCATAACCAAACTAAAGACGGTATGTAGTTGTACTTAATCGGTATCCATGTGTATACAGGGGAGGGAGAACTTGGAAGGACAGTAGGACAAATAGAAAAGTTCAAACAAAAAGAAAATTAGGAAAAGAGAAAAGAACGGAGAGTAAAAAAAGATAACAAAAGTTGAAAGAGGACGAGGAAGTGAAAACAGAAAGGGGTAAAGAAACGGACGGGAGACGAGAATTGACTATTGACTTCTTAATTTCACACACGTATATTCATAAAGGTTAATAGAATGAATAACCTCTTGTAAAATATAAAAGGTACGTGTTAACAGTTTCGTTCTTTTACCTTAAAATACATAAAGATATTTTCTATATTTAAAATATATCCTTATATATTTTTGAAATATGTAAAGATAATTTTTTATTTCACTAACAATTAAATATACGATATAGGACGGGAACGAATACAAACCTACCGGTTCTCTTACGTTTCGTCCTTGTTCCTTCCACCAAAACTAAGTCCCGTATACAGTCTCTCCACCTCGTTCTGAAGTACAGAGTGAAAAAAAGATTCCGAGACGACTGAGTAATCATTACCTACCCACTATATCACAACTTTCGTAAGTTGGTTAGAAGGGGGGAGTTTATAAGAAATAGTACCAAAAAGTTTTATCCGACTAGAGGAAGAGGATAGTTCATCACTCGGTGTACCAGAGACAATATAACTTTGACGACTCGAACTACCCATTCAATAATGTTAAGTTTATTAACAAATCTAACCAAAAGTTAAATAAATTCTCGTTATCGAAATCTTTGTTCTGGATTGAATTTAGAATTTGGAATTAGAATCTACGTTACACACACACATACACACATACGTATGGTACCTTATAATTAGTAATTTTTCTTACTTTATTACGGTAAACGTCGTTGTACCTACCTGGAGCTCTAATAGTATGACTCACTTCATTGAGTCTCTTTCTGTTTACAGTATATAGTGAATTTACACCTTAGATTTAACTATGTTTCCTTAAATCAAGTTTTGTCTATTTCTGTGTAAATACTAATGGTTTCCCCATTTAATCCCTAAACTCTAATTGTCCATGTATGTGACAATATATGTTTTGTCTATTTATCGTCCTTAGATAACATATTATGTCCCTTGATATAATTTATATTATTGGACATTACCTTTTCTTAGACTTTTTCTTATATACACATATAACTTACTGAAACGACATGTGGACTTTGTAACATTTAGTTGATATGGAGTTAGTTTTTTTTAGATTTTTTGGGAAGTAAAATATAAGAACCTTCTTTATTCTGACGATTTAACGTTTCAGGTAATTATTAAAAAAAAACTACACCTGGTAAAAGTTTCAAAAATGACTTAAATAATGTTATGAAGAAGACAAAATACACAACCACAAAACCGACACTCCGTGCACCATAGAATCGGGGACTGGTCCCTAACTTAGACGTGGGGGACGTAACCTTCCACTTCAGAATCGGTGACCTGGTAGTCCCTTTAGAGCAAATCAGGTAAACGGATCAATGAAACGTCTAGAACACTTTTGACAGAAAAAAGAACTTAAATAAAGTCTTTGTTACTCGATTGATATATACACTCATTATATATCAAATGTATCCCTAAGAAGTGACTCTAAGGGACCTTCCCAGAGAAACAAATAAACAAAAATTAAAGTTCACGAAAAGATTCCTTTTACTCTCCTTACCGTCAGTTCTAGCGAACTTCTTTCTTGACCACAATGAAATATTCCGTTGAAAACCTTGACCCAGTTCACTCCTACATCTCTCTCTTCTCTCGTTACTTCATCTTACGTCAAGACAGTCTCTGCGATAAAACCTTAAATCAATATCTGGTATATCATTAAAACAAAGTTACCGAAGTCAATCAGACTGTCTTTTTATATATAACTTGTGAATATAAAATTTCGTACACGAACTCTATCTAAGATAGTAAATTAGGACTGTATCCATGATATTCGAGATAACATATCCGTTCCTTTGCTTTCGAACCTCTCTGATTTCTTAAACAGGGTTTGAAGATTGCTTACTTTGGTCATGAGTATGGACCGTCAGACTGTTTTCTTGGGTACCAAAATTGGTGACGGAAGATTTAGTAACGACATGACTCCATAGGTTTATCTCTAGTCGGATACACTAGGATGGGAACCAAACCGTCTTCGATTTTATCACGATTCTCCTTTTAAATATCGATATGCACATATGTGAACTTTTCTCCTTTTATCGGAGTTTGGTTAATAGTGTAGAAGGTAAGTATCGGATCTTTTATCGTTTTATTTGGTTTTGTTCATCTTCCTTCCTCGTTTCTCTTTTTTTTTAGTTACTTAAACTTTTATCTTTTTCTTACATCTTTTTCTTTGTTTCTCAATCAAGAAACTTTTGTAGTCATTTTATCTGTTTAAAATTCTGACCCTTTCCTTTTTTTTTTCTATGTTCAATTGTTATAGTACTGACTTGGTCCTTCATAATATTATCTAGGACTTCAGTAGTTTTTCTATGTCTCTATGATACATATTGAGATATGTATAATTGTTGGATCTCATTTACCTGATGAACTAACTTTTTGTCAGTTTTGAGTAGGTCATACTTTATCAAACTCATCAGGACATTAACAATTCCTTTGTTAAGTTTATATTTTGTATTTTGATATTTTGGAAATCTTTTTTGTATCATCTATCAGAACTTCTAAATTCCGATCAGTTTCTCGAGAATCTAAACTAGGTTTTTCGTATTACGTGTTTTCCTTGTAAACTGTTTGACCTGAACCAGTACAATTAAAAAAAAGACACGTTTTCTGACAATTCTCATACTTTTATTTTCAATGTCTGATCCTCTTTTATGAACGTTGGATATATAGACTGTTTCCTGAGTATATAACTTATATACTTTTTATAATTTTTGAGGTGTCATTTTTATTAGGTTAATCTTTTAACCGTTTACTATAATTTCCTGTCAAGTGGTTTCTATTGAATGTCTACCGTTTATTCATGTACTCTTCTACGAGTTGTTGAAATCGGTAACCCTATAATTTTGTTGTTACTACATAGTGAAGGGTGAATAGGATAGTCTTATTGGTTTTATTTTTGATCACTCTTGAGGTTTACGACCGTTCTTACAACTCTTTGGTTTAGTGAGTGTGTAACGACTACTCTTATATTTACGATGTTAGTGAGACCTTTTGTCACACTGTCAAAGAATTTTTCGATTTGTACATCGAGGACATATTAGGTCGTCAAAGTAATGGACCGTAAATAGGGTCTCTTTACTGAATGGGAATGTGTTTTTAAACATATGTTTGTAAATCCCGTCGAAATAAAAATTATAGAGGTTTATCTTTGTTGAATATACAGGTAGTAGTCCGTTTACCAACGTGTTTGACATCATATAACACCTTATAATGACTCGTTATTTCTCCTTACTTGATAGAGAACTATATACGTTATTGGACTTACTTAGAAGTGTCTTAGTATAACTTACTTTTTTCATTTATAGTCTTCCAGTGTATGACATAATAAAATAAATACATTGTAAAGATATTTTAATCTCTTTACCTATTGTCTAATCCCTAACGGTCCTCAAATTCTACCCAACCTCCTCCGTCTCTTCCATCATACAGGTATTTACCTCGGGTCTCCTTAAGAACACAACTAACTTCACAAGGTATAGAACTGACAATTACAGTCGTAGGACCAACACTATAACACTATGTCAAAGTACTCTACCATGGTATCCTCTTCAACTGATTTTCCATTTTTCCTAGAAAGACATAACAAAGAATATAACTTTTAGTAAAACTTTAAATAGTTCTATAACTGGTTTCACTGACATGACAAAATCTACAGTGATAATCATATACTCTAAAAGTCACTGAGAGACAGGACCATACTAGCTAGAAAAATTAAAGTCTATCAAGTCTATCATCCGTACATCATCATCATAAAAAATCTATCACCCGTACATCATCATAGAGTAATACCAAAATTAAACGTAAAGGGAACACTCTTTACTATCACTTTAAAAAAAATTAAATAGTGACATAACGAAGAAATAACTTCACAGATAAGTCTAGAAAATCCGTACACAATAAAATATAACAGTAAACACCAAAAAAAATGTCTAATTTTTTATAATAAACTCTTTTTTTTAGTCCTCAAAACCTTTTTTTTAAAATAGTCACTCCGGACACACACTAATAAGAAGGAGAAATCAAAGGTGTAGACTTATACCTTCACTCTATAATCTTAGGACTCCTTTATTTAATTGTACTACTACTTGAAACTACTCACTGTCGTATACACCTTACCTCCTTACACCTTATCTCCTCCGACTCCTTACTCTCGATAGACCAGGTCAACCACACTAACAAATTTAATAAACTTTTCAGTAAATGTCCCGTTTGTAAACAGGAAATTAGAGTTGTGGTGACAGAGTGAGAAAAGGTAGTTCGGGTTGAGTCAAAGACGGAGTTAATACTTCAATAAAAACTGACAGACATGAGTAGAGACGGAGGATCTTAAACATCTAAATCTAGTTATTCTAGATTTACTGAAAACTTATTTCAATAAAGTTAATATGTAAGTCGAATTACAAAAGACGTCTTTCGACAAACTGATTACCCGTAAGGAACCTAAATCAAGAATAACGGTATTATAGTAACACTTTGAATTAGTACCTCTTCAAATCTAATTTACTTCAACATCCATAGACGAGTGAAGAGATTTAAGTCAAAAAGTACCAAACCGTACGTGAAGGTTTTCCACTAAAAACGAAAAAATGGATGGTGAACAAAAGGAGTTCTCCTGTCATTGGAAGTCCCGACGTGACTCAAAGTACCCACTGACACCATACATAAGTCAGCTATAAACAACTGGGTGATGATGACTTGGGTGATGATTTGTAAAGGTATTTCTGACTTGAGACTGTCTACGAGAATTCGATACCATCTTCTCTTAAACCAACTTGAGTCACTCCTTTGACTGTACTGTTTGAGGAATTTGTCCTCTGAACTCACTACCGGTATCTGGGAAGTGACGACCAGTAGAGTACTTATGGTCTGACGGTAGTGGTCACATATGTACCAGAACAAACCTTCTTCTACTGGTCGAGGAACACTAGATGGATCAGGGACAGATCAAAATACCAAGATCTACATACCCTAAGAATCGAACTAAGAAGTTCTTTTTCTTTCGACATAAGGAAAAGGGTAAACTTAAAGTCGATGACACTTTAAATGGTCATTTTGAAGACGTATCTATGGTCTAAGACCTCACTATGACTGGAGGAAATTGACCGTAGACACAAGGGTAAGGATTACACAAAACATTGAGTACGTACTACAGATTCTTACAAGTTTACGTTGGTATGAACAATAATTATGTAGGAGACAAAAAGATTTATCGGTTTGTCTAGTGACAACAATGTCTCTACACGGCACCTACTTTACGATTGAGAATCCTCAGACGTTTCTACACAGGTGAAAGGGCTCTATCACACCCTCCACACTTACTGTAAGTCTCCCTCAAAGAACTTAGAGAACACAACCTAAAACGTACACGATTTTAACGTCTTTACGGGGACTAACGAAACACATTCTATGACAACCCGACAAAGTAAATTTTCAAGTACAGTACAGTTAATTAAAGTGTCTCTTTGTTTGGAATTTCACGCGGTGCGCGAGAGTCAATGGAGTCTTGAACCTCGTCTATAATCGTCTGAACGCTTCAAACTACCATTCACAAATTTTGACTTTTTCTTTCTGGAGTTTTGGTTTTTCGAAAACATTGTTTCGGTACATAGTTTTATTAACATACTTTAAGTTAAATACAAAGAAAAATAAACCACCTTCCTGTATTTTAAGAGGTTCGTAGTTTCGGACACTAGAGAAGAGTACGAGGTCCCATTTTCACAAATGGTTCTCTTACGGACATAGTCAAGTAACAAGGAAAATAGGAACAAAAGAGAAGAGATCTGGAACAAGGGAGATCAGGGCATTATGGGAAGTAAACGGACTGGACCCAGAGGGACCTCGGAGTATGTCTGAACGACTCCTACTCATTATCTGGTGTGAGGATAAAGATCGAGATTGATCGGTACGTAAGAGACCGAGGTATTGTTTCTGGTTTGGGGTCTGATGTCTGAACTACTTCTGTCGTTGAGACGGAGTATATAAAGACACAGAAAGTCTCACAGACCATATTATAGTATTTCCATCATCCACAAGTTCTTCTTATAATATTAAATAATTGGTCAACAGGTGATAACGGAAAATAAAATCTGGTCCCAAAACAATAGTGGTAGAAGTGTAGTAAGTTGGGTCAGGGTACGAGGAGTCGTACCAGAGGGGACGGATAAGATGAGGTAGACACAGAACAAGAAAGGATAGTTTCGACAGTGTCTCATCGTTTTAAGAAGATCAGTTTCCTTTTTATTAATTACCATCCTGAAGCCCGTAGGACTATTCACCAACCTCTTGGAAACCCCAGAAGGACCGTGGGGAGTTACCAGAGAACGAAATATGTGGATACATAGACCTGAACCTATAGTTATAAAGGTATGTCTAAACAAAATAAATAATTGGGTATAAATACTCAAACTCCGATAGAAACATTTACAAAAGAAACCTCAGATGATTTCCTTTTATACCTGTTCGTACTAGGACACTCAATCTCGTGTCCGTCGAAACGTAAAATTTCAAAGAGTCCCGTGTTGAATCTCGAGGACAACGAACACGAAACGTAAACGAACATCTGAGGTAGACCTATGACAATTATAAAATTAGAAAGAATTTACTCACGGTAACATTGTTTACAAATGTCTTTTTTTTATAAGGAGGTCAAACTCTAAATTCAGTCCCCTTATCGGTCCTTTGACTTACCGGGTTCTTTATAAAACTAATCTAATTTTATTTAATGTGTAAGAGATGATTCATTAAAAAAGTTACTTTAAAATGACAATACATTTAGGTTTTTTCATTTAACACAAGTACTTAGTTTTATGAACGAATTTTGTGCAGTGTCTTATAAGTCTCAGAATTTTCACGTTGGATTTACATTAAATGAGTAAAGAAAGGACCGTCTTCACATGGAAATGTGGAGACAATTAGATACTCCTCCATTTTTAAGTACTGAAGAACGAATGAAATGACAATTTTTCGTCTTTTAAGGTATATATACACAATCATATGACATAACCACAAAAAGAAAGACCGAATGAAGTGAGACATATTGACCGAGGTCAAAGTAGGTAGAGTAGTCTAAACCCTCTTACCCTTAAGATTGTACATATGACAGTACATTCTTAACTTAGCGGTCAGGTACAGACTGCATCCCACGTCGAACGAACCCCGACCACGTACCCCTACTGGGTCTCTCTACAACACCCCTCCCTCCACCCTCCCCCCAAGTACAAACCCTTGCGTACATTCTTAATTTCTAAAATTTTAATTTTTGTTTTGTTTTGTTTTGTTTTTGTTTCATTTATCTGACTTTTTTTTTTTTCGTCTTTTAATACAATATTAACGGTCGAGCAAAAGAAAGTATCTATGACCGGGTCTATCGGACACGACACTAAATCAATGTTTGTTGGGACTTTAGTATCACCGTATTTGTCATCTTCAAATAAAGAAGGAGTACAGTGTAGACTACGTCCAACCTACCGGAAGAAGTAGAACATCGAAACTACGGATCTGATTACCGGGAATTCCACTCGTGTAGTCTCATTCCTACTCTACTTTCTCTGTTCGATTGAAAATTGACGAGAAGGAGAGTACAAAGTAACCGGTCGTGCTCAGTGTACCCGGACTGGATTTACGTTCCTTCCTTTACTCATACCTCAACTCAACTCACGACAGAGATGGTGTGGGACACTGGTCTCCAGTTAAGGTCCTAAGACATATTTCCCTGTGCGACCTAATCCATCTAAAGAATGAACTTTGACGTCCTTACCCCGGTTCTTAGACGGAAGAGTTGTACTGAGGAGTATGGGGAGAGTTAGGAAGGACCGGACGAACTGAAAAAGAAAAAAGAGTATCGTGAATAGTGGTAGACCGTATGAGATGTTTCACGAATAAAAGACCAACAATAAATAACAGACACAGATGGACGACGTCACACTCGGTTTGTCCCTAGAGACAAAACCAGTGACTATTTACGGTTCAGGGACCTTTTTTCGTACCATGTCTCACTAACTAGTTGTTTAGGAACTAATTACGTACTTATCTACCAGTGTCCACGGTCTCTCACCCCATGTCCTAGTCGGAGTCCGGGACTTTTCTGTACCGTCTCGTTTCCTCCCCGGATTCCACTCCCCGACTCCCACCTCATACTTTACTACCCACTTCTTCTCCGAAGGACTACCCTTGAACATTCTGTTTCGCTCTCACGACCCAGGGGAAGAGAACCTCCCGTCACCGACCCTTTCCCTGGTAGACGACACCACCAAAATATTACTGAAAGGAGTCTTAGAAAGGAGGTTTGTTTTGTCTCAACTTGTGTCTTCAGGCTTTAAATTCGATTATGTTCACCACGACGACGTATGTTCACCACGACGAACCCGATTTCGTCTTTTATGAAGAAGTGGATTTTATTAAGAAAATAGTGTCTACCTTATTGTCCAGGTCTCTCCAATTTCCTGAACAGACACACACACACACACACACACACACATACACCTACTTATATATATGTATCTATTTTAGAAATAATTATGAATTATTTTAAATGAAACTTTCACATAAGTATTAATAATGAATTATCAACATCAGACGTAAACGAAGTTTATCGTATCTATTAAGTGTTTTGGAGATTATACATTATCAAAAACGGTTATTTCCGTTGTGTCTGGAGATAAAAGAGAGTAAATATGTATTTGACACTAGTGAAAAGTCTCTTGTACATTACGGTTTAAATACTCCGTCCATGTGAAGACTCGATTTATAGTCTAGAGACGATTTAAATGAAAAAGAAGAATAAGAACCCAACTTAAAGTTAGATGGTATTGTAAGTTCCGTTATCCTACAAGATACCCAAATCGGTATAATTTTACACTAAAGGATAAAGGTTCTTTTGTAGACTTTTTACTTATCTCCCTAATTCCCCTTTATTTAAAATATCTAAAAAATTTATTTAAAAATAAAAAAAGTTATCTTATATTTTTAATTAGGGGGGAGAATCGTCTGTTTAAATTTCTATTCACTACGTTATACACCTTTTCAGAAACTTTCTCAACCTTATCAATTGTTTACGGTTTAGAAAGGGCGTCAACGAAAACGAAAGAATATCGGAAGTTGAAAAGGAAGGAAAGGAAGAAAAATTCGGAATCAAAATTAAAGTAAGAAAGGGATGGAGACTCTGTATGTACAAGTGTGTTGTTATGAAGATGATATAGGTGTGTAAAGAGAGTACTGGGATCGGTAGCAAAAAGAAAGGAGGGAAAAACGTAATAAAGATTGATAAGAGAAACGTAGAAAGAGAAAGTTGAGAAACAAAAATTATCAAATGAAAGAGGAGATAGACTTAAGAGAAAAAAAGATAATAAAATTTTAGAAAAGATAAAAGTAGTGAGAGAACTTTAATAATCAAATAATTCAAATACCACCGTACCACCATTTCTTAGACGGAGGGTCACGTTTTCTGTGTCGTCTACACCTAAGTCAGGGACCCAGTCTTTCTAGGGGACCTACTCCTTTACCGATGGGTGAGATCATAAAAACGGACCTTTTAAGGTACCTGTCTCCTCGGACCGCCCGATGTCAAGTACCTCACCGTTTCCCGACCTGTGTTGACTCGTACGTACTGTATAGTGTAGTTCAAATAGTAAGTCAAGTCCGCGAGTCAGCACAGGTTGAGAAACGCTGGGGTACTTAGCGTCGTGTGGTCCGGAGGGACAGGTAGTAGTTGAGGGCCTCAAGTGAGTCTGAGTGTAGGTAGTTCAGGCACTACGGTAGGTCGGTAGAGTAGGAGACAGTAGGGGAAGAGGAGGACGGGGGTTAGGGAGGGTCGTAGTCAGAAAAGGTTACTCAGTTGAGAAGCGTACTCGACCGGTTTCATGACCTCAAAGTCGAAGTCGTAGTAAGGGAGGTTTCTTTAGGGTCCCGACTAGAGGAAGTCTTACCTGACCAACCTAGAGGAACGTCAGGTTCCCTGAGAGTTCTCATAAGAGGTCGTGGTGTCAAGTTTTCGTAGTTAAGAAGCCACAAGTCGAAAGAAGTGTCAGGTTGAGAGTGTAGGTATGTACTGGTGTCCTTTTTGGTATCGGAACTGATCTGCCTGGAAACAACCGTTTCATTACAGAGACGAAAAGTCATACGATAGATCCAACCAGTATTGAAAAGAAGGTTCCTCATTCAGTTGTTTTTGTTCTGGTCCTCGACTGACACCGAGTGTAGTACTTGAGGAATACCGGTTTAAGTCTGACTTTAACTTCTTTTGTCCCTTTTGGTGATCTGGTGAGTCCATACTGGATTTCGTTTAGGGAATACTAATATGTCACCTTTATTCTTTATCTAAATTCCCTGATCTAGACTATCTATCTCACGGACTACTTGATACCTGACTCCAAGCACTGTAACATGTCCTCTGTCCCTAGTTCTGGTAGCGGTACCTTTTCTTTACGTTTTTTCGTTTTACCGACAGACTCCTCCGGAATGTTTATCGACACTTTTCTTCTCTTCGTTTTTCGGTTCCTCTTTTCCTTTCTATGTTCGTAGACTTACGTCTCAAGGTTTCTTATCTATTCGTTCTTCTCTATTCTTTCGGCGGAAGTCGCTAGTTACGTTTCTTTATCTCCTTTTCTTGTCTTACCCTTTCTGATCTCTAGAGAAGTTCTTTTAATCTCTACGGTTCCCTTGTAAAGTACGTATGTGCCCGAGCTATTTCCTGTCTTTACCATACCTGGATTTTGTTCCTCTTCTATAATTCTTCTCCACCGTTCTTATGTGTCTTCTTTACATGTTTTTTCTAGAAGTACTGGTTCTATTAGTACTACCACACTAGTGAGTGGATCTCGGTCTGTAGGACCTTACACTTCAGTCCCCCGGAATCTTTCGTAGTGATGCTTGTTTCGATCACCTCCACCACCTTAGGGTCATCTCGATAAAGTTTAGGACTTTCTACTACGATACTTTCACGACGTGAGTTATACGGTCGTTCAAACCTTTTGAGTCGTCACCGGTATCCTGACCTTTTCCAGTCAAAAGTAAGGTTAGGGTTTCTTTCCGTTACGGTTTCTTACGAGTTTGATGGCGTGTTAATGTGAGTAGAGTGTGTGATCATTTCATTACGAGTTTTAAGAGGTTCGGTCCGAAGTCGTTATGCACTTGGCACTTGAAGGTCTACAAGTTCGACCAAAATCTTTTCCGTCTCCTTGGTCTCTAGTTTAACGGTTGTAGACGACCTAGTAGCTTTTTCGTTCTCTCAAGGTCATTTTGTAGATAAAGACGAAATAACTGATACGGTTTCGGAAACTGACACACCTAGTGTTATTTGACACCTTTTAAGACTTTCTCTACCTCTATGGTCTGGTGGATTGGACGGAGAACTCTTTGGATATACGTCCAGTCCTTCGTTGTCAATCTTGACCTGTACCTTGTTGTCCGACCAAGGTTTATCCCTTTCCTCACACAGTTCCGATATATAACAGTGAGACGAATAAATTGAATATACGTCACATGTAGTACTCTTTACGACCCGACCTTCTTCGTGTTCGACCTTAGTTCTAACGGTCCTCTTTATAGTTATTGGAGTCTATACGTCTACTGTGGTGGGAATGTCGTCTTTCACTTCTCCTTGATTTTTAGGAGAACTACTTTCACTTTCTCCTCTCACTTTTTCAACCGAATTTTGAGTTGTAAGTCTTTTACTTCTAGTACCGTAAACCAGGGTAGTGAAGTACCCTTTATCTACCCCTTTGTCACCTTTGTCACAGTCTGAAATAAAAAGACCCGAGGTTTTAGTGACGTCTACCACTGACGTCGGGACTTTAATATTCTACGAATGAGGAACCTTCTTTTTTAAATAGTAATTCGTGGAAATTTCTGTTCAACGTTGTGTTGCATACATCTTAATGTTGTATAGAAGTGTACATGATAGTTCTAAGAAAACTATGAAGAGGAGGTAAGAAAAAGATAGGGGAGAAAATCCAGAGAAGACAATTGGAAGCAGTATTACCCTATAGTTATCTAAAGTTCAAAAGAAGAGCCCCCATTTTTTTGAAAGAAAGTCAACACGCTTAATTTTGGTCTATAACGTAGGGAATCCAAAGGGTCTACCAATTCACCATTTCTTAGGTGGACGGTTACGTCCTCTACGTCCTCTGTACTCAAACTAGGGACCCAGTCTTCCTAGGGGACCTCCTCCTTTACCGTTGGTAAGGTCATAAGAACGGACCCTTTAGGGTAAGAAAGGACCACCCAATGTCAGGTATCCCAGTGTTTTCTCAATTTCTCCTGACTTGATGACTCGTGTGTCGTGTGTAACATAGGAAATCGAATTTAATTTTCATACTACAGTCGTAACACATGTAAACCTTCACGGGACGGACCGATACCGTGCCAAATTATCTCCTCTGTCTACACACTCCGTACGGGAAAGACACAAACGACACACATAGAAAACCGACCACTATAGACCCGTTTAGACTCATTCCAGAACCAAAACGAAGATCAATGGTACATAAAAAAAGAGGACTCTAAACACAGTCAAGTCAAGTCAGCGAGTCAGTACAGGTTGAGAAACGCTGAGGTACTTGACGTCGTGCGGTCCGGAGGGACAGATAGTGGTTGAGGACTTCAGGTGGGTTTGGATACAGGTAACTTACCCACTACGGTAGGTTGGTAAAGTAGGAGACAGTAGGGGAAGAGGAGAACGGGAGCGAGAAAGGGTCGTAGTCCCAGAAAAGGTTACTCCGTCGAGAAACGTAGTCCACGGGTTTCATAACCTCAAAGTCGAAGTTGTAGTCAGGAAAGTCACTTGTGGGTCCTCTTGTAGATTACTAGAGGAGATCCTACCTGACCAACCTAGAGGAACTTCAGGTTCCTCGAGAGTTCTCAGAGGAGGTTGTGGTGTCAAGTTTTCGTAGTTAAGAAACCACGAGTCGAAAGAAATATCAGGTTGAGAGTGTAGGTATGTACTGGTGACCTTTTTGGTATCGGAATTGATCTACCTGGAAACAACCGTTTCATTACAGAGACTAAAAATTATACGACAGATCAAACCAGTATTGAAAGGAAGGTTCCTCATTCGTAGAAAATTAAAGTACCGACGTCAGTGGTAACCGTCACAAAAACCTCGGGTCTTTTTATTTCAGTCGCTGACAAAGGTGATAAAGAGGTAGATAAACGGTACTTCACTACCCTGGTCTACGGTACTAGAATCTAAAGACTTACAACTCGAAATTCGGTTGAAAAAGTGAGAGGAGAAAGTAAAAGTAGTTCTCCGAGAAATCAAGAAGAAGTGAAAGACGGTAAACACAGTATGATGATAGAAATCGTGGTTTGATGTCAAAGTCAGGACATAGTTTTACCGTATAGTATAGAAGATTTATTGACTTATGGGCTCAAAGGGATAGGATTGGGTTCTTCAGGCGTAACCCTGGAGGTTGGACCCCTGTTATCGTTCGTAGTTTTGACTCCACCCATCCCGGAATCCTACAGAGAACATTCAGAGGGACGGAGGGGTGAAAACGAGAATTTACGTTCCTGTCATTGAACAACCACCGGAGAATTCCGTACCGGACTCGAACGAACGAACGAAAAAAAAAAAGGAAAATAGGTAAGTGAGTCAGTGGACAAGTAAATGAATGATTTACATATAAAATTGTGTTTCGGTTCCCTAAACGATTCGGGGCTCTATGTCACCAATTGTTCAGTCTGGGTCCGGAACGGAAGTATTCTGAATATCGGGACCCTCTTCTGTCTAAACTTGTTCTTGAGTAGGAGTTTCTTTGGAAATTAATCTATTTTCAATATTTCAAGGGTGCGGATGGACATTACAACTGTGCACTTGTTCATCAGTGATACATGGTCCGTGGTACGACTCATTAACGTGTAAAATAAAATAATTTAGGAATGTCGGGGTCCTTCTTCTCTAACGATAATGAAGGTTAAATACCCGTTCCTTTGACTCTGGGTCTATTTAACTTTTTCAAGGGGTTCCAGTGTACCAATGATTCACCTTCTTCACCTTGTACTTGGATCCTGATAACCGTTTCGGAATGCACTCTCCGAGATTTAACGTTTGTTTTTCCGTCGTAACCTCTCAGTCCCCTTAGTCGTACTGGCGAATCGAGGACTAGTCCCCTTCTAAAATTAAATTCTTATGAAATTTGGACTTTTACGTTTTAATTTAAGGCCTCTAGTTCAGGTAGGTCCTGGGTCTACTTTAGTGGTACAAAAAATTTTTCATCGTTTCAAGAGTCACTAGAACTTACAGTCCTAGGGACTGTTCTCAAATATCTTCTCGACCGGTTTGTATCTTTGGTTATGTGCGTGTTGCCTCAACCCAAAACCATCCATTTAGGTAAATAAACTTTTCAAGAGTATATTTATAAAAATATGTAAAGTTTGTAGTCTTTTTAACTATACATCAGACAACTTAACATATTTTTTACTATATATTGAACCGGATTATAATATTTTTCATATTTTTATCTCACCTAGAACTAAAAAGTAAAACTTCAGAAAATCCTTAACTGTTCAAAAATATTTATTGACCTTTATCAAAGTTAATATGTAAACATTTGACCAGTCGGAATACGGAACCCCTTTCGGGGCCTACATTTAACAGGTTTATACAAATTCTTAGAAAACGTATAACAATGACCTGATTCTAGACAAAAAAACGTTGTTACTGTTCAAATGTATAAAACATACTGACAATTATGACTCAACACTTCGTCCCTTTCCAACTGAGAAATAAATTCCTTAGAAACACATAAAAACACCAGGAAAGATTTCTTCTCGTACACACATTAATTTTGTGTCTTTTTGTTCGTAGAGAAAAACCAACTTTTTTTAGGTTTGTGTGTTTCAGAAACAATCTTAGAACACTGAAAAATTTGAATGGTCCAGTCAAAGAGTAAGTGGACCTATCTTCGTGTCGAGTCATCGTCTCGACTACACTGACACACACTGTGTCTTCGGAACACTTCTTTTATTGAAAAAAGAAATGACGACCACAACTACACCGGTAATATCACTACTACTACCCATCGACTCCGAATACCAACTTCTCATTACTCCAAAATCTTTTACCCTTCCACTGTAAAAAGATTCTTTTTTTATAAATAGTGCTAGTAGTCCCGTTGTCATCTCCCGTCAGAAGATTTGAGATTATTCGTGAACCGATCTCGTGAGAACTTGTCGTTGCTACAGAATTAAGTTATCGATTAACAGAAGCTCTTCTCAACGTCACGTCTATTAGTTCTTCGTAACGATTGTCATTATTATAGGTATTTCTTTATTTCAGTTCATGAGACCCTTTTAGAACTTTATACCCTGTGACTCAAGGTAAAAGTACTATTTGATATCTAAAGGTGAGATGTCACCTTGTGATCAAACTCTTGCAATCATCCAACAATTAATTGATTGTTAGGTCGACTGATTTAAATCTTACGTCTCCCAAGTCTCACTTTGGAACATCTAAAACAAACCATGCTCGGAGCTCATAAAGACACACTAACGTTTGACCTACTTGACGATAGACGAAAGTGTAGACAAAAAAAGTCTCTTCGTTTGTTGACACTGACTGATCAAAGTAATATAAATATGAAGTATTAACTGTACTAAAAGAGGGGTCAAAATAACGAGTAATTTCTACTAAAACAAGAGACATGCACACAAGACACTTATTGATACACTCTTTGTTACGAGAAAAAAGATTTGACAAAAGAGTAGGTAACAGTTTGACAACGGACGGTGAATGAGATACTGAGTCAATCGATTCCCTTCATCCCAGGATGTCAAAAAGAGATTAGGAATAACACGAAACACCGTCCCTATATAAAAGCGAACGAAGATTACACGAACTTCAACGGAGGAAATAAAAGTCACAAGAGTCTAGATAAACATAGGGAAGTCTCAATCCGGTTGAATTCACCGGGTGACACCGATCTGGCAATCCAGAAGGTTAGGGGAAATAGTGACAATGGTATCTTTATATGGTGGTGAAGAAAGTGAGTATAATCTAGACGAGTCTATGGGTGTAGTGGAAGGGTAAAGAGAGAACTTCAGTAGAAAGGTAGGTAGAGAGGTTGTTTATAAATAATTCAAGGATAATATATCCATTATACTATCCAATACCCCTATGTCTTCACTTATGTCACGAGGTTCCTTGGACAAATAGGGAAAACCTTTCTCCTTCTTTTCTGTAACCCTTCAAACACAAAACACGATTGTCCTGATTTTCTCCCTTCGACTCGTGAAGATTTCTAATTTTTTTTCATCGAACCGAAACAAGTAAGATGAAATAAAAGTGATCCGGGACATAAATCATACATGAATTTGGTGACCCGAGTATGAGAAGGTCTTACTGACTTAACCACGACCCGGAGGTTTTTGACTCCGTATCGGGGAACCGGAATGACAGACAAGGACAGATCTTGGTGTGGGCACCACAGTCCGGTCTTTACCTACTCGGGACCCCGGTCCCTCCTCGGTCGGTCGTACAAGTTCCGATATAAACGAAGTTACAGTCAGAAACGAACGTTGTTATTTTTACTAGTTTACTCGGACAAAAAATATAAGGACAACCGTCTCTGACACATAGAACAACAAAAACGGGTTTCGTGTAAAAAAAAAAAATCACCGGTTCAAACTTCGACCTCTTTAACTCAGAACTTAGACCTTATTCGAAATTTCCAACGATACCTGGGTAATAAAATACATCCAAAACGACCACTATGGATTAAGTTCCAAGACATTTTAAACCCTTACAATTAATAACCAGTTGTTTTTTTTCTACAACTTAAGAATCTCAAATCTTTTTCAGAGGAGAAGGTGTTATCTCAACAGATTTATTGAACCCGATCAACTTTAGTCAAAAGTGAATGAAAACTCATAGACACTATACGATATCATCCTCGTTTACTCCTGAATCGGTAAGGACAAGTATATTTTTCACTGAAACACACCTAATAAATCGGAGTAGGTTTAGGAAGACGGTCGTGTGAGTGTCAATCGTCATCTACAGACCCTTCTTCGGTCACACACAGGGTCAACCCTACAAAACCGTCGTTATAAAGTCACTAAGACCCCTTTCCATCTACCTAAACCTTTTCGTCGGACTCGGGAATCTCAGAGAATAAGGAAAGTCCCAAAACAAACAAAACAAAAAAAAGTTCGTTGTAGATAATAGAAATCGTTAGACCAACCAATCCTCACTAGTCCGGTACACTTTTGACCAACGACAATGCATTCAAACAACGTCGCAATCAACGAGTCAGTACAGGTTGAAACTCTGGGATACCTGATATCGGGTAGTCCGAGGAGACAGGTACCCTCGGACCGTTTTCATGACCACACCCATCGTAAAGAAAGACGTCCCCTAAAAGGGTTGGGTCCCTAGTTTGGGCCGAGAGGACGTAACGTCCGTCTAAGAAATGACAGACTCGGTGGTCTCTTCGAGGGTAGTGGATACAGATACTCGAAATTTTCCTTTTGTATAGTAGGACCCTTCCTTTCCTCAGTCCATTCTTCAGAGATTCAAGTCCTCCCACAAACTACCCCCACATTGTCACGTTATGTCTTGAAGAGATCCGGGGGACCAGAGAGAAGGGAAGTCAGTCACGATTTCTGTATGAAGGGAAAAAATAAAAGGTTTACAACGAAAGATAGAACGTTTTATGGGAAAACCAAAAACTAATTTATTTACATAGAAATAACAAAACCCCTTTCTTAAAACATGTGTGATTGGAATGGGGACCGACCGAACTTAGAAGAAACCTAGATAAGAGTCAATAGAAAAAGTAAGGAAAGGAGAGAAAAAGAAGGAGAGAGGGAGACAGAAAGTCTAGAAACATGAATCTTTCAATTGGGGTTGATACACGTTACGTTTACATGAATTTAGATTATCTATATGAAACACTGTCTCAGACACTTTCTAATAAAGACCAAAGAAAAAGACAGTTCTCTTGGGAGTAGGATTTCCACATAAAAGAATAACTTTATTACCTTGTTTAAATAACTAACTAAACCTTACCCGAACCATAATTTTTTTTTTTTCTTTGTAGAAAGCCTGTCAAACCCCGTTCAATATACCACGGAGACTCTCAGGGGTCTTGAGATTTAGATTAGTTCCATTCTTCGTACCTTGTCGACTTTCCTTAGTGTACGTAAGAGTCCGTGTACCCCGTTTGTTCCGGGTCCAAATAAATATCATATCGTATGTCATCCTTGGGCTTTAAGACTAATACTCGGATCTTTCTGGGTTAATTCAAACCAACACTTTGATCTTCATACGGTAGAATTGGACACACTTTCAATGTAATTTATTATTATTATTTTTTTCTACTTTATTTTTGAAAATCCTAGTGGAGACGAAATAGAAAGGTTTTTAGTTTGGTTTTCAACTCTATTCACTAACAAAAAATTTCCTTTTTTATAGGGTACCGAGAACCCCAAAGACAAGAAGAAACCTGTCACGTATTTTAGTACAAAGTGTTGTAAACATGGGACGGTGTCCACTAAAAAGGATCGAACTGAAACATACATACATACACACACACACAGTTCTTACCATACCGTCAGATGAGATCATAAGAACGGACTTCTTAAAGTACCTGTCTTCCCGGACCGCCCGATGTTAGGTACCCCAAGTGTCTCAACCTGTGTAGACTCACTGATTGTGAAAGTGAAAAAGTATATATACTGTGACCCGACAACTTTTCTCTTCCTTTTACTTGACATACACTCTTCATCCGACGATTGTACCATAACGTCCGAAGATTTCTCTCAAGTTCCACTCCGTATTTCCACAAACAAAGAATATAAAATGTCCCTAACAACACACACTCCGTGGATTGTTGTTCAATCTATTTAAGTGGCCTCAAGAGAGAACCTTGCCGTCGTTCGTAAGGGAGTTGTTACTCTTCTATTAGGACTCCCCGACACAGGACTCTTTATGGTCGACCACAAAACCTTACCAATAAAAACGTCCATGTCACCTGAGGGGTCCCATGTCACCCATTTGAGAAGGACTCTTGACGTACCCGTGTCAGACGTCGAGAGGTCCAACCTACTCGTACGTTTCACGGGAAGACTCAACTGATGTTTCACATCTCGTGGTCCCATTCTGTGGCGACGAGATCTTTGTCACAAGGACCGGGGTGAGACATTCCTTGGTGACTGTAGTACTAGAATGAGAACTCTCACGTACCCGGAATTAATGAGTCTACGATCTATGGATTACAAATAAAAGAATAATATATTGGGGTAGAGTTAGTAGGGATAGTAATATGTATAATTAGTCGGACGGAAATTTCATCTCCTGTTCGTACTTTCTTTCAGGACCGAGACAACAGCTGAAACATCAAACGGTTAAAGTTCGTTAGGAAAACCTTTTCGGAACAATCTCTAGGACGTCAGTAAAGACACATATGAAGTCTCGAAGAAGATGATAAACAGTCGTCCGGTCGTCTAAGACCTTCCTGACACGTCCGACCTCCACTCCCATCCCGAACTTCCTCCTTCCCCTCGTAGAGAATGAGAAGGACGACGATGAAATGGACAGAGATTAAATAGAGATTTCCCGGGTTCCACCGTGAAAGAACGGTTCCTTCGAACGTCATCGTAGTAAAGTATTTCGGAGAGTTAAAAATGAGTACCGAAGTTAACGGTCGGGAACTGAACAATTTTAGGACAAAGAACACTGTGGTTTAATTCTACACAAAACCCGACACAAAAACTGATATACACATTAATTTTAACCTTACAAAAAGAATTGAAAGAAGTCGTTGTTGTTTTACAAGTACTTTCTGAGTTTTCACAAGACTTAGATCTTTTTACGAGATTTAAGGACGATTTATGAGAGTCGACACTCACAATCGTTCCGAGAATGACAGTCCCGTAACGGTAATATTCCTGAACTCTTTAGGGAGCTTTACTCCGTCATATACAGTAAAATTGACCCCTACTTAGACCAAAGTAGTACAAAAGTAGTCTACGAAAATAAGAAATCAGTCCCCTTATTTGGGAACTAATATATAAAGGAATAAAACGTAGAACATAACTCTTTTTCGTACGATCAGAATATGTAATTGGAGAGAAATAGAAGGGTGAAGTTAACAGTGTGAATTCTCTAAAGAACTTCTAGAGAAAATAATAATAATAAAAATTATTAAAATAAAAAAATAACAAAAGACCGACACGACCCACAAGTAACGACGAAGTAACGGAGTAAAAAGAGATCAACACTACTCACCCCTAATGAGAGATCAAAGACACACACGTCCGAATAACACTACCGAAGAGAACAACGTGTCGTACCCGAGATCCCACACACCTGAAGTCATCAACACCGACGACCCGAGATCTCACGCCTAAGTCATGAGTACCACGTACCCGAATCAACGAGGCGGTGCACACCCTAGAAGGACCTAGTCCCTATCTTGGACATAGAGGAAGTACCGTCCGTCTAAGAATTGGTGACCTGGTGGTCCTTTCGGGGAGTCCCAGTAGACTACCCTTTCCGGCAGAGTCAAACAAGGGACAGTAATCTCTTCACCTTCACGTAGTAGGATCCTCATCTGACATTGGGTTTCAGAACAAACGTAAACACACTAGAACAAACCTTACTGAGTAAGTCTTGTCACCAAGTCGATATCGTACAATACAATCCTGTCGACGACACTCGGTGAGTCCCCAGTCCAAAAGGAAGTAGTACAACCGAAACACACCTTTACGAGGATGTATCTTCTTTCACCTCACCATTCCTCTTGTCCAGGGGGAGGTTTTGTCATATTGTCTTTCAAGTGTCTTAAACCTAACCTGTCTAGACCCAAGCCTAAACAAACGGTCGACTTCCTACAATTTGGCACCAAAGAATTTTCAGGATTCGAAATCAAAATAGACGACATTACACCCTTACTCATATAATCTCTTCGTGATATTTCCGAGTCTTTCCGTCACGTATACCTTCTCTTACGGAGTGTTAACGATAAGAGGAAGGAACGGACGAAGAGGGAAGAAAACCGTAGATAATTCTCGTGTGATAGACGAGGTATCCGACTCTCAACCCTATTACATGACGAGAACCTAGAACCGTCCCTCTTTACCCCTTAGTGGGAGAAAACACTACACTGGAATTACAAGTGTCCGTCTCGTAAATAAATAATATATATAAATATTTCGTCTCGTACGAATATAACAAAGTAGATCCGTTTTTATAATTATCTTTCGAATTAATCTTATTAACCTCCGTCTCCCTACCAACTAAAGTAGTCAAGATCTCAACTTGTTTCCTCACAGAGTCGTGGGCTTCAGAACTCTGTAGATTAAAGCCCTTGATCCAGGTACACTTGTGGCTCTAGAATACTTTCATTAGAGTTTGTTCAATTGATAAGAAAGATATAATCATGAGATCAATATGGACGAGAATTCCTAACATATTCTTCACATCAACTGTATTTGTACCAAATGAAACGTTTAGATATTAAATACTTCTAAAAGATTATATGTAATTGTCGATCCGGTACGGAGGGACCTTACCGAAAAGAAAATTGAGTGCTGTCCTCTTTCAGGACAAAGATTCCCATCTTCAGAATAGGTACATTCCCCAGGTATCCTCAGTCGTGGCAGAACCGCGTATCATCCAAAAACACGACCGACATAAGGTGAACGGGGACGTCTAGATGACAGTGGTAAAGTGTGAGAAGAGAGATGGGACCCTCCGACTGGACATACCAAATGTGATTATCCAAAGGAACTTGAAACCAGGACAGAAACCCCTAGAGACCCTTCTTTAGTTTCTTTCTTCTGACTCCAGTACCATAAACGAAGGGGTCGACGGAGGGAATTTCGACCGACCCAGAGGGTTGTATTTCGGTGCGAAGGAAATCTTCGACGTTTGAAATGTGTCGAGAGAGGAAATCCCATATTATTGGTGGGGAGGGGAGTACAGGGGAGCTTGGTAGAACTGACGATACTTCACGAACCGATGACACAATTGTAAAATGAAGAGGACATGGAGGATATGTGGGTGGTCATGAAAACATCTCAGAGAGAGAAATATTTATGTGGAAGGAGATTATTAGGAACAAGTCACACAGTAGACAAAGGACAAACTTGAGACCTACTCAGTATCAGAATGTGTAACTAACTTACTCAGTCACTCAATTACTTAATTACCTGATAAAGTATACTGAAATTTTTATCACCAATTCTCGTTTTCGAAATCTCAATCTACATAGACCCAAGATTAAAACCGAGACTACGAATGTCTGGTTTTTTTTTTTTTCTTTGGAGTCCGTTCGATACACTTAAGAAATTAGGAGTCAAAGTAACAAGCACTGGATTCCTATTATTATAGATTAAATAACCGAACAAAATGTGTAATCACTCGGTTATAATACACTTTTCGTGTATATCTATAAAGGATTTTGTAACATCCATGAATTATTTGTTTAAGTAAGTAATTTATCAATGAATGTCCTATGGACGATACACCGTACGTGATACGATGAATGAAAAAACGTTCTTACACTGGTTCTTTTCACGTCAGGGAAGTGAGTACACTAAACTCAGACCATCCTTTCTTTCTGTAATGAGAATTTATTAATATCATTACTCACATATTATAGTTTGACTCTTTTCATGAGACTTCTTTTTCTTGTACTTGAGTGTTCTCATATACCACCTCCTTAGACTCCCCTTTCTTGTTCGATCGATTTTCCGTATGGTATCCGTTTCCGGGATACCACCCTTACTCCGACTCCTCCAATTTTTTTTTTTTTCCGTTTTGAATTCCGGTCACACCTTGAACCTTTCGAACCTCTTATCTCCACTTGTACACGGATCTCTGTCCCTATCTCCAACCTGGTAGGTCCTGGGAATACCAGACATAGGTCTTAAAACCAGAAATAGGATTCTCGTAACTCCTCGGTAACAGTCAAAAAGTGTGTCTACTATACACATACACAATTTGACCTTTCAAAACGAAAACGGACATTACAAAAATTTCAACCAGTTATCCTAGGTCCTTTTTCACATATGTATCCTACCATCGTCTACGTCCTCTGTTTCAACGATCCGAAAAGGACGTACTTCAGGTCAACTCTCTACTACTATGAAATGTAATCTCACCCTCAGTACCCTATCTAATCTGAGACTCCAAAGAGGGTGGAAAGTGTTGACTTACCTATCACCACGGTAAGTAACTCTATTCCTTGGGACCTCTTTCTCGAGTTCGATCCGACCTGGTCCCGGTGAACTCCCCGGAATCTTTCTAGGTCCCCTTCTATAGTATATCCGTTACTTTATATATTCAAATCTCGAGTCTCCTCGCTAGACTTGACTTCTATGTGTAAACCAGATGTCTACAATTGATCTCGATACTAGAATCTAAAGAGTCCCTTCCACCCAACTTTTCCTTCTCTTCTACCAGACATGAATTAAGAATTCTTCAGAGTGACAAATTACCAACTCTTCTTTCCTCACTCGTATTACCTTCTGTTTCTTCTTCGATAGTTTCTCCATCCTCCTTATCGTCTTGTAAGATTTTGTCTTCGATTCCCTTCTCACACAAAGTTTTCCTACTTTATCAGTTGTCACAGCTTCAGACGACTCTCCAGTTTCTTCCGTACCTTCTATCTCTACTGTTACGGTCTAGACAAAACCACCTCACTAACCGAGTCTTTGATCGAACTCTTTACTCAACCTCTGTTTCTTAGTCTCCGACTTCCCATATCTTTTAAGAAAGTTTTAGAACTGATACTCCCCTTCTTCTCTACACATAGAATTGTAGACACCGATATAAATTTCTTCATGAATTCTTGAGTAATTTGTCTAAGAAACGATCAGACACACATACATACGGATTCTTTACATTTAAAAATCGTGTTTTGACCAGACAGTTATAAAGTCGAAAATCGACTTAGTGTTTGAAATAAACGGGAAATACTAGAAATGATTTTCTTTACGAAGGGTGGGAGTTACAGGTCTACTGAAATTATTTGCTAAGACCCTTTTTGACCCACCAGAAGAAACGGGTCATAACCGACCCTTTTCCTGTGACCCCATGTTAAAGATTGAGTTCTGACTTAACAATACTCTGGGGTCAGAAATGAGGTTAAACAGAAAATTCATTTCCTCAGAAAATTCTTACAAGGGTAACAAAGAACTGAAGATCTTACTACATATTAAGGTACACATGGGGGAAAGAGAGGAAGGGGGAGAGGAGGAGACAATTCACCCATGTACCTAATCGCCATTAACACCCTTCTACCACATCTCTCCCTTCTGATCCCTTTAGTCTACATTAATTTTACACTAGTGAAGATAACTCGTAGAAACAAATATTCTTTAAATGAATCGTTATATTAGATTATAAGAAACAATCAGTAGATTATTAGATGGAGATTTCGTCGATTATTATAAGAATCTTAAAGAACTTGTTCCGTCAATCATTTATAAATTGTACTCTAAATTTTCCTAATGAACTTTATTTAGAGTTGTGGTATAAATTCTGTTAAGAACGGGAATGTTTTTACGTATAGTATATTTGTCACACGTTATATGGGTTATTTCCAAATTTAATGAACGACAACATAACAAACCTCAAAGAGGTAATTTCGGTGGTTTTTAGAAAAAACCCTTTGTGTAGGTCGTCAACTAAAAAAAGAATTGAAAGGTAAAACCCGAAGTCACAAGACTTAACACAAATAATGCTGTAAGAAAATTTGTGAAGGTTTAGTAAGGAGATACACTAACTGAAATTAACGAAGTTTGATATTCGTGTAGGTATGTATCTAAAAACCTTCTATCGTAAAGAATTTGGAAATTCGATGTTTAATACAGACCTAAATAGGGTAAGATTCCTCTATTTAAGAGAACGTCAAAGGTCCTAACAATTTCTGTAGTCAACTCTTAGTCAACAAAGTAGTAGTCAAGTTAGCGAGTCAGCACAGACTGGGAAACGTTGGGGGACTTGACGTCGTGAGGTCCGGAGGGACAGGTAGTGGTTGAGGGTCTCAAGTGGGTTTGAGTACACGTAACTCAACCACTACGGTAGGTTGGTAGAGTAGGAGACAACAGGGGAAGAGGAGGACGGGAGTTAGAAGGGGTCGTAGTTCCTGAAAAGTTTACGCCGTCGAGAAGCGTACTCCACCGGTTTGACAACCTCAAAGTCGAAGTTGTAATCAGGAAGTTTACTTGTGAGTCCTGACTAGAGGAAATCCTACCTGACCAACCCAGAGGAATATCAAGTTCCCTGAGAGTTCTCAGAAGGGGTTATGGCGTCAAGTTTTCGTAGTTAAGAAGACACGAGTCGAACGAAATATCAGGTTGAGAGTGTAGGTATGTACCGATGACCCTTTTGGTATCGAAACTGATCTACCTGGAAACAACCGTTTCATTACAGGGACGAAAAATTATACGACAGATCCAACCAGTATTGAAAAGAAGGTTCCTCATTCGTAGAAAATTAAAGTACCGACGTCAGTGGTAGCCGTCACTAAAACCTCGGGGGGTTTTATTTCAGACTGGGACAAAGGTGACAAAGGGGTAGATAAAGGGTACTTCACTACCCTGACCTATGGTACTAGAATCAAAAGACTTACAACTCGAAATTCGGTTGAAAAAGTGAGAGTAGTTCTTCGAGAAATCAAGGAGAAACGAAAGACGGTATTCCCACCACAGTATACGTATAGACTCCAACAACGATAAAGAGGGCCGTGAGAACTAAGGTCGAACACGAAGAAGGTCGGGTCACAAAGAGTACTACATGCGACGTGTATTCAATTTATTCGTTCCACTGTTATATGTCGGAACTACATGAGGAAAGGGTTAAACCTTGGTCAGACAACAAGGTACAGGTCAAGATTGACAACGAAGGACTGGACGTATATCCAAAGAGTTCTCCGTCCAGTCCACCAGACCATAAGGGTAGAGAAAGTCTTAAAAGGTGTCAAATAACACTAGGTGTGTCAGTTTCCGAAACAAAAAGACCTTGAGAGAACGAAAAAGGTACTAGGTGGCCTACAACCGTTAAAGTAGAGACCAAGGAGACGGAAAAGATTTTGGTCGAACTTGTAGTCCCTCGAGTGCCAAGTGTATAACGACTTCGGACCGAACCTCTTAAAACTCGTAATGAAATGATCGTACACTCTACTCACGTTAACACGCCGTAGTAGTATTTGTATTTATTTGTATTTATTAGGATGAGAATATTTTGTTTAATAAAACCTTTTTGTAATAAAAGGAAAGTCCTTGTAAACTATAAGAATCCTTAATTATTATATATTAGATTAGTAAAGTTTCAATAAAAAGAAAGGAAAAAAGAAAACGTCCAGGACTGTGATTTGATTACGTCTTGTCACCATTCTGTTTCAAATTCTCCTGTTCGTAACTATCTGACTACTTATGAGATCAGGATACCCATTCAATAATATTGTTAATCCGTTATAGTGTTAGTAATAGAATTATACAAAGAATGTAAGACTACTCTAAAGAAAGTCTTTAGCAGTAAGAAAAACACCTTAAACATAAACCTCTAAAAGGTAAACCCCGGAGCAATGGAGGTTTTACAGACGAAGCGATTATGACTATCTCATAAACGTTTAGACCTTAACCGATTGTTAAAGTTCCAACGAAAGATGAAAAAAAACTTAGAGTTTCCGTTGGACTTTTAAAAATCACATACAGTACGTCATAAGATTGATTGGGAATAGAAAGAACAACTGAAGTTCCTTTGTAACACGTCGATCTGAACATCGGTTCTCTGGACTGATCAGACTCTGTCAGAATATAATGACTACAAAAGAAGGAAAACGAAAACACGGAACCCAATGGTATATTAAATAGTAAGTGGTCCTACGAAAACTTCCACTTTCTTCCCTTATGACAATTATAATGTCGACTGTAATCTACATTTGACCTTGACTGATCTCGTTCAGTCCTGTATGCTAGAACATGAAGACACACACACACACGCGCACACACGCACGTGTGGACGCGCGACAGTACAGGTTGAGAAACGCTCGGGTACCTGACATCGGGAGGTCCGAGGAGACATGTACCTTAAAAGGTCTGTTCTTATGACCTCACCCAACGGTAAAGGATGACATCACCTAGAAGGACTGGGTCCATCCCTTGGGTACAGAGAACACAGAGGACGTGACCGTCGTCTAAGAAATCGTGACGTGGTGGACCCTTCGGGAATTAGAAACCCTCTGTGAATTTGTATACGTATGAAGTGTTTATCTCCTACACTTCAATAATCGAAACACCGGTATTTGTTCAATATATTGGACAAACAAAAAACAAAACAAAAACCGGACCTTTCACACTTACAAAAAAGGATAGAGTCTTTCAGTTACCCTCTTAATTCACTCTTTTACATATACATTTTATAAATCGGTTCAAGGGTCACATTCGTATAATGTAAAATGAGCATACTAATTACTATTAATCTACTCGAAACATATTGAACTAAAAGTTTATTGTTAACCTTAATCTTCACATTTACGTAACACAACTATACTGATCAACCCTAAGTTCAATTGGAATTGACCTGAATATATAAGTAAAGTCTAAAAACCCAAAGACTATACGAACCCTTGATAAGAACGCTAACCTTTAAGTTAGACCCTCTTAGTTCAACCCCTGGTTAAGTCTTGGAAGGAGAAAACCTTACTTGCTCTCTTGAGACACAAGAGTCCTAAGAATTGTAAGACCAGTATATAATAATAGGAATTATGTCACCATGGGTAAAGTAATATACACTCCATTCTACTCTCAAACAAGAAACTTTGGTAAAACAGTTTTCGGACACAAGATACATTAGTAAAAACAAACAGAATTTTAATTTCGTCACTCTCTCTTCAGAGATTGACGAGTACTAGACGGCGTAGACAATGTTTACACCGTCGATTTGACAAATTAGACGAATTCAACATGTAAAAGTTTAATTGTTATCTACGTAAAATAAAAGAAGAACTAAACTAAACCAAAGAATCCTTACAAAAGGAGACCTTATGTGTCCGATGACACATCAGAGTACGTTGGATTACAATCTTAACTCAACTACAACCCTTTCTTTGTCTTTTTATAAACCCCCCTAGATAACTCTACTACAGAAGAACCGTAGCTCTATGGTCCTAAATCTGGGACACGATGGTGGAAGATCAAGGTATTGGAACTCGTTCAATGAAATGAAGGACCATGGAGTCACAGGAGCAAAATATGTGCCTCTTTCATTATCAACATGAAATTTTCCATCATATCTCTCATTCGTTTTGACATTACGAGAATCTGTTTAGGACTGTGTAATATTCTCGAGTCACTTATAATTAAGAAAGATAAAAATAATCATTGATAGTCACTTATGTACTTCCCCAACTTTATATCAACAACCACGAATAAGTAACAACTTTTTCTTCAAACCGAATAATGAGGGAGACGTTGAACTAAACAGTAAAGATCTAAACCAGGATATTTGATCCCGATTTTACCAGACGGATAGACAGATATGTATTCGTGAGACACTCACACACACAAATACATACACAAACTATTTTCAATCTTCAACCGGGATCTTAGACATGGACTCTGTTAAAATTAGGATTAGGACGGTTCTGACTCCGTCTGTTAGGGTTTCTGTGACCTCGGTTCTACTCTGAACCAACAAACTGCAAGGAGTAGTGGTCATAAAATTGTTATGTGTTTTAGTGGTCGAGATTTAGGGATGATTAAAAATACTCGAAGAAAAAGAGAGAAAGGTTTTAGGAGTGAGACTACTTCGATCCCTTCAAATTACGTGTTTTAGTTGGGAATAAAACCTATCGTCAGTCCTTTGACTTTACAGTTCAACACCCTTTAACTGAACTTTATCACCGTACACCGGTGTTGTGGTGTTTAATGAAACCCGGAAGACCTTGACACCAGTCTCACCCGAGATAAATTTTACATAGGATGACCGAACAGAAACTAAGACTCCTGGAGAGTACGAACATAGGTTAATATTTCAGACATCATTTAGAACGAGAAACGGTTTCCCCGATACCAGTCGAAAATATCGAAAGGAAAATACACCTTTACTTGTTATCAACGAGTCTCACTGAATGGTAGACGTGTACTCGTCAAAGTACACAGGAGTGTTTCCTTCATATAAGACATATATGAGAAAGAAACTTCACATAACCGTAAAAAGTAAAATACTAAAGATTATAACAAAAAACTTCTGGTTCTAAGGGTCCAGGAAAAAGGAAGATTACACAAGGGACGTCACCGTCTTTCTTTTGGACAAACCTTATCAGGTTCAAGTGTAAGACTGTAATAGTAACGGTGATTATAGACACACTGGAACCTCTTTCATGAACCGAAGAGACACGGGAGTAAACGGATCCTTTGTGAACAACATTTTACTCTCCTAATTTTATTAACTGAGGACTCAATGAAAGACGAGGTCTATTGTAGTGGAATGGAGATCTGTTAATTACATTTTATCTGTAAACATAAAATGTATTTCACGAAAGTGTATGTAATAGAGTAAATGCAGAGGGGGAGGGTTTTAGAAAACTTCAGTAACGACAACTTGAAGAAAGTATTTACTCTACTAAAAGAGTCCTAACATTTCGACTAATCCCTATCTTGGTTCTAGGTTTGGGTTCAGAAGATTGTGAACCGTGTTACAGACACAGATTCAACATGTACTAAATAATTAGTCGGTTCTGTAGTTTTCTGTGATCTAAAAAAATGAACAACCATTCGGTACCATAACTACTTCTATTATACTCGAAAAAAGGAGTGGTTTATCCTTGTCACTAGACTTCAGTCGAACTGTTTTTCAACTCCGTTTTTCGTAAGATCCCCCAAAGTCCAACGAGTGTGGTTCTAGACCTTTTTCTCTTCAGGTTCATAAAGACTAATCTCCCTACTTCCAAAAGATTTTTCCAAAGTTTCAAAGTTACTTATTTAATCACGACACAGTGACTTCCTATTGTCACGTCTTAAATGGAACTTACCAATTGTTAAGGTACACTCGTATTATACAACTAAAACCGTCCCATAAAGATACGACAGTCAAATAGATATCACAATTTTATATTGGACGATGTCAAAGAATTATGTAGTAGAATTCTCTACATTATCGACATGAGGGTTCCTTAATCGATAAAAAAGGTTTCGTTTTCTTTGAACAAAGGTATAACGAATAAAACGGTGTCTTACCCCCTTTAGTATTCGGGACGAGAAATTCGTAGGTCCGTCTTTTGTGATTCGTCAAACTAATATGATTGAGACCTTGTAAACAGAGGAAAAGAGACGATAATATTTCGTTTCCCCACTTACAAGGTAACACTGAGAGGATTTAGGAGGAAAAGGTTTGTTTTTCCTATGGAAGAAGAGATGTCTGATAAAATTCCAGATTCTTAATTTTAATTAATTCTTATGAAGGTGGTTGAACTTGGTGTTGTGTCCTAATTTAAGACAAGAGGTAAGTAAAACGAATCTAAAAATCCCTCTACGAAATGGAAATTTATTTACTTTTACAGTTCACTAACTTGTCAATGAGCGTAATACTGTTACGTATTACGGTAAAAAATACCGTGAGAGGTCCAGACCACACGTAACTGAAATGGTCTACGGACTTAAGATCAGAACCAAGACCCTAATTAACACACTGGAACCCAATAAGTGTTGGAGACATCCAGAATTACAGGAATGACCATTTTAACCCCTTATTCCCAGTCCTAAGTGAGTAAGTTGTGATTGACTGGTGAATACTGTCCAGTCCGTTACACCGATCAAATACTATTCACGATTACGAAAGACTCACTTACCTTATCCTTCTTGTTTCGACTAATCTTGTCGATCGTTCTTTGAATGTTCCTTCACCTCACCCTCACTTTAATTCTAATCTAATATTGACCCATTACATATTTATTTATGTACGTCTTATACTGTAAACAAAAATACTAAGATGTCTCAATGTCACACGAAAAGATCAAACACACTTTTTTTTCATAATGGTAAATTTATCTTTTACTTGACTATGGTATGGTAAAGACCTCTCCCTCTACATCCATACAGTACATGAATATCTTGATCTACATATCCTAAATAAATAAAAAATTATAGTTATAAATCAACCTCCGATTAATGAAATGTTATAACATAACCAAAACGGTATGTAGTCGTACTTAGGCGGTACCCACATGTGTACAAGGGGTAGGACTTGGGATCTCAGGGTGGAGGGAGGGGTATGGTAGGGAGACCCAGTAGGGTCACGTGGTCGGGACTCGTAGGACATAGAACGTAACTTGGACCTGACCTTTAAGTAAAGTGTATACTATAATATGTACAAAGTTACGGTAAGAGGGTTTAGTAGGGTGGGAATGGGAGAGGGTGTCTCAGGTTGTCTGAGAAGATATGTAGACACAGAGAAAACGACAGAACGTATGTCCCAATAGAAATGGTATAAATATTTAAGGTATATATACGTAATCATATGACATAACCACAAAAAGAAAGACCGAATGAAGTGAGACATATTATCCGAGGTCAAAGTAGGTGGAGTAATCTTGACTAAGTTTACATAAGAAAAATTACCGACTGATTATGAGGGAACACATATACATTGTGTCGAAAGAATAGGTAAGTAGACGACTACCTGTAGATTCAACGAAGGTACAGGACCGATAATATTTGTCACGGCACCACTTGTAACCCCATGTGCACAGAGAAAGTCAAGACCAAAGGAGTCACACATGCGGGTAGTCACCCTAACGACCCAACATACCGTCAAGATAAAGGTTAAAAAATTCCTTAGAGGTGTGACAAGAAGTATCACCGACATGATCAAACGTAAGGGTAGTTGTCACATCCTCCCAAGGGAAAAGAGGTGTGGGAGAGGTCGTAAATAACGAACATCTGAAAACCTATCGGTGGTAAGACTGGCCATGCAGTAACACCAGAACTAAACGTAAAGAGACTATTACTCACTACAACTCGTAGAAAAGTACGTAAACAATCGGTAGACATACAGAGGAAACCTCTTTATAGACAAATCAAGAAACCGGGTAAAAAACTGACCCAGTATATAAAGAGACCTTAACTCGACGTACTCAACGAACATATAAGAACTCTAATTAAGACGAAACAGTCAAAGAAGCAAACGATAATAAAAGAGGGTAAGACTTCCGACAGAAAAGTGGAACGAATATCAAAGGAAACAACACGTCTTGGAAAATTAAAATTAATCTAGGGTAACCAAATAAAAACGAAAATAAAGGTTATAAGACCCTCCACCTAGTATCTCCTAGGACGACACTAAATACCGTCTCTCACAAAACGGATACAAGAGGAGATCCTCAAAATATCAAAGACCAGAATGTAAATCTAGAAATTAGGTAAAACTCAAATAAAAACACACACGACAATCTTTCACAAGATCAAAGTAAGAAGATGTTCACCAACTGGTCAAAAGGGTCGTGGTGAACAATTTCTCTAACAGAAATTAGGTAACATATAAGAACGGAGGAAACAGTTTCTATTCCACAGGTATACACACACCTAAATAGAGACCCGAAAGATAAAACAAGGTAACTAGATATACAGACAGAAACACGGTCATGGTATGACAGAACTACTGACACCGAAACATCATCTCGGACTTCAGTCCGTCCAACTAAGGAGGTCAAGGTAAGAAGAAAGAGTTCTAACGAAGCCGATAAACTCTAAAAAACATAAAGGTATGTTTAACACTTTAACAAACAAGATCGAGACACTTTTTATGACAACCATCGAACTATCCCTAACGTAACTTAGATATCTAACGAAACCCATCATACGAGTAAAAGTGATATAACTAAGAAGGTTAGGTACTTGTACCATATAAAGAGATAGATAATCACAGGAGAAACTAAAGAAAGTGGTCACAAAATATCAAAAGATATATACGACGACGACGACGATTCAGCGAAGTCAGCACAGGCTGAGACATACTGGGTATCTGCCGTCGGGTGGACCGAGGCGGTAGGGACCCTAAGAGGTCCGTTCTTGTGACCTCACCCAACGGTAAAGGAAGAGGTTACGTACTTTCACTTTTCGTTTTCACTTCAGCGAGTCAGCACAGACTGAGAACCACTGGGGTACCTCACGTCGGGTGGTCCGAGGAGGTAGGTACCCTAAGAGGTCCGTTCTCACGACCTCACCCCACGGTAACGGAAGAGGTAATCCATCTATATAAGGATTCATAAAATAAGAAAAGTAACGTTACCACTTACCTTAACAAAGGAATTAAAGAGAAAGATGAAAGAGTAATAATCACATATCCTTACGTTCCCTAAAGACACACAACTAAAATATAGGACGTTGAAATGATATAAGTAACTAATCGAGATCATTAAAAGACCACCTCAGAAATCCCAAAAGGTACATCTCCTAGTACAGTAGACGTTTGTCACTCTCAAAATGAAGAAGAAAAGGTTAAACCTAAGGAAAATAAAGAAAAAGACGAGACTAACGACACCGGGTTTAAAGGTTTTGATACAACTTATCATCACCACTTTCACCCGTGGGAACAGAACAAGGACTGAAATCCCCTTTACGAAAGTTAAAAAGTGGTAACTCCTATTACAAACGACACCCAAACAGTATATATCGAAAATAATACAACTCCATACAAGGAAGATAAGGACGAAAGACCTCTCAAAAATAATATTTACCTACAACTTAAAACACTTTCCGAAAGAGACGTAGATAACTCTATTAGTATACCGAAAATAAAAAGTTAAACAATTACACCACATAATGTTACTAACTAAACACCAATAACTTCTTATGAACGTAGGGACCCTATTTCGGGTAAACCAGTACCACATACTAGAAAAATTACACAACAACCTAAGACCAACGACCTTAAAACAATTCCTATAAACGTAGATACAAGTAGACACTATAACCGGACATCAAAAGGAAAAAACACCGTAGAAACAGTCCAAAACCAAAATCCCACTACCACCGGAGTATCTTACTCAAACCTTCAAATGGCAGCAGACGTTAAAAGACCTTCTCAAACTCATCCTATCCACAATCGAGAAGACATTTAAAACCATCTTAAGTCGACACTTCGGTAGACCTGGACCCGAAAACAAACGACCTTCTAAAGACTAATGTCAAAGTTAAAGTCACGAACACTACCTAGACAATTCTAAAAGACAAAGAAGGACCAAGTCAAAACCTTTCAACATGAAAAGATTCTTAAACAGGTAAAAAAGGTGCAACAGGAAAAATAACCGTATATTAACGACTATCATCAGAGAATACTAGGAAACATAAAGACACAACAGACAACACTAGAGAGGTAAAAGTAAAGATTAAAATAACTAAACTAAAAAGAGGAAAACAAAGAACTACTCAGACCGATTACCAAACAGTTACTACATATCCTAAATTACACGTCTTTCTTGAACCCATAGTAGAAAACAGAAAATCCTCAATTTACAAGTCTCAATCGTATTAGTCCGACGAAAGTTGAATCAAATGTCTACTCTTTTGGTTTCGAAGTAAGGGTAATTCTAGTCTTTATTCGATACTCAGGAACGAAATAGTAATGATAAAATATGACAAGACCTACAGGAACAATTACAGGTTCAGAACGTTGATTTTATAATTACTTTTTTTACTCTGTACTTTGGTTTTATTTGGAAAATTTCTCCTTCTCGTCTCTTTTACACTAATATTTGGAGTTTTTAGGTATCTTATTGAAACATTTTGAGTCATTTTATTAAGTCACTTTACAACTAAAAACAGTGTATTAGTGAAAAAAATTATAATTCCTTTCGAAGAAAATAATTTTTGTGTAATTTGGTTTCGTTAATTTTAAATAGAATAGTTATTTTACTATTTTATAGATCCTTATTTAGACAGTTCGATACCGTACCTGGATACACTTTTTGTTTCGTGTTGTTTTGTTTTGATTTTGAGAAATGGTTATCTTCATGAAAAGGTTTCAACTTGAGGAGCCTTCTAAATAGGAACAAATTCAACATAAATAATATTTTATAAGTAAGAAAAGGTTATTAACTCAAATAATATTGAAATTATTTTCAGAGTTCATTGAATACTTTTTCAACTATGTCACTAAGATTTCAAATAAACTACTTGTGTAACTAAAATAGTTCTCCTTATTTAATCACTAATGTCTATTCTTAAAAAAATTTTCTTCTCTTACTTCTAAAAGAATGGAGTATACGGTTTAAAATATTTCGATGTTATTACTTTTGTACTCTATTTAATTTAGTGTGTAATTCCTTGTTTTAACTTTACCGACTTTATCTAAGATCACTCCTTCATTAAACATACACTGTACCTCAGTAGAATTGTGTTATCCCCTTTCATAAATAACAAGTTGTTTACCATTACTTATGTAAACTATTTTTAACTTTAATCGAAGAGTATACGTACGGTATGAATCTTTTAAGATTAACGTTCTTTCTTAATTTACACCTTTTTAATTTCTTGACCTTCTTTTCATATCTATAGACACACACACGTATATATATATATATATATTAGAACGGTATCCGTTCCGAATAGATTCGTTTTTAAGGGGGTTTCTTCGATATTTGTCTTTGATATTTGGTGACTATTTAAACTAACTAATTTTTCCCTTTTCAAGAAACACAGTTTTTATCACCTTGGTCTTAATTTTCTACTTACTATTTGACACATTGTATAACTATATTACATATATCCATATATAAGGTATATATGTTCAGTTATCCTTTATGTGATTATGGACTTATCCTTTCTACTTGATCCTTCCATTACGTTAATCTATTAAGGTCCTTCTGTATTGACCGGTTATTTTGAACTTTGTCTATAACCTAAGTAACTATTCTTTTCTTTACGTTATTTGTCATTATTCTACGGTAAACTGAACCGTATCTGATTTTCTATTAAAAGTTATTAGATTACCATCTTTGAATGTAACAACATTAAAAAAACCTTCAACTAGACAGGAATACATACTGTTTCTGACTTTTTATAATATGAGAACCGAAATCTTTAAGGTGAAGACCTTCACTTTTCAGTATTTAGTGGTGGTCTAGTGTTCTGTTACGAGAAAAAGACCATTTACCCGTTTCATTATACTGTTATGTGGGACAAAAATGAGTTATAGATGATACCAAACGAATCACGAAGTACTTCCCTGAGGAAAAATGGAGAAAACCATTTTACTTCGGTGTCGTTTATTGACCATCCGATGTGTTCTTTAGAGGGGACCCGGACCCGGACAAATTACATTTATCTCTTCGTACCTTGAAAGGACTTCCGAAATACGGTTCAGTCCGGCAACAACGTTCCACGATATTCCTTTACTGACTTGTAAAATACTTTTGTGATACGACTCTACGGAGTCTTCCAGTGATCCTGGACCTTTGTCTCGTAAGTGTAAAAGAAGATTTGAGACTTCTGTAACCGTCTGAAGAACGAAACGATTTCGAAACATACAAGACTCTAACTACCTCATAAAGAGAAAAAAAAAAGGTAAATTTACCTACTTTCACACCTTCATTAAGCAGACCCTGTATCAATAAAATATTTGACCCTATCCTTCTACATAATGAGGTCCTTCCGTTGTGGACGACTTCGAGCTTGCTGGTGTGAGTTGCTCCTTGATCCGGTCTAACTTATACAAAAGAGACTGTTCTGCCCATGGGAGTGAGTTTTGTAGTACTGAAAATTTTTTACAAGGTAATTACCCTCTTAGATACCATTCTCTTTGGAAAAGAAAAACAACAATAATTGTCAGGATTTTTTTTAATTCTTTGGGATATAAAAAAATTTATTTTTTTTAGAGACCGAAAGAATAATTATGCCTCTGGTGGTCGTAGATGGTCTCACCAGCCGTGTATTATTTGTGAACGATTTATAAATAACCCACTTACAACTTATTAAGTCTATTTCGAAACCTAGACAATGGCAAGTACATTGGGGTACTCCCAATCAAATCTATGACAGGTTCCAAGGAAAACAACGAGTTTGACACACTAGGCACCACAAATTATCTGAGTATAAGGTCCCTCCTCCTCAAGAAGTCTCGGACTAAATAGAGTCACTTTCGTCATAAAATATAAACGAAGGATTGTCGGGAGTTGACTACAATCACAGAAACGAATATTCTTAAATGTTAAGTAAGGACTTTTAAGTGTGACGTGTCCCAATGGAAATCACCAGTCTGTTCGACAAAGTAGTTATAACTCAAGGATAAACATACGAAAACAATACTATGGATCAGACAACCCCTAAAAGTCGGAAAGATCAATCAATGTACACTGGGACAGTGGGGCTGAATCCGGTCAATCGTCTGTCAAGGAAGACTCTCGTACCTTCGAGAGGTCTCCCGACGACAGTCCAAGGAGACCTAAGGGTCATAGTGAAGTGACTTGAGTTCACAGATCAAAGAGTCATGTTTTTAGAGTCCTTCATTTCTTTTAGGTTCTTTCTCTCTCTTTGGAAAGGAAACAGAGGACTACCCTTTGAAGTGTTTAACGGTTTATAAAATTTCATTTTAAACTAGGACTCGTTTTGACTCTTTATATTCAACTAAAAGTATGAGAGGACAGAAATCTGGAGGGAGACGATAAGGTGAAGGGTATTGGGGACCAACGGTACCAAAGGAGTGAAGAGAAGACAGGTGTGGACGGGGTGGGAAGAGACCATCATCTGGTCTATTATCAGTTGGACCTGAAGATGTGCCGGAGTCAATGTAAGATGTAAAAAGAATGTAGTGATAATTATAATACTTCTACGATTTATTTTATCTTGGAAAAGAATTTTAAAAAAGAAAACTATAATAAAAGTCTACGAAAACTATTTATGTTGGGTCCTCGTCAAATTTACTTTTTTAAAACAACCTCATAACCTCAGTAAAACTTAAAACATCCGGAAAACATAAGAAAATGGTACCGTGAATAACCATTATATTATCTTTGTAGTGAAGATCCTTTAATGGGATTCCTTTGAAATTCTGTACCCCTGGTTCTAAATAAACTTCTATACAAACAGTGACTACGATTTCGACTTTGAGGTCATGAAACCGGTGGACTACGCTTCTCAACTGAGTAACCTTTTCTGACACTACGACCCTCCCTAATCCCCTTCCTCCTCTTCCCCTGCTGTCTCCTACTCTACCGACCTACCGTAGTGACTGAGCTACCTGTACTCAAACTCACTTGAGACCCTCAACCACTACCTGTCCCTCCGGACCACACGACACTAAGTACCCCAGTGTTTCTCAGTCTGTGCTGACTCACTGACTTGACTTGACTACAAACAGTGTCCCCGACAATAATCTTTTCAGGGACCTAAAAGTGTTATGTACATAGGATTCTAGAAACGTTTAGAGGTTTAAATGTTTAGGACACTATAAGTCAAGTCAAGTCAAGTCAGCGAGTCAACACAGGATGAGAAACGCTGGGGTACTTAGTATCGTGCGGTCCGGAGGGACAGGTGGACAGGTAGTGGTTGAGGACCTCAAATGAGTTTGAGTACACGTAGCTCAGCCACTATGGTAGGTTGGTAGAGTAGGAGACAGCAGCAGAAGAGGAGGACGGGGGTTAGGAGGGTCGTAGTCCTAGAAAAGGTTACTCAGTTGAGAAACGTACTCCACCGGTTTCATAACCTCAAAGTCGGAATAGTAGTCAGGAAGGTTACTTGTGGGTCCTGACCAGAGCAAATCCTACCTGACCAACCTAGAGGAACGTCAGGTTCCCTGAGAGTTCTCAGAAGAGGTTGTGGTGTCAAGTTTTCGTAGTTAAGAAACCGCGAGTCGAAAGAAGTGTCAGGTTGAGAGGGTAGGTGTGTACTGGTGACCTTTTTGGTATCGGAACTGATCTACTTGGAAACACCCGTTTCATTATAGAGACGAAAAATTATACGACAGATCCAACCAGTATTGAAAGGGAGGTTCCTCATTCACAGAAAAATAAAGTACCGACGATAGTGGTAGACGTCTTTAAAACCTCGGGGGTTTTTATTTCAGACTGTGATAAAGGTGACAAAGGGTAGATAAAGGGTACTTCACAACCCTGGTCTACGGTACTAGAAACTAACGAACATTAAAGGGAGTATTTTCCGTCCTTTCATTGACCTTCTAAATTGTTCGGGAAATCTGGAAAGTAAATTCTTCGGTAAGGTTAAATATTATTAAATAATACAGTCATTTTATATAAGAATAATTTCTTGAGTATCTAACAAGGTCTTAGTAAAAGGGGGGCATGTCAACCGGAACAAATACGGTATCTAGGTCCGGAACCCTTTAAAAATATTAGATAAGAATAAACGGATTTCGAGACAAAAGAAAGAGTCTAGATAGTAAAAGAATCTGAAGTCAAAAAGAAACGTAGTAGTGGTCAGAATACTTCTCCGAAAGAAACTCTTGTGGTAAAATGTGTTTCTGTCAAACAAACGAAAATAGTAAATAGTCTCAATATCGTATCCCCCATTACTGATCTTATATTGACACCACTCAAACCATAGATTTAAGGTCCACGACCCACTCCAAGTAAGTGATCGGGTCCCTAAGGAGAGTATATCGTCGGAGTGACATAAGATCTAAATATGGACTCAGGGTCTTTTTGGTGGTCATTGAGAAATAGTCACGAAAAACCCCAGCATGAGAACATACCACTCCCCGAAGAGTCCACCACGATCACCGTTTCTTGGACGTCCTCTACATTCTCTGTGGTAAAGCTAGGGACCCAACCCTTTTAGGGATAGTCCTCCCGTGCCGTTGGGTGAGGAGACAAGAACAGACCTCTCAGGGGACCCGTTTCTTCGGACAGTCCGTCACCAGGTTTCCCAACGTGTATTGACTTCACTGAATCGTGCGTACAAACATAACTTATCACTTTGCTCTCTCTAAACTTAATTTTTGGATGATACCTCAAGAGACCACCGAGTCTCCTATTTCTTAGACGGACGTTACGTCCTCTGAACCCAAGTCAGGGACCCAACCCTTCTAGGGGACTTCTTCCCTTACTGTTGGGTGAGGTCATAAGAACGGACCTCTTAAGGTACTTGTCTCGTCGGACAACCCGATGGCAGGTGTCACAGCGTTTATCAGCATGTACTGACTTACTGATTGTGACGATGATATGATACGACTGAAAAATCAAAATCAACTTAGTACACCCTCTAGTCCCGAGCTAGGGACCCTACTCCACGGGGACCTCTTCTCTTACCGAAGGGTGCGGTCATAAGACCGGACCTCTTAAGGTACCCGATATAGTAGGTACCCCAGCGTGTCTCAACCTGTGTTGACTCACTAAAAGTGTACAGTGAAATATAAGACAAAAAGTCAGACAGTAGGTACTTTGTCCTTACTTGTAAAAAAAATTTCTAAAAAGTAAGGACAAAATTTTTAGGGACATAAAAGGTTACATAAACATTATTCGAGTATAACCGAAATATAATTCTTATCAATGAAAATTTACAAACCGTCTAACCACCGATACAAGAGACTGATGTCTTCTGAGACTGTAACAAATTACAAATGTACGATTAAACTGGAACGGTAATATATATAATTTCTACATAGACCGGTCTGGTTATATCTGTTTCTACATGAGTGGTGCGAAGTCGTGACTACTCTCAACCAGACAGAACGTATGGTAAAACCTAAGGGGTTGTCACACATATTTCACTTTTTGTTTTTAAACGGAACACGGTTGTAGTGTCTATTACATTGTTGTCTTACTATTTTAAATGTCTTTTTGTCTTAATACCGAATAAAACATAATTACACATGACTAAAATCAAGACAAAACCCGTTTACTTATAGAAAGACACAATTAACGGTATAGATCACAATGACAAACTTTTGTGAGAAGTTTTACAGATCCAAACTTGAGTATTACAGTAGATCATCACCACGAAATTATTTGTTCATATAAAGAAGTTTGATTTACATATTTATATCAAAGTTAAAGTAGATAAAAATTAAGAGTCAAAACCAAAACCGTCCACTTCACGCACTACTGACCCCAGTCTTCTGACTATACTGATTCCACACCTCCACTAATTCAAGTAAGAATGAAAATTAAAGTTTAACATGTACGAAAATTTTTTCCTACTCAAGGATCTTCGGATTAAAGGTGATACTGGTCTCATCTATGATTTATACATTGAATTTTTTTTTCTAAGCATACCAGGTTTGAAGGAAGAATAGGTCCAAAGGGTTAGTGTCTCAAGTGACAGATACAAAGGGGAGACAATCTCTATAAATAATATATATTAGTTTATATAAAGAGTTAAAAAATGTATCCATCATCACTTGATATGAATAACACGAATTGAAAGAAGGAATCGTTACTAGTTCTAGGAAGATATTTTCACCCTTTTTTTCCCGAGGGATTAAGAAAAATAACACTTATTATAAAATAATACAACTACAAGGAATTGAATACATTCCTCCATCCTTACTCGTAAATCTTATAAACGTTGTAAAACGAACATTTCCTTTACGTTGTTTTCATTGGTACATATGCACAATATAGTGTACCTAGGATATGAAAGATTGTTCAAGGTAAAGATCTTTACCCTAACGATTCAGTTTTACATACACGTAAACATTAAACTAGTTATAAAGGTTTAACAGGAGAAATCTTAAACGTGATTAAATGGGACAGTGTTCGTTACATGTTCTTACGGACGAAAGAGGATGGGAGTGGTTGTCTTACAAAATAGTTAAAAAAATAAAACATTTTAATTAAAAATAACCTTATAACAACTAAATGTAACAACATAATCAAAGACGATATGTCGTCTCACTTAGTCAACATACATATGTAAATAGGTGGTTAAATGGGACAGTGTTCGTTACATGTTATCACAGACGAAAGAGGATGGAAATGATCGTGTTAGTTTCAAAAACTAAAAACTGTTCTGAAAAATTTTTCAGTGAAACGACATATCCTCTTTAATTCGTGTTGTAACATTTATTTGACATGAAGTTATTTTATTTTTCTTTAAACAAGAGAGGGAAAAAACATATTCTTAAACACCGATAATTAAAGGGAGACTTGTGACGAAATCAAAATAATGTACCTAAAACCGGACATTATAGAAATAAAAACAATATAGTCAAACTTATCGGTGTGACTTGGTACTCTTCTTGATTTGTAAAGTTTCTCCAACCCTGAACGAGGAAGGAATATTATAAAAATTATTCTCTTATCTAAACATAAAGATGAAACCCCCTAAAGAAGCCCAAAAGAAACACCGAATTATACTAGTTAACAACAGTCACAAGGTCCCAGGAATTTTACTTTCAAATACATAAGAGACAAAAATTCCATATTTTAATCGACATAACAGTAGATTAAGATGGAATAATTAATATAATAAATCCAGAAGATAAAGTAATAAAAAATAGACACAATAAACAAACCTAATTTGTCCAATTATTTTCGTAAGACTATTAAAGAGAGAGAGAAAGAGATCGAGAGGATATATCGGACTTCAGAAGTAAAATATTCATAACTACGATAACACTCCACGTAACTACAAGTATCATCAATATAAAAATAGTACTTACACAAGAAACTCAGTAAATTAAGAGGAACAGGACCTACGTTAGAATAAACTATAATTCTAGTACAGAGAACCAATTGAAAACTAAACGTAAACGGGTAGAAAAAAAAGTTATAACGACTTATTGAAACAAAATCTATACAGAGAATTCTTACGTGTCGTATCCTGACCGAAAATGAAATGTACGTTAAAAAATCACTCACTCAATCCCGGTAATGTAACCTAGACAATTTATAAAATCTAATATGAAATATTAAAAATTATTAAGAGATCTCTAAGATGTCGGATACACAAACGAAGAGAATACCATAAATCCTTTTATAAAATAACAAAGAGGTGACATATCAAAGTTCTCAAACTTATTATGAGAATTAAGAAAAAAACATTCCTCATAGATAGTTAAAGGATTATACTTTTTACTATTTTAATAATACAGATAGGAAGAAAGGGAGTATAAAAGGATGATAAAAATAATTACTACGAAGAATTAGAATTCACATGTATCTAAAGAGAATTAACTAAACTCAAAAATTTACCATAGAAGACTGGAAGTTTATGATTTTACTCCTGTAGTCCTGGAAGATTAAAAATTCGTCAGAAAGATACATCAGTTATATATATCGTATATATAAAACAAAATATTAGGATTATACAAAGAAAATATAAATCAAGAAGTCAATTATTCTAAGTCATGAATCGTGATTGATGAAAAGGGAAAGGGTGACAAAAAGGTCAATAGAAAATAAACCGACTTCACATAGGAGGTCAAAGTTCTCCGCAAGTACTCTTTATCGTCAAGTCTTAATAGACGACTTACTGTAATGATTTAACTTACTGTAATGATTTATTAACTTACTGTAATGATTTAGTAACTTACTGTAATTATTTAAGTAACTAATCGAGATCATCAAAAGACCATCGTAGAAATCCTGAAACATACATGTCATAGTACAGTAGATATTTGTCACTGTCAAAATGAAGAAAAGGTCAAACATAAGGAAGATAAATAAAAAGATCAGACTGGCCGACATTAGAAATGTTCAGTACCAAAGAAGGGACCCACAGTCCCCCTCCCCCAAATCCCTTCAGATTCCGGTCACACATAAAATAAAACATGATCACTCAACTAGTTAAAAAAGAGGATAACCCATCGACAAAATTTTAAAATAATGTACTTTTTTTGTTAGAAACTAATTTCATTCAGAGATACTAAGACTCTATTTGTGTCGATTACCTGATAGAACATATGACCATACATAAGAGTACATGAACCTATATAATTCATAATATAAATTTTATAATAAAACGTCAGAGGTTCTGTCTCACATAAAATTTTTATAAAAGAATAGTCAACGAGACCGTTTCTGGAATAGTGTCCAGATCAGGAAACTCATTATTTGAAAATTTTTAATCATCATGTAAAATACGAAAAGTACTCAGTCATTTAATTGTCTCTAGAATAAATTATAATTTTAATAGAAGGTAAAACAAGATAGAAATTAGGAAAAAGAAAGTAAAAACACTAGTTGTTTAAAACTTCACCTGTCATTTGATTATAATTGTTACTCGTGACTCACACATGACGTCTAGAGATCTTGAAAAAGTGGAACCTGTAGACTTTGACATTAAAGAGTAACTTAACGTTACGGGGTGAAGGGGTAAGAAGATCAGGAACCTTTGACGACAAAATGTGAGTCAAAAACACTTAAAAAGATACAATCTATAGATGATTGTATTAATCTATAGACGTACTTAAGGAATTTTCTTTATTTAGTGAGTATTTATCTTAATACGTTATAAATAAGAAAACACTCATTAAATAAAGAAAATTACATTACAGGAGTTCCAAATAAGTACAACGTCGTATTTCTGTTCCAAGAAAAAATACCGACTTATTATAAGAAACACACACACACATATCTATATATTTTGGTGTATAAGAAATAAGTAGTCAACTACCTACAAAGAAAACAAAGACTTCACTTCACTTTCACAATCAGTGAATCAGTACAGACTGAGAAACACCAGGGGCATCTGACATGGGACGGTCCGAGGAGACAGGTACCTTAAGAGGTCCGGTCTTATGACCTCACGCATCGGTAAGGGAAGAGGTCCCCTAGAAAGGTTGGGTCCCTAGTTTGGGTTCAGAGGACGTAACGTCCGTCTAAGAAATAGTAGACTTGGTGATCCCTTCGGGATACAACAAAGACGACGATGACGATGATTCAGCGACGTCAGTACAGACTGAGACACGCTGGGGTATCTACCGTCGGGTGGTCCGAGGAGACAGGGACCCTAAGAGGTCCGTTCTTGTGACCTCACCCGACGGTAAAGGAAGAGGTAACGTACTTTCACTTTTTACTTTCACTTCAGCGACTCAGTACAGACTGAGAATCGCTGGGGTACCTGGCGTCGGATGGTCCGAGGAGGCAGGTACCCTAAAAGGTCCGTTCTCATGACCTCACCCGACGGTAACGAAAGAGGTTACAACAAAGATGGAAAACCGATAACACTTAATACGGTGTCACTTACACACTCATGTTTATAGAGTTCTAGAACTAAAATTAAAACAGTATTATAAAACGTCAAAGAAATCACTCTAGTCTCTTCATGAGACATTAGTTTGTGTAATTATAAAAATATAGAACTTTATAATTAAGTACGATTCATCTGAAATTTTTCAGATATTAATGCGTGTATGATAAGGTCCAGTCTACAACGACGGTTTTTCTCAAGTTCAGTCCAGTTCAAAAAGGTAGTTCATCCAAAACTTTCGTTGAAAGTCAAAAATCCCGAAGAAACATAAAACCTCAACTTCATTTGTAAACTCTTAAACATGTCGGTAACCTAAAAAAAAGAAGGGGTATACGAAAACCTTCCAAATAACGAGACCATTACTTCCGAATGTACCTAGACTTTACCCTTCTACTATAAATTGTCATTACTCCTTTGTCTTTCGGTAAAACCACGGTCCGAAACCTCCGACTTTTCAGTATGTTTGAGATTTTTATAAATCTCCTTCACAAAAACTTAAAATTTTCTGAAAACAACCTTACTTCAGATGTCAAAACAACAACAAGAGGATGTCTTTTTTCTCTGGTACCCAAAGAGTCAGTCGGGAGTTCGTCTGTCTTGTAAAGTTAAAAAACTGGTGGTAAACTACCTTAGGTAACTTGACCCACTAGGGTTTCACGTACTTAAGGAATCCAATGAACGTGAGACGGTGTGACATTACAGTCTCCTTTTATCACGTCCATTCACGTCACACAGACTTAGAACAAAAAATTTATCCATATAAAAGTAACTTTACAAGCCTTACAAGGAAATGGATAATGATCGAAAAGAAACATAAATAAACATATGACTTACAAAAGATTTTTATACCTCTCTGAATTTTCTTTTCCTTTTTAATCCTTGTCATTTTTCTACTCCCGGATCTATTCGGTCAATTTTCCCTATTAAAAAAAAATTTACTGACTTGTGCCATAAACGTATCTTATTACGAATTTGACTGGAAACATTATGATTACGGTTACTACGATAAAATAGACTCCTATAGTGTCACGGAAATTCATTCAAAAAAAATAGAGATGGAAGTCCAAGTAAAGTAAAAAATTCAAGAGAAAATTATCGATAGACTAAAATTATAATACTATAGAAGAATCTAGAGAAACTCCTATAATTAATAAGAATTAAACTTTAGAAAACAAAGGAGACGACACAAAGTAAAATACTTTACAACAAAAATCTCAAGACACAGATTGAAAGTACAACAAGAGTTTACAAAATAACAAACAATAACGGATAAGAATAAACACAAACTCGTAGGGTCAAACGGAGAACCACTTACATCCAAAACTATCGTCGGACAGAGGGTTCTAACAACCCCTCTCAGTGTTTTGTAACGAACAGAAGACCCGTACCTCAAAGGGCGAAGGACCTCAAGTATACTACGGACCCGAATTGACTAAAAAAGTTTAGATCACGATCCTAAGACACAGTCTTGAGAGTAAAGTTTCTTTCAACATAAATTCCAGACCGGATTTTCTTTCATAGTGTCAGTATCTGAGGGAAAGAAAACAATTAATTAAAGAGAATAGGAACACCCTAAGATTTCGATAAAGACCGACAAAAGTCGAAACCAGAGGTCGGGGTCGTACTTTTGGTGATTTCCAAGGAATCCACCTAACACATGAATCACATTTTCTTGTAAAAGTTCCAAAGTAGAACTCCGTTTATAGTGACATCGGACAACAACCCTTATTCGACCGGCCTCCTCGGTTTCACCAGGACCGTTCGAACTCACCTTAAGAAGTTGAGTAAAATAAAGACCATGGGGGTTCTAGTGCAGACGAGAAGAGAGAACAACTAAGACTAAACCTCTTTGAAACCCGCAACGAAAATTGAGACATAATTAAAAGAAGGAGTTTAAGAAACTTGACACAAAAAGAGGAAAGAATAAGTAAGTAAATAGTTTATATGAAAAATAGAAAGTCTGTAAAGAGTTCAAAGAATAAGAGACTTTTATGAGTAAGGAGAAAATACCATAGTGATGTTAAAAAAGTATAAAATTATAAATTTAATTAAAAATTAACCTCCTATTAACGGGATGTTATAACACAACCAGAGATGGTATGCAGTCATGTTTAGTCGGTACTCCTTTGTATACAACGGAGGGAGTACTCGGAGGGACGGTGGGGAAGAGTGGGGAGGTCCAACAGTGTCTCGTGGACTAAACTCGAAGGACGTAGTGTATCGTTTAAAAGTGGTCGATAGATTAAGATGTATACCATTACACATAAAAGTTACGATGAGAGATAAACAAGGTGGGAGAGGGAGGGAGTGACACGGGGTTTCAGGTAAGAGAGACAGACACCACTATATTAATTTACATTATTTTGTGTCTAGAATTCACATAACAAATCACTTAAAACTGGTAATATATGTGGGTACATTGGTGGTGGGGATAGTTTCATAATTATAAAAGGTAGTAAGTTCTTTCTAATGAGTACAAGGAAAGATCAGGTGTAGTGGTTGGTGACGGGTTCGTTGGTGATAGGACTAAAAATAGTAGTTTTTACTCAAAACGGACAAGAATATAATTATGAAGTATACTTATCTTAGTATATTGTACATAAGAAAACACAGACCGAAGAAAGTACGTTACATTACAAAAACAGTAAGTAGGTACAACAGTATAGTTAGTCATCAAGTAAGAAAATTTAAACTCATTGTAAAGTGAAATACTTATACAAATGGTGAAAAAAAGAAGGGGTCGGGAGACAGGTCTGTAAATCCAATAAAGATCAAAACCTAATAATACTCATTTCGACGGTATTTGTAAAAATGCAGAAATTTTTTCAATTGTTTAAACAAAAAGCATTTATGAATCCTTACCTTTAACGGACTAGTATCGTATCCACACAAATTCTTTGACGGGTTGATAAAAGGTTTTTACCTCATAGTAAAATGTAAGGATGACAGTCATATACTCTCAAGATCATGGAAATGTAAGAATGATTGTGAAATCATCATAATGATAATTCAACATGGACATGAACACCTATACCTGATTAGAGAAGACGGTATATTTTCGTAAAACTTCACTTCTCTTCATTTACACACATAGTAAAGTTGATAAAGTCAAAAAAGGAAACTCTAAAGTTTAAGAGTCCCTTCCTAATGATATGATTTATTCCCCTTTAATGTAAAAAAAAGAGGAAAATTTCGAGATTAATATCCTATCTACTGAATTTAGGTACATACAAGTTCTCGCGACCTTTTATATTTGGAATGAATGTATTTACAATCAATACTATTTCTTGTCTTGGGTTTAGACTACTTGAATTTTGATATACTGAGATATTAAATATCGACTCCCATAACGAAAATAAAATTCACTCACGAGAAACAAAGTACCTCTGTAAACCCTTTCAACTATAAGAGTAAGGGAAACGGTCCTTAAAGTCTTCGTCTCTTCACCTTCCATGTTTCCGGAGTTATGTTCAAAAAAAGATAAATCCATCTACAGTTAATTTCTATATTTTTTAAGTCTTTTAAAAAGAACAATGGAATTTTAGTCAGGAAATTTTAAACAACTTCGAACGAAATACCGGACTATACATAAGTCAAAGACACAAAACACACACGAACTTTATTTACACGTAATACGTCAATAACTTTTACCCCAAGACTATATAGATGATCTATGACAAATAATTAACATAACAAATTAGAAGAGGGAGAGACCCAAGAAAACTCATGAACTAAAGGACTAATTACTCTCACATAAATTTAGTGATACCATATCACTTTCACTTTCAGCGAGCCAGCACAGGCTGAGAAACTCTGGGGTACCTGATATGTCAGGTACCTTAAGAGGTCCGGTCTTATGACCTCACCCACCGAAACGGGAAGAGGTCCCCTAGAAGGGTTGGGTCCCTAGTTTGGGTCCAGAGGGTGTAACGTCCGTCTAAGAAATGGTCGACTCGGTGTTCCCTTCGGTGTTCGTATCAATCTACGTGATATTGACACATAAGTAATTAAGATGAAACAAAACGATTACAAGCGAAACATATAAATTCTAGTGTAATAATCTATGATCAAATCTCAATTTAAAAAATAAAAAAAATAAAATAAAAAAAAAGATGCATGTATAAATAAACAAGACCGTGACAAAATGTATCGTGGTAACGTTAAAAAGGTAGTCTAATTATTTAAAAACAACCTTTAGATAACTAGTGTAGAAATACCTGGATATTACCTGAGATAAGAAAAAGAAAAAAAAAAAAAAGTACTAAACAAGAAAAAAAACAACAAAAAAAAAATTAAAAAAAATTTAAAATTTTAGAAATTAAGAATGTACGCAAGGGTTTGTACTTGGGGGGAGGGTGGAGGGAGGGGTGTTGTAGAGAGACCCAGTAGGGGTACGTGGTCGGGGTTCGTTCGACGTGGGATGCAGTCTGTACCTGACCGCTAAGTTAAGAATGTACTGTCATATGTACAATCTTAAGGGTAAGAGGGTTTAGTAGGGTGGGAGAGGGAGAGGGAGACTGATATTTTGAGGATCTCCTCTTGTATCCGTTTTGTGAGAGTCTGTATTTAGTGTCGTCCTAGGAGATGCTAGGTGGAGGGTCTTAAGACCTTTATTTTCGTTTTTATTTGTTTACCCTAGATTAATTTTAATTTTCGAAGACATGTTGTTTCCTTTTATATTCGTTCCACTTTTCTGTCGGAAGACTTACCCTCTTTTATTATCGTTTACTTCGTTGACTGTTTGTTGATTAGAGTTTTTATATGTTCGTTGAAGACGTCGAGTTAAGGTCTTTTTATTTGCTGGGTTAGTTTTTTACCCGGTTTCTTGATTTATCTGTAAAGAGGTTTCTTCTGTATGCCTACCGATTGTTTGTGTACTTTTCTACGAGTTGTAGTGAGTAATAATCTCTTTACGTTTAGTTTTGGTGTTACTCCATGGTGAAGTGTGGTCAGTCTTACCGACGCTAGGTTTTTAGACGTTCGTTATTTACGACCTCTCCCACACCTCTTTTCCCTTGGGAGGATGTGACAACCACCCTTACGTTTGATCATGTCGGTGATACCTCTTGTCACACCTCTAAGGAATTTTTTAACGTTTATCTTGATGGAATACTGGGTCGTTAGGGTNCTAATAGTTATACAAATCCAAGATTCACAAATTATATACCTGAAGGGACACCAAGTCACCATTTCTCAGACGGACGGTCACGTCCTCTGTGCCCAAACTAGTGACCCGAACCTCTTCTTTTGACCGTTTGGTGAGGTCGTAAGAACGGACCCTTTAGGGTGCTTGTCTCCTCGGACCACCCGATATCAGGTACTCCAACGTTTTCTCAGTCTATGTTAAATCACTGATTTGTTGTTGTCGTTGTTAAATTATATATTAATGACATTAATGACTATCTACAGAAAGATGGTAGAAAAACATAAAATATAAACAGGATAGTAAACAGACGGAGAAGATCAGAATATCTAAATCAAGTCAAAATAAAGATGACGGAACTTTTATTATATGAGAATAAACATAAGAATCAATTATCGGATCTTGAAAATCGTATTAACTGAGTTGTATCGGATTCGGAAAAACTTGTTTTATTCCTGGAATTTTGCGAAGTTATGATTATTTGGAACACAACTAAATATATCATAAAAACAGAATATAAAATAAAAAGTCATGGAGTTCTCCAATTAAAATACCAAAAATGTCAGTCAAATGAATCTAAATGAGTATATAAATGAGTAAAGATACCAGAAATTACGACACCTTAGTGACTCGAAGACGACCAGTTTTTACATAAGAAATCTTAAAGAAAATCCGTCTTCGATGACCATCATTTGAGAGTTTTCGAACTTTCGTTGAAATAAAGTAGGGATAAGAAATTTTTTAAAAAAAATGACTTCATATCAATTAAATTTTACAACACAAAATAAAGATGAATGTCGCTTCACTGAGTCAATATGTATATATGTGTGTATATATATACATACATATATATACATGTATATATACATATATTTTCTTATCTATATGTAAGAAAGAATATAAGAAAAGTGTCCTATAACTTATATCAAGGGACCCGATATGTCATCCTGGAATTAAAAAATAGATAGGACATATACTATCAAACGTAGACGATTAGCGTTTGAGAGTTAGGAAGAAAGGGTGTTAGGGAGAAGGGGACCGAGTAAGAATAAGAACTTACTACAAACAACACACGTTTCCAAATTCCACTGTTAAAAGAGTCGTGTGACTTCTATAAATTGATATAAAACTGACACTAAAGACAATGACGTCCAGTGCACAATCAAGTCAACACTGAACTTCCACTAGTCAGGAAAGAGGGACCAAGTCAAGTCAGCGAGTCAGCACAGACTGATAAACGCTGGGGTACTTGGTGTCGTACGGTCCGGAGGGTTGAGGACCTCAGGTGGGTTGAGGTACCTGTTGGGTTTGGGTACAGGTAACTCAACCACTACGGTAGGTTGGTAGAGTAGGAGTCAGCAGGGGAAGAGGAGGACGGGAGTTAGAAAGGGTCTTAGTGTCAGAAAAGTTTACTCAGTCGAGAAGCGTAGTCCACCGGTTTCATGACCTCAAAGTCGAAGTTGTAGTCAGGAAGGTTACTTGTGGGTCCTGACTAGAGGAACTCCTACCTGACCAACCTAGAGGAACGTCAGGTTCCCTGAGAGTCCTCAGAAGAGGTTATGGTGTCAAGTTTTCGTAGTTAAGAAGCCACGAGTCGGAGGAAGTGTCAGGTTGAGAGTGTAGGTATGTACTGGTGACCTTTTTGGTATCGGAACTGATCTACCTGGAAACAACCGTTTCATTACAGAGACGAAAACTTATACGACAGATCCAACCAGTATTGAAAGGAAGGTTCCTCATACACAGAAAATTAAAGTACCGACGTCAGTGGTAGACGTCACTAAACCTCGGGTCTTTTTATTTCAGACTGTGACAAAGGTGACAAAGGGGTAGATAAAGGGTACTTCACTACCCTGGCCTACGCTACTAGAAACAAAAGACTTACAACTCGAAATTCGGTTGAAAAAGTGAGAGGAGAAAGTGAAAGTAGTTCTCCGAGAAATCAAGGAGAAACGAAAGTCGGTATTCCCACCACAGTAGACGTATAGACTCCAATAAGTATAAAGAGGGTCGTCAGAACTAAGGTCGAACACGAAGGAGGTCGGGTCGTAAAGAGTACTACATGAGACGTATATTCAATTTATTCGTCCCACTGTTATATGTCGGAAAAGGATAAACCTTGGTCAGACAACAAGGTACAGGTCAAGATTGACAACGAAGGACTGGACATATGTCCAAAGAGTTCTCCGTTCAGTCCACCAGACCATAGAGGTAGAGAATTTCTTAAAAGGTGTCAAATAACACTGGGTGTGTCAGTTTCCGAAACCGTTTCAGTTACTTCGTATTTATCTACAAAAAGACCTTGAGAGTACGAAAAAGTTACTAGGTAGACAACCGTTAAACTAGAGACTAAGGAGACGGAAAAGATTTTGGTCGAACTTGTAGACCTTCAAGTGCCAAGTACATAACGACTCGGACCGAACCTCTGAAAATTCGTAATGAAATGATCATACACTCTACTCATGTTAACACGCCATCAAACTCGTAAGAAACCGTAACGGAAAGAAACCCTAACCTTACTTTTGACTGGAAAAGGTCAGGATACCGGTGACGACTCAAAAGGTTTAAACGACCGTATAACTCATGTCGTGAAAGTGTCGTAGTAGAAAGTCCTAAACTTTATCGAGTTGACCTTAAGGTAGTGGAGGTAATCGAAACAAGTATCACTACGAAAGATTCCGGGTGAACTGAAGTGTAAGGTCCTACAGACCGAGATCCACTCACTAGTGTAGTAGTACCAATAGAGCCAGCACTTCTAGAAAAAACATGTCAACAAGACACATAAGAACGGTGGAGAAGAATTATAGAAGACGAATACAATCCAGGTATGGTAAAGACAGGAAATAGATCGGGTAGAAACGTAGTTTACAAGGGAACCATAGAGATTAAAAGAACTTCTCTAAGGGCAAGATAACAAAAGGAGATAAAGAAACGTGACTAGTGACTCCTTCCGAAAGGATAGAGAGGAACGATAAGAAACCTTGAGACGTAAGTGTACCTATATAGAAAAGAAAAAGGGAAACGAAAAACGAAGGGAAGAAAAGTGTCGATAAACATTCCGGAGGAGTCTGTCGGTAAAACGAAAAAACGTAAAAAAAAAGGAACCCCTACCAGAACTAGGGACAGAGGACATGTTACAGTGCTTGGAGTCAGGTATCAAGTAGTCCGTGAGATAGTCTAGATCCGGGATTCAGATAAAGAGTGAAGGTGACATATTAGTATTCCCTAAACTAAATCCAGTATGGACTTACCAGATCACCAAAAGGGATGAAAGAAGTTAAAGTCAGACTTAAACCGTTATTCCTCAAGTACTAGACTCGGTGTCAGCCGAGGGGCAGAACAAAAACAACTGACATATCTCGAAGAGGTAGAAAACGACGTTTCTTATATTAGTCAGACTAAAACCACAACTGGTAGTCACTACAGGTACACATCTCACAAGAGAACACAACAACCTTCTCCCACAAACGATACTGGTCACACAAGAGAACCGTCTTGAGATAATCGGAAACGGGACGAAGTAAAACATAAGGTTCCGGTTTAAACGGACAATGACATCCACAAAGAACTGAAGGATGAGAACGTAAGGTCAGGGGATATTACATTTTCTGTAGAAAAAACCCACATCAAGATCTTCCAGAACATCCAGAAGTATCTTGACAAGTCAAAGTCGAAGAAACCGTAATGACCAGGCCCGTATCTGAACTCTAAAGAAGAAGAAGTATCAGAATCACTTCCACACTTAAAAATTATATAAACATAACGACTCTTAAGTGACTCTAAGAACTCAGGTATCTTGCAACAGAAAATAGTGAAGACCTTAAAGGAGTCGGTATCATAAAGAAGTTCATACCTGAGACTGAGTAAAAGAGAGAACATTATCTAGAAATCACACATTGTAAGAGTGAGATAAGAGATACAGAAAATTATTAAGAAACTAAAAAAGGGAAAGAAACAGGGAGACCCTATATAAGACCTTAAAAGATTTAAAAAGGGGGACATATGTTTAAGAGAGAGCATAATAAATTAAACGACAAAAACTGAAGATGATTCAGAAATTAAGAAAAAAGTTAGACTGATTAAAATGGAGAAAATAAAAACTTTAGGTAATTTATAAACAAACATCATAAAGACTATTGAAGTTAAAGATTTCAAAAATCCCTATAATAAGAGAGACAAGAAAGACAACCAAGATTAATATAGAACCAGTAAAATAAAGCCTGAAGTAAACATCTTTTAAAAGTCCAAGACTCCGATTCTGACCAAAGAGGTTCTTTACTAAACGTAAAGGAAATCTACGATAAACCCGAAGGGAACACCAAGTCGACCATTTCTTAGGTGGACGTTACGCCCTCTGGACCCAAGTTAGGGACCCAACCCTTCTAGGGGACCTCATCCCCTTCCGATGGGTGAGATCATAAGACCGGACCTCTTAACGTACCTGACACATCAGGTACCCCAGCATTCCTCAGTTTGTACTGACTCACTGAAAGTGAATCAGTGATTACATATAAACGTTGGATTTAAGTGTTATAGACCCACTAGACACTTAAATCCTACGTTTATATGTACTTTCAGTCAAAGGACAATATTTAAAAGTCGTATAAAAAAAAAGAGAATGTTTATCTGTCAAAAGGAATATCCGTCAGAATTTTACCTGTGACAAAAGGTCAAATGGAAGTATGACTCTCTAGTAGGAAAACTCCCCCCTCCCACGAGTCAAAATTCTTCACTAGAAGATAATCTGAAGAAAGGGACCGGATACAGAAAAGATTGGCTTCGGGACTCTATGACCTTTGGTTAATCAAAGTTTTACGGGTAGGAAATAAGGTTGACATAAAAAAAAAGGAGTCAGAAACTAGACTCGTTGACGACGAAAGAACGGTCAGGACCCATGCACGTTTTTATAAATTTACGAAAAATAAATATCTTAGATATGGACCAAGATTGTATCCTCTAACTAGAACCTTGGATCAGGTGGTACAAAGGTCTTCACCTTCAATAGTACAGTAAAGTATTATCTGCTTCATTAACGAAGTTAAAAAAAATTAAATTTTTTAATTAAATACGGAGAACATCGTTTACTTCGGTATGTTGTATTTCTAAATATTTCCGTTTCTATCATTAAAGAAGGGACTTGAAATTAAGTCAGAGATCTCTCCATTGAGTCTCATCCGTTACCGCGGGTTGAGGTCATGAGAACGGACCTTTTAGGGTACCTACCTCCGCGGACCATCTGACGTCAGGTACCCCAGCGACTCTCAACCTGTGCTGAGTCACTGAAGTGAAAGTGAAAAGTGAAAGTACGTAACGTAACCTCTTCCTTTACCGTTGGGTGAGGTCACAAGAACGGACCTCTTAGGGTCCCTGCCCCCTTGGACCACCCGATGGTGGATACCCCAGTACGTCTCAGTCTGTGCTGACTTCGCTGAATCGTCGTCGTCTCCATTGATTACAATTGTAAACCACATGTATTAAAGTGTGAAAGATGAACGAATATGTACATACGTATATATATATATATATATATATGTGTATCTATACATCCATCAAAGAAAAAAAATTTAAAAAAATAAAAAAATAAAAAAATAAAAAATTTAAAATTTTAGAAATAAAAAGAAAAATTAAAAAAAAATAAAAAATTTAAATTTTTAGAAATTAAGAATGTACGTAAGGGTTTGTACTTGGGGGGAGGGTCGAGGGAGGGGTGTTGTAGAGAGACCCAGTAGGGGTACGTGGTCGGGGTTCGTACGACGTGGGATGCAGTCTGTACCTGACCGCTAAGTTAAGAATGTACTGTCATATGTACAATCTTAAGGGTAAGAGGGTTTAGTAGGGTGGGAGAGGGAGAGGGAGACTCAGGTTTTCAGGCAATATGTGTAGACACAGAAAAAAGGACAGAACGTATGTCCCAGCAGTAACGGTAGAAGGATTTAAGGTATATATACACAATCATATGACATAACCACAAAAAGAAAGACCGAATGAAGTGAGACATATTAACCGAGGTCAAAGTAGGTAGAGTAGTCTTGACTAAGTTTACTTAAGAAAAATT